>CAJQUW010016149.1:0-76194 GCA_907163375.1 Prostheceraeus crozeri
AATTAAAGAAAAAATTGCAAGAAAAACCTAAAGAAAATAAAGAACAGTTAGATGCTGTTAAGAAACAGTTAGATGTTCTTAAAGTTCAATTGAATGCTTTAAAAACAGAATTAAAGAAAAGTGAGAAAAAATTAGAAGTGACTGAAAAAAAAATTAAAGTACAGGGTGTTAGCGATCTTCCCGCGGATTTTTGAAGTCTTTCATCTAGGTCACAAATATTGTGTTCATCACTCATAATATCATAGATAGCTAGGCTGGCGTTGTTCGCATGGTATATATGTAGATAGATAGCTATGATGAGATAAAATTTAAAAATCATTGATATTTAAAAATCAAACTCTTCCTCCACATAACTTTAATCTCATCACTTTGAGTAAGACTATTGCAAGTGCATGTTGACTGTTGAAATGAATTACAAGGACTTGACGAACGAAGAAATTGCTTCTATAGTGTCTTTTTCCGTTACTTATAACTGCGAAAAGGCTAGGCGATTGTTTGAGGAGAAATTTCACAAGACCCCACCACCAGCAAGGACATTATTGGATTGGAAGAAGAGATTCATGGAGACATTATCCGTTGTTCCACACAAGCCTATTGGAGACCACAGTGCCAGAAGAGTATCGGAGGAGAACAGAAATGCAGTCCTAAATGCATTTGGTGATGATCCAAGAACGTCTCAACGAAAAGTTGCACAAGAGGTGGGAGTATCCCTGTTTACGGTGAACAAGGTATTGAAAGAAGATGGTATGAAACCTTGGAAGCTTACATCTGTCCAGGAATTGAAAGACGGTGACGAGATTAATCGACTTCAATTTTGTCAATTTATCCTCGAAAGACAAAGAACCGATTCGAACTTCATACGCAAAATAAACTTCAGTGACGAAGCGACTTTTCACGTCAACGGTCAAGTTAACAGACATAACCAGTTCATCTGCGCTCATTATAATCCCCATGCTGTTGAAGAACACTTTATGAAGTCTGTCGGAATTACGTGCTGGGCGATGTTATCGCCTATTCATGGTGTGTCTCATCAAAAAATTGATAGAACAATGGACTCTGAGAAATATCTTAGCATTGTGATGGAGAAAGTTATCCCGTTGTTGACACAAAGAGGCAATCGGACTGAACTCTATCAACAAGACGGCGCACCTTCCCATTTCGCGTTAATAGTACGCAATAGCCTGAATGCTAACCTTCCAAATCGATGGATTGGACGTTCAGGTCCAATATCGTGGCCACCAAGAAATTTCTCCTTGTGAAATTCTCCTCAAACAATCGCCTAGCCTTTTCGCAGTTATAAGTAACGGAAAAAGACACTATAGAAGCAATTTCTTCGTTCGTCAAGTCCTTGTAATTCATTTCAACAGTCAAATTGCACTTGCAATAGTCTTCCTCAAAGTGATGAGATTAAGGATATGTGGAGGAAGAGTTTGATTTTTAACTATCAAAGATTTTTAAAATTTATCTCATCATAGCTATCTATCTACATATATACCATGCGAACAACGCCAGCCTAGCTATCTATGATATTATGGGTGATGAACACAATATTTGTGACCTAGATGAAAGACTTCAAAAATCCGCGGGAAGATCGCTAACACCCTGTACATCACACGCTACTTGCCGCAATAGATAACGTGCAACGGAAAATTAATAAAGTTATCTCGACGTTGTTGTCCATTCACAAACGTAGATCTTGATCGGACCTTGTCCAGAGGCTTTAGCCGATCGGACCGAAGGTCCTCAGGTTACTAACCAATCGTAAATATTTTTTCCCAAAAGTCAAATTTATTCCTAAAAAAATGCCTATAATATGTAAACACAATCTTAAACATTTTGCTTCAAATAAAAAAATTCCTCATGAACCATCTATGAAATCTGTTTACCATTATGACAGTGTAGAAGCTATTCAAAAAGAAGGAGATGGTATATTTTCTGGTATTGGAAGTATCGTTAACTTAATTAAAAATAATAAAGATTTGATTACATCTGCTGCTAAAGGAGCAGCTGCTATAGGTAGTACAGCTAGTGCCATGTCAAATGCTGTTAAGTCTCAAAACGAATTAAAACGACTAGAAGCTATTCGTAAACTTAAGAATGATTCTGAAGAACTAAAAAATTTAAAAAAAGTTTCAGAGGAAACAAAAATCAAAACTGCTAACATAGCTGCAGGGTCTGATAGTAAAAAGGGGAAGAAATCAGGCGTAGCCATAGAACGTTCAATTGAAGAAATAAGAGGCAATGGTCTAGCAAAATTCTAAAATTATATTTTAGTAAAATTTTTTTAGTAAAATTTTTTAGTAAAATTATTTAGTAAAATTATTTTGTAAAAATTTTTAGTAAAATTATTTAGTAAAATTATTTAGTAAAATTTTTTTAGTAAATTTTTTAGTAAAATTTTTCTGTGTATGAGAAAAACAAAATAGTCAAATTATTTTTTATAAAAATGTCTTCTCTTATCGAAAATAAATTTAGATTAGACGATCCTCCGTTCGTCAGTTACAATCAAAAAAAGAATGACTATATAAGAATTGCTATGAACCCGGATCTTCCAGTCGAGTAAATACTGAAGGAGATTTAATTTTTGAAGTTGATAATCAGCAGAGTTATTTATATTTACCTGATTCATTTTTACACTGTGAATATTCTTTATATAGTGATGCCAATTTTACACCACCATTACCAGATACCGATAATATTGCATTAGAGAATAATTTCTTTCCAAGATTATATTTACACAAATGCGTTTAGATGTTGCAACTCAAAATATTGAAACAATAAGTGATTCTCCAGGTGTAATTGATACAATGCTTAGATTTGTAACAATTGGTGAAAATAATAAAAAGCATGAAATCGAAGGTTGGTTTCCTGATACTAATGATGGTATAATTGTTGATGATTTAACTCACGCTCGAACTGATGCCGCAGGAATTGCGAAAGATGTAGAGAATATTGCAAAACATTTAAATAAAGCAAACAATAGTGCATATAAAGAAAGACGTGAATTTAACAAGAAAAGTAAACAGACAGTTAATTGGTCATTGTCTCCATTATTCGGATATTTAGATTATGACAAAATATCATGTCAATGAAATTTTAAATTAAGAATCCATCGTACATCAAATAATGAATTAATCTTTTTTGGTTAGACTGGAAAAAAAGCATATTTAAAAATTGATACACTGTAGACTTGAATGGTGGATTAAGCATATTACTCCTAGTTTAGAGGTTGAAACAGCTATTGCAAAAAGATTAAATACTAACAAACCAAATCCAGTAAATTTTCTAAAGCGTACTGCGAGTTCAGTCTCTTTTACTGAACAAAGATTTAACTG
The DNA here is from genome assembly GCA_907163375.1 of Prostheceraeus crozeri. Classification (NCBI taxonomy): domain Eukaryota; kingdom Metazoa; phylum Platyhelminthes; order Polycladida; family Euryleptidae; genus Prostheceraeus; species Prostheceraeus crozeri. The sequence goes on from CAJQUW010016149.1 coordinate 3,336, forward strand.
GCATTTCGCAAGGACATCGAATACTCCAAGATATTTATTACTAACATTTCAAAGAAATAATTCTCCAAGTTTTGATAAGAACAACTTATCTTTTTCATATTAATACAATTCGAAGTTTACAAGTTTCATTAAATCAAACCCGATATCCAATTGATCCATTAAGATTCGATGATACCAGTAATCAATTTATGGAAGGATAAGATGCTTATAGAAATCTTTGTATAGAATTTGGAGTTGAACCACAATTAACTCCTGGAGATTGGAGACATTTATATCCAATTTTCTGTTTCGATTTAAGTGCACAATCAGAAGATATTATTAAAAATGGTTGTGACGTAACAATTAATATTGAAAAGAAAGATTCCACAACTTCATTGATGGCTTATGGTTTATTGCAAGAAGATGTAAATTATTCTATTGAAGTTCTTAATGGGAAGATGGTAAGTCTCGGTTAGTAACCTTAGGACCTTTGGCCCGATAGGCTAAAGCCCAAGACTTCGTCGATTGGTAGTAACCTGAGGACCTTTGGTCCGATTAATTAATTATTTTTTTTCACAAGTTAAATTTTTGATGACTTAAATTTTTCTTAACTTAAAATTTTTTCATAACTAGAATAGATTAAAATCTTTCGTAACTTAAAATTTTTTTATTAAAAATGTCGGAAGCGAAAAGTAATAATAATAAAACTGTTGAATTAAAATTACGTAACATTGTTGACAAAAATACACCTAAAACTATAACGATTAACAAAAAAAAATATTACATAAGTAAAGCAATGATAGAGAATATTCAATTATAAGAAGAAAAGAATGGCGGGATTCTCCCATTAATTCCTCTAATAATAGGTGGCATAGCAGCTGCGGGAAGTGTCGCAGGTGGGACAGCTGGTATTGTCCAAGCAGTAAATAAAAAAAAATCAGAAAAGGCTGCATTAGAAGAACAAAAACGTCATAATAGAGAGTTAGAGAAAGTTGCTAAGGCAGAAGGAGTAGTAGATAATTTTATTAGCAAATTAAAATTAGTTGATGAAGGAAAACGAGTTCTAAAAAATATTCTCCACAATGTTGATGATTTAATTGAAATTAAAGAAGCTAATGATAGTTCTGGAATATATCTAAGTCCTAGTATGATAAGGTAAAACATTTATTTTATCTTTTAAAATGAATTCTACAAATTCCGAAAATTTAATTAAATTAAAAATTGCTAATTTAGATTTATTGAATTATCTCTTAAAAGTACATAAAACCTCAAATTGTCAGCATACCGGAGGTGACATACAAAAAACATTAGAAAACTTTCTTGGATTTATTTGGAGTAAATATTCAAAAGAAAAACAACTTCCTGGTCATTCGTATACCGGTGAGATGAGAATAATAATCCAAAACCAGGTGAAGAACCAATAAATAGAGTAGATGAAGCAGCTTACAGACATGATTTAGCTTATCGAAATCATGATCTAAGTTCTCGTCATGTAGCTGATAAGAAAATGATACAAGAATTTGATAGTATTCAGAATCCTTCCTTTAGAGAAAGAATTGAAAGAATGTTTGTTAAGAAAGCTTTACAAGCTAAAATATTGCTCGGTCAGGGTATTCATCCGTCAGCAAATGAAACGACAGCAAAGCTGTCTGAGAGCAACGCTCGAACCTACGCGTCCGAAATTCATAAAGAATACAGAAGGCCTAAATATTTATTGAAAGTAAAAGTATTTAATAAAGATGATATTTGGAGTGCTGATCTTATTCATATGCCGAAGGAGGGTTTACGTACGCATTGACCGTTATAGATTTATATACACGATGCGCTTGGGTAAAGCCTTTAAAAAGTAAAAGTGGTCTATCAGTTAAATATGCGTTCGAAGAAATCTTTAAATAAAGTAAGAGAAAGCCAAGGAAATTGTTTTTTGATAAAGGGTCTGAGTTTCACAATCGAAATGTTCAGGCACGATTTGAAACAGACGAAAGTCATCGCCAAGGCTCAGTTTATTCAACTGAAAATGCTGGAAAGGCTGTAGTAATAGAGCGATTCAACAGATCATTAAAAATATAATTTTTAAGAAATTTACTCAGCAAGGAAATCAGAAATGGTTGAAGATATTACCAGGAGTTGTAGAAGAGTACAATAATAAAGTTCATTCTGGTATTGAAGAAACTCCAAAGAATGCTTCTGACGACCCTGATTTGATAAGAAAAAAAATATTCGAGAATAATTATTCGAATGAGAGTAATCCGAATTTGCAGAAACATAAGCCGAAATTTAAGTTGGAGATAGAGTTAGAATATCTAAGTATAAAAATAAATTTGAAAAAGGCTTTGTTGGCTACTGGACTAAAGAAATATTTGAAGTTTGTAAAATAAACCAAACTTATCCGATTACTTACGAAATCAAAGATTTAGTTGATGAAGATATCAGAGGCCGATTTTATCAAAATGAATTACAACGAAGCGAGCTTTAATCTTTGGCTGACGCTTTAGCTAGCTAGCTTCGCTTGATTTTTAGTTATCATTATTATTATTGGAACTAACGTTTCGGGAATGAAATTCCCTTATTCAATTCTAACATAATATCTAGAAATGGTACTCCTTTTTGTAATTAAAATAAAACATAAAGACATAATTGACCACAATAAGTAGTTCCTGGTTTTTGAATTTGAAACGTATTATAAGTTCCATTTCCAAGTGTTTCTCTTACTTCAATTGTAGGTGGGAGTCCATAAGAGTCGAAATAGTAATTATCTCCATTTTTATTAGACGTACCTGCAGACCAATGTACTCCTTTTTCATCTGATGTGTGAAGATTTGTTATGAAATTGATAGTTGGAACTTTGTTCCGGGAACTGAAGGTTCCTGTTGGCTTATTTTTTAGGAATTGTAATTCGTCTCTCAACAATATGTGAAAATTCTTTATTCCCAATTGATTTGCGATTTTCTTTAGATCAAAATTTGTAGTTGTTTGCGTTCCATGTAATTTTAAAAACTCATTTATGTTGCTCATTTTATAATAAAAAAATTCTTATAGGGACCCCTAGAAGTCAGAAGGGGGTTATTGATTTAAAACTGTCCCATAATGATGATTATCCTTACTACTTATTCGATTTTGAAATGATTTAATTTAATCTAAATTAAAAAGTTACATTTGTAAGGAATCAGTTTATTAGCAGAGTTAGTGCTTTGCACATCTTTAATCAACTGCAATTCATTTCTCATCAATATGTGAAAATTATTTATTCCCAATTGATTTGCGATCTTATTTAAATCGAAATTCGTAGTTGTTTGCGTTCCATATAATTTTAAGAACTCAGTCATACCAGTCATTTTACATGAGATAAATTGTTTCTATTATATTCCCGTAAATGTGAAATTAAAAACAACACATGGATATTTCAATATGTATATTTACAAAAATGCGACCACACAAGTCCGCAAATATTGATGTCCACACCGTGGACAACGAATTTTCGTTCTCCAGTAAAATAAAATAAAATCAGCTACTACTATTCAACTTCCTTAAAACAATCGGTTATTAACTATAATATCACAAATTCCATTAACAATATGTCCACACCTTGAACAACGAATTTTCGTTCTCCAGTAAAATAAAATAAAATCAGCTACTACTATTCAACTTCCTTAAAACAATCGGTTATTAACTATAATATCACAAATTGCATTAACAATATGTCCACACCGTGGACAACGAATTTTCGTTCTCCAGTAAAATAAAATAAAATCAGCTACTACTATTCAACTTCCTTAACACTATAATTACCGGAAAAAAAGTAAACCGACTTTTACCTTGTTGTCAAATTTGACACCAATGTATTTTTTGTTCTCAATCAATAGCATAAGTCATTAAACAACGGTTTTTAGCTATAAAAGAAAATGATCTAAATAATCGATTGTAATAGAGCTATAGTTGCATCAGATAGCTACCGAATCTATCAGAATTGAATGCGCGTATAGGCCTATAGGCCAATGCTAAAAAGTCCTGAATTCACTTTTTGTGAATACAAAACAAATTTTTGATCATCGCTTAACTATCTGACAATATTACGATAGAAAATCAGCTGATTGAATACAACTGTGTATTGAACGATTAACAAAAATAGAAATTTCAGAATGTTTCAACATCACAGATGCATGAGAAATGTATTCGTAGGGTCACTGTCCTGCACATGACTTACACATCACTAGCTGTGCCATTTTTCCAGTGCTACATGTACCACACGTAGATTTTTTGCAGCATATGCAGACTGATGCCGAGTTATTTCTGCATCCTTTCCCATTGCATTTCTTCCTTTTGATTGGAACATTCTGCAGTTCAACCGGATCCACTGCCATTGCACTTGTCGGGTGAGCAGCTTCCTGACTGAGAATTCCGCAACTCGTCGATCAATTTCAGGGTGAACAATCTGCGCGATATATTTGCCTCAGTCTTCTTTCTATAGATAATCCATGAATTGATCAGTGCTATGTCCAAAATATTGGCCCAGACCGCCAGCGGCTACCGACGGGAAGCACTGTGAACACTGTACTGACATCTGGTCGAATACATCGACTCCGACTTTATTCTTATTGTAGAAATTCACAACATCAGGTTTCTTCTTTTCGGTGCCGTCAGTATTCGGTGAAGAGTGCATCGAGCTCAGAAGACAAACGTTCTTGTTTCTCTTGCCTTGATAGTTGACGAACAATACCTGGGACTCACTCTGCCAATAAAATGACGGCAGATATCTCCTAAATATGGCATGTTACTCACGTACTTCGAATCCACCCCTGCTAGCACCCAGAACTTGAGCCCATATTTGTCAGGCTTGCTAGGCATGAATGTGATCATGCTGCATCTGGTCTTCAAAGGCAACAGCTGCTCGTCGACAGTCAGATTGAAATTTGGAGTGTATGACTCGATGCAATTTATGCGGAAATTTTCAAAAACTTCCCGTATAAGTGCAAATTTATCGGACCCAACTCTTGATCGTCGTGTTGTCTTTCGATCAAATCGAAGATATTTGAGAATTTGATAAAATCGATTGCGTGACATTGTTTCTCGGAATAATTGTGGACCATACTTTTCACTCAAAAGAAATGAAACCGGATGTGTTTTGCCATATATCCCCCGAGCATATTGTATAGCAATAAAAGACTCCAATTCATTGACGTCAATGTTGAAATCATTGTCACCGCTGAGAGATGCCATTTCTTTCGTGCATTCAACAATATGAACTAAAGTCCTCCTGTCAATGCTCTTTCGCCAAGCATCGTAAACTGAACGAATCGGATAATTACCGGGACCAGTTCTTGCGGTGAATACATTGAGATGCAGCTCGGCCAATTCTTGAAGTAGTCATTGGAACCCATATCGTACCATTTGGAGATTTGAAAATCGATGTTGATCATCTGTCGAATACGCAGCTAAACTCACATCACCGACTGACTCCGGAGCGGCTACAGGGTCCTCACCTTCACTATCATAGTCACTGCCTGAGGCGTCCGAAGCCAAGTTCATCATGCGTTGATAGGCTTGCTCTGCTGCAAATCTTCTACTCATGCTCAGAAAGGTATGCATTGCACAAGCAGTAGTATACTAGTCACTACATAAAGTATATTAGAAAACATGGGACGCACAGTATGGTGTCAGTATGGTTATATAGTCGTATGAATGTGCATCTTGCAATTTTTGTAATTACCATGCTAAAATAACTGCGCACTGATAATTCATAGACTGCTCAATTTGTGATCCCACAATGCAAGTACAATATCTAAACATCTCTCAAGATCAGTATTGATGCATAAATGTTAGCTGCGAAAGCCTGAATACTTGCAAGCACTGCTTTCCCTCGTTACTAAAAGTACTACTGATGTATCGAAGAGTAGTGATCCAATGGTGTCAAATTTGACACCTCGGTAAAAGTCGGCTCAAACGTCTGCCAGTGAAAATCAGTTTGATGATTGTGGACCAAACCTCGGAATCTGGCCATTTTAGTTAAATAAATAAATAAATGTCATTGGAGGAATAATGGAACTCATACGTTTTTTACATAAAACGCATGGCCTAAACATTGGATGGGTTCAAATTCGACACCATGGTAATTCTAGTGTTAAAACAATCGGTTAGTAACTATAATATTACAAATTGCATTAACAATATGTCCTCACCGTGGACAACGAATTTTCGTTCTCCAGTAAAATAAAATAAAATTAGCTACTACTATTCAACTTCCTTAAAACAATCGGTTATTAACTATAATATTACAAATTGCATTAACAATATGTCCACACCGTGGACAACGAATTTTCGTTCTCCAGTAAAATAAAATAAAATCAGCTACTACTACTTTTAAGTTCTTTTAAGCTTCTTTCCAAAAGCTTTCATATTTCCGAAGACAATCTTCTAACAATGATAAATTCGATTTCAAAAAACGTAAGGGTACATTTAGTCTACAAATCGTTGGAAAAATAGATGCCATCTTACCTAATTTAATTGCAAATGCAATTTCAGTCCTTGAATAAGAAATGTTATTAGTTTGCAATAAATGTTGAAAGTATGCCTTATCCTTTTCACACAGATCCAGTAAATAATTCGCGTGTTTTCCCAGGTAGATTTTCATCATTATGTTAATAACGTTATTTTTCTTCTCCATCACATAAAGAGTATTTAAATTTGTAATGGCTTTATCAGTATCTCCTGAAGGCTCAACAAAGTCTTCTAAGGAATCCACAAATTCATATCGGGTAAATAAAGACGTCGATAATTGATGATGAAGGTCGTCAATCTTTCCGTCCCTTTCTCTTTCTTTCTTTTCTTTCACGAGTAAGCGTTTTGCTTTTCTTCTCCGTTTTCTTTCCTTATCAAAAAATGTAGGGTCAAAAATAATAGGAAATTTCTCCATTTGTTCAATGATGAAAGTGTTATATTCTTCCTTCTTATCATTGGAAATATATCGTTTTGAAATTTCTGCAAATAACTCCGGAAACGTAGCAATAATGTTTGACTGCTCTTCGATAACTTCTTGTGTCATGACTGATCACAGCGCAGCACACGATGCAATGACAGACGAGAGAGATAAATGAAAACAGTACAGCTGGCAGATATTTTAACGTCATACGGGTGTGCTGACGCACTGACAAGAATTAAAACAACTTGCCTAACGTACAATTGAAATCTCATTGTTTCACAGAGTAGTAGCAGTAGCAGCTGTTTGTTCTTTAATACATTGTTTCCTTTCAAATGTTTGAGTGGAGGGGACGTCACAGCTCTTTGCTCTGAAATGCCTTTTCTTCATAAATGCGAGAAGCAGATGTTCTCTACAATTGAGTGATCATCTGAGTGCAAAGCAGTAGCAACAACAGGAATTACTAAAACACCTGAAGAAATAACAATTGTTAAAGTACCTAAACTTATTGTTAAGAATAAGCCAATTCCTTCAAATATTTTTCGACACATAATTTTAGTTATCTCATATTTTAAAAACCTGAAAAATGGATTTAAAAGACGTTTTTAAAATTACCATTTTTTGATTTTCGGTGTCCTTGAACGGTCATGATTTTCAAAGTAAAAATGATCTTAATCTCAAATTTGAAATTCTCAGCTTTTATGATTTTCGGTGTCCTGGAACGGTCATGATTTGAGCAAGAAAAAATGATCATAATCTCAAATTTGAGATTCTTGACTTTTCTGATTTTTTCTGTGTCCTGGAACGGTCTTTTGCCCATTACTGACGACAACTAATACGCCGATAGCAGTTAATTCAATCTCTAGATCTCCAGGTCAAGGTCTTCCAAATGTCGAGATTACAAGTAGGCCTGTATCAGATTCGTGTCTCTGTTTGTAATTGAAATTGCAATTAATCAACAATTCAATGAATGTAGGCAAGCGACATAAAAAATGAGGAACTACATAAACGCCTTCATGATCGTTGTCAATTATCAGACGTAGCTGTCCACAATTTCACAAGTATCTTGAACTTATACTTCATTTCGCATCTGAGCATAGTTAAGCATCTATACATCATTTAGTCATCCTGCTGCCTACATCTGTGATGATTGCCATCCATGTACAGTATGCCATACAACACAGCAGTAGCAATGGCATGAAAACATGCCAATTTCAATACAACACAAGAGTGGACTAGACTTTAAAGTGCAGTCAATCTATAAAGTAAAGGCAATATACTAAAATGAAAATGATAAATGCCAGTGACTAAATCAAAAGGAAATTTCACGAAGTATGACAAATTGCTTACTTGAAGGTTCCTTGATTACGAGTTCTACAGCTATACTACAACGTGTGGGGAATACTTTTTCAATTTGGTCAAATTTGTTCTAACGTTGACGGTCGAATGGTCTTTAGTTTTTACCATAACAACCCTTTCTTCTGTCTGCAGTACATTGTCATAACTATGATATTCATTTAAAGCAATACAAACACTTTTCTATACTATTCAACATGTATTCTATTTGAAAATTGATACCAGACCTGTCATCTGCGGACTAAAGCTCCCTGCTGTGATCTAGTAGGAAGATTGAAGTTTTTGAGATTAAGATGAGGATAAAGTGATGAAATCCTGACAAGGACGCGTGGTTCGTTCTCTACAGGTGCTAAGAATCATTTAAAAGTTCTGCAAAACGTGTCTAAGAATGAAGAAAGAATGTGATGCTTAAAATGATTGAATAACTTGAAAGTAATGAGTTCATCAGCAGGAGCTCGACCTGGATCTGCGTTTCGTCCCTTGATTCCTGAGCGCTCAGACCTGTTCGAGTGGAGCCCTGCACATCTGTCACGTACATACACTAAATTTAAATGTTGACAGAAAATAAAATATGGGATGAGAATTGTAGTTGAAGCAGAGAAAACACCCGTTATCGTGATCTGACGCTTGAATAATAACCAGCGATTCCAAGCATCATGACTAGAATTGCAAAACAAAATCCACATCCTTAAAAGTTTGACTCTGAAACTCATAGATCTTACACAACTTCGAAAGATTTGATTTCAATCGAACGAAAGTGCTCACTGGCTCTGTGGCCATGTGGTACAGTGTTCGCTCTGCGTCCGGGAGACGTTGGTTCAAACCTTGTTTGGGTCAAACATTGAACATTAAAATAGGAACAGTTAAATACACTTGAGGTGTTTACTGCATCTCAGTGAGAAGCGGCCATCATGAAATTCGGCTCCCCCGGTCCCGAAAAAACTTAGTTCGAAAACATGCAATTCATTTCCGCAATCACAATCGTGTAAAGCAGTTCATGAGCACTTGAAAAAATATAGAATGCCAAATAATCCATCGGTCTAATCAAAGGGTATTGATACTTCTTGGCACTTTTTATCGATTTTTTGACATTTTTGCGATTTAAAATTGATTTGTTTCATTTTTAAAGAAATGCAGTGCAATTATATTCATACTAGCTTGTTAAAGATGCTAAACAGAACACAAAAATCAAGTTTACTGCCAATCCATCGAGTTAATGAAAAGAAAAATTGACATTTATTGATATTTTTCTTGTTTTCTTAGAATTTTCATTAACACTTTAAGTCACTCAAGTAAACTGCAATTTAATTTTATTCATTTTACCTTGTAAAGAGCATGGAAAGGACAAAAGTTACCTAAGGAATGTTACATTAAACGAGCTTATCTGACAATTGTTGACAGTTCATCTTAAAATTCTAATAATCTAACTCACACACCTTTGCAGCATTTCACACATGGCCATTTTGCTGTCTGGTACTTCTTTTCTATCGTGTCTTTACAACAGCTTGCCATGATCTTTGACTTTGCAGCATTCATCTTCAACCTTTTACAAGACTTCTTTCCCAACACAGCAATTTCGCTTGAAGATCTTCCTCCGAGTCTGCCATAAGAAGAATATCATCTTCATATTGAAGTTCACACGGCAATCCCTTCCATATCTCGGACAGTCTTTTTTGCTCCGTAAATTTGGACCAATGTTTTCGCCCATCAAATCGTTAAACAATCCTATACATACGGCTTCAGAGTGTACTAGACCCACCTGCAATTCATTAACAAGCGGAAATTTTCAACATAAATGAATGAGAAGTTTGACAATATTAAAATCGTGCTATATGTTGGAGGCAGGATTCTCAAATAATAAACCTTCACCAACAACATGGGGTCGAGCTCAAAACTTGCTTTACTGTACATCTAGGGGTAAACGAACTTATGATCTTGTTTGCCTCTTCTATTATCTTCAGACATTGCGCATGAGCTGGGATAAACGAGGATATCATGGTGTTGTCTGTCATGCTTCTGTGCATTCTTTGTGATGTCTACAAAAGAAGTTGATATTAGCGTAAAACAGCGGTAACCAACCGAAATGGATCAGCAGCCCTTCTCGGTGGTCACAGGTCATCAATCACATCTTATTACACTCTCTCTCTCTCTCTCTCTATTGCTCTAACTGTTCATATACCTAGATCTGTGTCAGATACTCTGAGTGCTCTAACGTAAGAGGGGAATCTAAACAACGCGCACTTCAATGCTGACACACTACTTACGTATCTCCATACTACTTACTACACACGTAAGCAGCAGATGCATGAGTATTATCCAACTTCATCTCGCACCTATGAGAACAACCAAAATATAATCTTCGATGTAAATATGGGAGGACAGACCGTAATGTGATACCTGAGATTTGTGTTTTTCATGCTTCACAAGCAATGGAATGGCACGTACAGATCTCAAAATCAGCTATCCCAGTAGCCAGACAACTGAATATGTCCATAATGTGAGTAAAAATGAATTTGTAACTTGTGAGAAGCAGTAAACACCTCAAATGTATTTGACTGTACCTGGGTGAATATCAATAAGCGAGTGCATTTGCTCCAAATTTTTATCTAAAAAAAAAGTTTTCGAAAAGTGCTCATTTTTAGTGGATCATTGAAATCATGTCTTGAGTGACAGATACATGACATTTTTAGAACTCAATTGCATGTCTGGATTCTATATCTAATGGTTTAAAATATGTGAATTACATGCTGGACTAATTTACGTTACTACTCTGTTTGATCTTTCTTAATCATTATTCAAATATTAATTGCGGCTTTTAAACGTAAGGTTGGAAGATTTTCTAGTTTATTTAACCCATAGGACGTGTGTTTATCGATGCATTAGATTGCGTCTATCACGGAGCCATGTTTTGCCTAATTTACGTTACCCTTCTCTTATCCTAGCAGAGTTGGCTTACAGATTTAAGCACATTTCCAGCAGTTCATTCCATAATCAAAAAAATCATGCTTGAAATACAAATTTAATGGAGAACATGTTGCGAAATACACTATGCAAATACGCATAAATGTTTTTGCATGCAATTCTAGAATTATCTGTTTATAAGCACAGCAGTCGAATAATTTGGGCGCAATGCTTCCGGTGGATTCTGACTTTTGTTTTGTTCTCAGTCTCCTCCAACCACCTTTGTCGGAGCTCAAAAAGATGGGCTTCTTTTGGTACAAGTGCCGTCTAAAAAATTAAAAGTCATTTCAAATAAGGCAATTGGCGATGATTTTGCTAATGATTTGCGTGAGTATAGGCCTACTTCAGTATATGGATAACCTGGATGCTCTACAAAGATGCCTTAATAGGAATTTACACATTTGTCGTACGCTTGCATAATACAATACAATCAAATAATTATCAGTCTATCTCACTAACAAATAAATAAGCAACAGGGCCTATGTTGCATTTTAGTTGATTCACTGTTTGATTGATTAAATAAACAGCCAAAAAATTAGACATTTTACTCATTAGTGTAAATTACTCTACTTAGAGAAAGTTACTCGTCTTCTTCAGCAGAATTCAACTTACCTTTTCTGAGATCAATGAGTATTCTTCATTTTCGTTTATATTGTCATAGTAGTAACCCTCAATTACATTCGCACCTTTCGAATAATTTTGACCGTAGTCATCTGACAATTTCCTTCTTAGTTTCTTCAATTTTACAACTTTCAGTAAATAGAATCTGTTTGAATCAGAAGCAAGAATTATGGAGATTGTATTAGGTTTAGGCTCAATGTTTTCAACGACCTGTAGTTGCCACTCATTCCCTATCTGATTGTTTTGGCAATCCAAACAGCCAATTAAGCATGGCCAACACCCACCGGATATTTCTCTAGTTCGTATAATCCCATTCAAACCTGTAGAAGCAACGTTGTGCAATGTGAAGGTTCCCGAAATAGATTGAGCATTCTCCGTCAATTGTGCACACATAGAAGCTCCCTGTTGAAATTCTTCATCAGAAATATACAGAAAATTTATTTTTGAATTTTGTTCAAAAACGTTTGCCCATGCCATATACAATTCAGCATCCTGAATGACAATCTTTCCTTGCTTTAACGCTTCGTCAGCACACCTTTTCGCTACAGCACCGATGCCGTCACAGGCTCCCTTGCCATGTGAAGTTTCGAAATAATGCCAAGAAATTGGTACACCTAATTCACCCATCCTAGAAACATAGTTGAATACTGTTTTGTTTCTATACTGGGAAGTTGGGCCATCAGTAAAGAAGACAATTCCATTTTGAAATCTATGGAATCCAATCTCATCCAGCAATTTTTGAATGATAGCTAAGACCATCGAGGCAGTGTGATTTAGAATATGGCTCACAAAGCAATATGATTTGACACTCAAAGCAGCACTGTCCTCACTACGAAAATACACGACAGTTGGATGCAAAGTCACTTGGGACTGATTCCATTGAGCCGACTGAATTTCATTCAATGCACAACAGGTATAATTTTCGGCAAAATCCATGTGGATGAAGATCTGTCTGACTGCTAGATTTTCTTTGATTCTTTTTGCTGCCTCGAACTGTGACCTCACTCGGCGTACATGTGCTTTAAACTGTTCAAACTTTTCGATAATCAATTTTAAGAACGACTCCAGAGATTCAACGGCAGTTACAACTTTTTGGCTTTTATGTCCATTTGTTTCAACTCTCTTCCACTGCTCATAGTGAACAGTCTCAGACGGATTCATGTCTGCCGTCAAGAAATTGTGCAATGATCCTTCGCCGATATCCTCAAATATTTGCATGAATGTTTCTGGATTCAAAGAAGGCACGTTCAATCCAACATTTCTACTAGCTTGTAGGATAAATGCAAAGTTTTGATGGACTGCACACAGACACATATTTCTAGAAGTAAGTCGGGCTGGAACGATGTATCTAGGCCTCAGGCGACAAAACGTTGAATATGATAGTGTAGCATTAACATTTTCTGACAGAAACTTTGAATGAAGGTTCTTCATGCTGTCTTTCAAAATATGTTTCTGATACTTCACTTTCTTGATGGTTACAGTCTCATTTTTCCCAGCAGTCGTACGAGAGTTGTCTTCTTCTCTCTTAAGAAAATCAATGACCGCTTCGCAAAAACATGACATTGCACGACTTCGAATACTCTTTACTCGGAATTTTTTTGCACGTTTAACAGTTTTGCTTTTGAACATTTCTTGAAATTCGCAGTAATTTTGCTGCTGAATGCCTCAGTCTGTACTTTTGAATAAACTGACTGTTGGCGATCATGTTTGGAGCTGTGAGTCGCTCAGTTGATTCTCTATTTTCAGACAACTCATGTACGACAGTTTCATTCAAGAGAAGTTCTTTGTACTCTGGATACGCAATTTTTTCAACTCGAAGACGTTCGAGTCGTCTGTCAACCTTAGATTTCGGTGAAATGAACGTAAAGGAAGTATCAGGATCGTCATTATAACAGTTATTATCAAGACTGTCAACAGGACTACTGACCGAATCTGTCATTAGTCTTTGAAATCGCTTCTTCCAGCGAGCACCCAGACGAATCGCTTTTTGTAATTTTACTGATAGGGTTTTCATCTTTTTGTGGCTTCTTGCTACCGCCCTAGAGATTCGCTTTCTTGTTCTGTTCTTTTGAGTCTGGGATTCATCATGTCGGATTTCGTTTGGAAGATCATCAAGGGTAACTGAATTGTCCTTAGATTTCTTTTGTTTGTCATAGAACCTATGCCACCTAATTCTCCCATCTCTTCTTCGTTTTCTCAACGACCGATAAGATATTTCAGTGATCTTTTTATAATACTTGAGTACGCGCTTTGACTCTCTTTCCATGTATTGTGCGTCTTGTTTTTTCCTCTCTCTATATGCCTTTTGAATCTCGGCGCTTGATTTGGCCATTGATCTGCAAAAGAACAATATGCCTACATACCAAACATAGAAATTCTATGATACCAAATGTACATCTTGTTGATTTGCAGAGATCATGGAATACCCTTATAAATGCTAGTACTACCTCTAGGGTGATTGGCCTGCTATGATTATTACTGATAAATCGTTGTTACGCTTGAGCATTTCTATTGCTGAATTTCCACATGTGCACTGAAAAACTGTATTGGATCACAGTATTCTGCTAAATCACATGCACCTAATAACTCTATGATTCCTGCATTCTATGTCACTGTATCTCTATCACAAATCAAATTGCAACCTAAAATATCAATATAATTTTTCTGACTTACATATTACAAAAAAATTACCTACATTAGAAATTAATTCCAAATTATAAAACAGTTTAAATGTTGAAGTTATTTTGCATGTCTGTGTAAATGTAGGACCTTCTTCTGCACTGACTCTGATGTATGGCCCATGGCAAGTGTACGTGTCACATTAAGAAGTCGGCCCTGGTATATTTATTCAGAAAAATGCTTGAAAACTAAAACTTTCTGAAACCACTAATTTACGTGATGTAACGTAAATTAGTAATGTGTACAGTAACGTAAATTAGTTTTTAAATATTATTGTCTCTATCTCCATGAAGACGAATCCGAACAACACAGTGAACGAATTTTTGACATAAGTACATTCTAGAAATATATATATATATATATATATATCGCACAGGAATAGAAGCTACTTCACCTAAGCTTCACAATCATGGTAACGTAAATTAGTATCTTATCCATAACTTGCACCTAAGAACACTTATCAATGAAGGATAATCGTATGATGTATAAACAATGATTAATTTTGAGTCAAACTTTTAAAGCATGATATATTAAAGATCTTGAGACAGTGCCAGCAAATTACAACTATGACATCTTGCATTTTCAGATGAATGTAGACTTGGTAACGTAAATTAGTTCAGTTCGGGGACAAATATAAAAGCGCTCGTCTTTCTGTCCTAAACGTTTTCAACTAACATACATCATATTGGAACGACTGTGTATGTATAGTCGCTAACACTCAATCAAGCATGCTTACCTCAACCGGGATTGACGCACGTCTCACAAGTGTTGACACTTCGACCAACTTCATCTCTTATGTGAATGAGTCATCTTATAAGCGCAGAGTCGAGTGACGTCAGGTTGAACAGCAGATTAAAACCGACAGGTCGCTACAGCGTGGGGACACAAAAAAATGGCGAAATGCACTCCCTTATTGATATTCACCCACATTTTGAAGTCCAAGGATTGACCCGACCAAGGTTTGAGCCAAGATCTTCCGGACGCAGAGTGAACACTACACCACAAGGCCACAGCGCCAGAGAACATTTGCGCTCGATTGAAGCAAAATCTTTCAAATCTGAGGGAGATCCATCATTTTGAAATTCAGTTATTTACAGATGCGGACTTTTTTATGAAATGATAGTCATAGTAGTTGGAAGTCCACAGCGCCAAGCCACAGCGCCAGAGAGCATTTGCGCTCGATTGAAGCAAAATCTTTCAGTTTTTCAAGGATGTGGATTTTCTTTTGAAATGATAGCTATCATGAGTGGAACCGGCCGACGGCCCAGCGCCGGCTCTTCACGCGCGCATTTTTGCGTATGATTGCAAAAAATCATTTCAACTGTTTTTTACGTATGAGGAGATACAGGGTGCGGCATAAAACTTGTGACCAAATTTCAATGTAACATAACTTTCTAATTGTCCAACAGAAATTAACAAATAAGGTCTCATTTTGATGCCAATACACATCTTCGTTACCGGAATCAGCATTCCAATGATTGCATTTGAGAATGAGAGTTCAATATGCACACAAAGCAGAATAGCTCGAAATCCAAAAAACTAGATGAAAAGAACAAACAACAAATGAATGGAAAAGCTGGTCTGTCGAAGTCTTTCTGCTGCAGATGATCACACAACATCAATTGGGTGATGACTGGATCAATCTTCAGGAATCACGCCTTCTAACGCCGGAACGCCAAAACATTTTGTGTTTTCCTGTTGTATCTATTCCAAAGTCTTCACATCTCTTCCACATTTCGTCCAAGTTAAACCTCAATCATTTTCATTTAGAAATATGTCATCACATTTACTTTTGACCATTAGACTTCATTCAGTGTGTTCATGATCGGATGCAAGTGATGTAGGCATTCTACGCATCGTTTTAAACTCTCTTTCTCTCTACATGCAGTTGTGACATTTTTCAGTGACAAAATTGAACAAACATTTCAAGCTATGGGCCCGAATGTAATTACTTCTCATTGCAAATTTGAAATTCGGCTTTGCAGATAGTTCATAGATATGCAAGTTATATTGTTTTCTGATGAAAGCCACATGATGCCCTGGGCATAAATTTTCATATGAAAAAGATCTTCCTTAAAAATGCTTGATTTAATTAACACATCGATCTCTTGACGTACAACAACTACTCTCTCAGTATTGCATGATTGAAATGAAATGTTTTTGGTCATTTGTAACAATGGTTTTTTCATTCTGACCATTTTTCAGAATGTCGACATTGCACGTTAAGCCTGATTTTGCCACAGTGATTGTTTTGTACGACTCGTAGAATCGACAATCTCTCATCACTACTAGCATGGCTAATTTGTTATTGAATCATTCTTATCAATCCAAATATCCATATTTAACTTCACATGTATGGCATAGGCATTCAGCACCACTCTCGTAAATGTGCATGTGGGTACAGTACATGAGCATGATATGTCGAATTTGTCAATTATCTAAACTACGCACTGACTTACTCCGTCTTGGTAATCCAAAATTACGTATTTAGTTCATATTGCATGTCGTAGACCAACAGTGCCACTACAACAAATGTGTATGCTTGTACATGTACAAGACAAGAACTTATGGAAAGGAAAAGAAAATTGTTATGCAATGACTTAAAGTAAGTAAAGAAAATAGAAATAAACTCACAATATAATGTGATATATTCGATGACTCTGATCATAAGATAACGTCATGAAACAGAAGACTTGTCGTTCTTTGAAGGATCCAATTCCTCTCGTTGACCGATCAAACGTCTGTTACAATTTCAAATGCGACTGCGGATGCAGTTATATTGGTCGGACAACGAGATGTCTTGCTATCCTAATCAAAGAGCACTATCCCAAGTGGGCAGCAACAAGATTGAGAGGCCTTAAAGATCAAAGCAGCTCAATATCAAAGCATCTCTGGGACTGCAATCAATTCTCCGGACATAAGATCGAGTCCTATTTCTCTGTCGCTGCATACTGCAGAAATGTACAACATGTCAAGATCACTGAGGTCATTTTATCAAAACGATTCAAGCCCTCACTATGTATCATGACAGATTATGTTAGTGATTTCCTCCTGCCGTGGACATAGCCCCTTTTCTACTATCATCTTATCTATTAATTTTCTGTAGTCCAATGTCTCGATATCAGTATATATGTATATTTTTTACTTGCTTAATCTCTTTTCATAGCTATGTAATTTGAATGTCTATAACTTTCAGTGTAAGATTATTTTGAGTCCTTTTGTATCCCTTTGTATCTTATGTTTAGAGTCATTGAAAGCGCTTGAGATAATACATAATATTATGAGTTTATTTTTATTTTCTCTGTTTAAAGTCATTGGAAGAAAAAGTTTCTTTAAATTATTGTCATACAGAACAAATTTGTGCAATCACATGGATTAAGGCTATGGTCTAAGGCTAATCTATAGCTTCCCTTGAGTATAGACACAAGAAGACGTTGCATTTTATGTATTTCAGTCTTCCCTCTTGTCACAATGCCTCTCATAAAGTTGAAATGGGCTCATATCGACAGATGCTTCATCGACCAAATCGTTTGAACCATTATGTAACCATCTATATACCGGTAGGATAAAATCTAATTTTATGCCAAATAAAACTATCATGCTTACTTCTACTGGCCTCAATGAGGGCAGTTTTGATGTATCTGCGTTATCAAATTCTTCGTCAGAAATTGACTGAATTAGATTACCAATCAGTAGGTCAACCATCTCGGCTTCAAATTCATCATCATCCCCAGTCCTAGTCATCTAATTCTCTGAACCGTTCATGACTGCCTCAACTACGTCATCGAGTATTTCGGAATCACATTCTCTCTAGTGGACGCCATGTTGACGATTGGGCAGATGAAGTTGCTGCTTCCATTTCTGAAGAATTCATTCCTCGACTCATGATGAAAGAAAGACTACAATCCTGGAAGATATTTCACATAATTTGCGTGTAGGCATCAATTGCAGCTATGTCAGCTTCTCTGCTGTATGAGCTGAATTATTATATTTATACTCCAAAATACATTCTTTAACATCTGACTTTATTGTAGCAATCTGCAGCGATATCTGGTGCAAGTCATGCAAAGGAGGCCTTATTTCTTATGTATGCCTACTTCTACAACTAAGATAATAGTAGGTATTTGAACACAATGTGCATTGTATTTGCTTACCACATCATACGAGGATGCGGTCGTATCTTACTTTCCTCTCAGTTCAATTGACTTTTAGTGTTTCTTCATGTATACAATGTTCATTAATTTTTCAACAGATATTTCCAATAACATTCCCTAACGCGTGCTGTCGACATATTTCGACACAGACATTCAAACAAATCCTGTGACCTACTAAATGAATTGAGGGATTTTATTTTATACTGAATAGGCTATTTTGAACTTCCTATTCACGATACAATCATATGCGAATGCAAATGGGTAGTTGTTTTGCCATGAATCGTCATCAAACTTGCCTTCATTTTCATCATGTGCAAACATGTGTGGAGCACTTCTTTGCAGCACAACAAGACAGTGTTAGTCGCTAGCAGTGATCGAATAGGCAATCGTCACCCTTTGTCATTGACCTGTGATGCAAGTTTCTATCGTCCCTCTTAGACCTCATCAAGTCTATTGTGTTGTAATGCGATCAGCAGTGACTGTCGACATCGCGCGGGAAGAGGTTTGGTGCAGTGCGGCTGGCTGGGCCGACTGGTTTTTCTCATCAGGCCTATGTATGTCGACCAATGACGACATTCATTCTACAGCTATTTTCCTACTTAACTAAAAGACTTGCAACATTGCAAGAGCATGAAAGCAAAACATGATTTACGCCATGATGGTTGGAGCGTTGGCTGTTGATTAAAGATAGGAAATTACAGATAGTTAACGATGACGAGTTACTTTAATAATAATCAGAGTAACTGCTGCATCTCATGAGGAAGAGTGTTCTCCGTTTTTGAAGGATAGAATGATGTCAAAGTGCGGATAATTGCATGTTTGCTGATTGAAGATCAAATTGGTTAGAAATTGATAAAAATCAGTAACTGTGCGCTTCATCGGGAGCTCTTGCTCATCCGGAGTGCCGACAGACCTAGCGTAACCGTGACATAGAAATCGAGAAATCTTATGATGTCCAATGATCGAAGTTGACCTACTGCCAGCCTTAACAAGGAGGTTAATGAGACGCCGGCCAAGCCCCGGCCGGTTCCAACCCTGCTAGTCCTCCTGTAGAAGGTGCAGAGCGGATCCCGGAGTAGTAGCATCAGCTCCGATTTAACTCCAATTTTATTTGAGAAGCAAGAAGAAAGAACTGCAATTTCAATTCACATGCTGAATTGACGTTTGGTATATTACAAACTGCTGATTAAATCATCAGTGCCATTTCATTTGATTTCAATTCAGACTTTGCAGAAATTGGTTAAATGCATAATCAATGCGTAGACTTGAGATGTGCAATAACTAAAATTAAGTGAAATTTCTGTCTGTATTCATTAAATACTATTTCTGACCATTGATGTAGAAAGGGGAAGATAACTCGCTCAGCTATCATCATGTGCATCCGAAATGAAGCCTGGTGATTCACGAGCATCTTGTGCAATAGTGGCAGAGAGATAGAACCGATAGCACATCACAGGTGTTATCCCTACATACTGCATTCTTGCCTCTCAGTCGACTCTTTAATCATGATGAAGAGTTGTTGCTTTCCTTTGTGCTCGAATAGAGCAACCAAAGCAACTCATCTGTCCTTTCATGCTTTCCCCTTGTCAAATTGGGAGAGAACTCAGCAATGGACTACCGCGATTCAACCTTCGTTTGCTCAACCGTACATTTCTCAGAATCGGATTATAAAACTGGTGACTTATAGAAGAGATTGCAAAGATATCGTAAGAAGGTGTAGGGAATTATATAAGAACTCGTATGACTAGGCCTAGTTATTTATAGGGTTCTGATAGATATTTTTTAGACATATTTTTGGATTTTTTGGGTATTTTAATTATTTTGATTCTTGATATTTCTAAGGTTTGTTGACTCAAATGCATTTAGGCTAACTCAAATACTTAGCATCTCGCTCATCATTTCATCACGTATTGAAAGAAGAATATTGTAAATTGGGTTATCGGCAGTCACCATATTCAAAGACTATTTAAATCTTCCACTGTCTTTGACCATATTATATCAATAACTAACAATTTTGAAGGCTATATTAATTACTAATTACTAATGTGCTAATACTAATTACAATATTAAGTGAATAAGTGAAATCTCTGCCTGTATTCATTAAATACTACTTCAAACACACCACTGAAATGTCGTCCAAGTTGATACGCCTGTGATAATTAACAAGTGCTGCTTTTTGCAATGAAAATCCATCTGTCAACATTTAGAATGAAAAGATGATTCATTTAAGAGATAGAAAGTAAGAAATATTCGAACGCAGGTCGAGTTGTTGATCATTTCGAAATAGAACTTTGGAATGATGAAATGCTTCCACTCTCCAACTCTAATGACGTTTTCATGCGAATGATGATGTTGAGAAATGTTGAAAATGATGTTTTGATTATTCTACTTTCTTATTGAAGGAATGATTCAACTAGAATGATCTGAATCTGTTCAATGTGTGAAAATCCTCCATTTCTGATTGTCTTGCATTTGTTATCTCTACAGCAACGCTCTTCGGGATTGACAATCAACTTGAAGATTTCAATGATGGAAAGGATTTCTTCTTCTCTGCAAAATTATCTTCTCATTCAACTGTGGGAGAAGTGCGGGCGGTGATTGCGGAGAGAGTGAAGAAGGACAAGAAGTTGATTTCCGTGAGAAGAGGGGTCGGGATATTCAACAAGAAGCCCGTCTTCTGGAATGGTCACTGTTTCTCTGATGTGAGCGGAAATGTGTATGAGGGTGATGCAGTCGAAGAGAGGAGAACGGTAGATCTGCGTGTCGATGGTGACCAGCTGCCAATCCTTCCTGATGATGTGAACGTGTTCTTTGTTGCTGCTGCCGGCGGTCCTCCAAAATGATTTCTATCGAAACTGTTTGGTTGAATATTCTTGTGATGATAATTATCCCTCATCGACCTGTTGTGACTTTAAGTGAAACCAATGCCTCGGAAACTGTCGCTGGTGACTCTTTATGAAGTTTGACCACATTTTGAGACATAATATTCTTGGTATTGTGCATTTGCGAAGACTTTCTGTAGCTGTTAAGTGTGCAGAAATGTCAACGACCATGTTTATTTACTTCCGCGATTTTGAAAAATAATGGAAAAGCACAAGAAAATTCCTAGGGTTTGATAGAGCAGACTAATATGGTGCTGATCAAGTTTTCTTCTCAATGCTTTGATGTATATAGGATCTTACGACAACAGACTTTTGAAAAAATACATTTGAATGCTCAATAGCTGAAATTGTCAATGCGAAATTTAGGTGTCTGCGTAGATGACAAAGGGTAGTCTAAAAACTATTATATAAGTTTCAATTATGCCCCCATTTTGTGAGCTGTGTGCCTCAATGCATTTATTTAGTACATGAAAATGTCAATATTAAGTTGAAAAATCGTTTGTGATGCTAGATGATTTCACGTTAGTCAATGTATCTGAAAGACAACTTTCTGTCAAAGTTAATTATGACTCTTTAGAAAATATTAAATTTCTATATTTGAATGTCGCGAGCGTTACCGAAAATATAGAATAAGTTTTTCCCTCGGAGACAAGAATGATTAGCGAGTTCATACTACCAAAGATAATCGACTTTCCATGAATGCTAATCAGTGTGATAATCAACTAAGTTATTCTAAGTCTACTTCCTGGTAGATAATCAATCTGTCGCGAGCGTTACCATGACATACACTTAGTGAATTGAATCTCGATCTCGAATCTCAATCTCGAGAATCAGTTTTATCAAATACCGAGATCTCGAGATCTCTAATTCGATATTACAAGCAGGCCTATATCAGATTGTGCCAATTATTAAGAAAGTGTAATTAATTACAGGCAACTGCAATTTGCTGTACAGTAGTCTAATTGGTGACCTAATTGCAATTATCTAGTTTTATCTGTTATTGAAATTAAGATATCAATACCAATCTGAACTATATTTGACATTTATTAAGTTGTTAAACCTACAACACAGACAGAATTAATTTGTGTACAGACATTAATTCAGGCCAAAGCGAGGCCTGGTTTTGTAGGCCTAAGTACAAGGACAAAAGCGGGGGGGGGGAGGTAAGTATATGTGCAAGGACTAGAGAAGTTCCATTTCCTGTCCTAAGTCAGAGAAAGACTCATTGAAGTAAGGGAAGTTTCTTCCTCAAGTGACAAAGGCTTGTTCATAATTCTATGGCTATAGCTACCAAAGATATAGTACTCTCCGATGTTGACGTTCATCTGACATTATGCTTAACTTCTGTGTTATGATTCTGGAACAAATAAAATGTTTGGTGTGCTGTTTCTATATTAATCGTTCAATCTTGTAATCTTCATTACTATTATCTTCTGTGATGACAAATTCAATGGCAAAATTTATGTTATCCGTAATGTGATTAGATAATGTCGCGAGCGTTACCGTCAAGATTGATTGAAATCTCGCAATCGGTGCATTCAGTAATCTATTCAAGCATGAAGAAATCATCAACTATTCATTATTTATCTATCATTTCGTTCTTGAGACAACAGCTTCTGCAGTTTAGATAAAATATCCATCAAACCTCAAAAAATCTATAATGAAATATTTATCTCTGTCGCGAGCGTTACCATATTAAATGATCTCTGTACACAAATGTAGAGATAGTATGAAATTGATATTTTGTATGTATTCGGTCGATGTCGTGTTGCATCAAACTGCATCTTCAGAATATTCAAAAAGGATATCGTATCATAGAGAATGTTGGTTTTCGATCGAGTTTTGCTATCAATGTAGCGAGCGTTACCGTGGTTTGGCCCAGGAAGCAAATTCGACCGTCTGCAGTGCAAAACTTATCACATGGAATCGGCATCTCTGATGTACAGAACATCAAGTTGATTGGCGAAAATATCAATAGAAATCGAAAAATTTCTTAAGTATAAATAATTCAAGTCAGCACTATACTACAACTTAACCCCATTCGGACTTCCTGTGTTGGTAGAAGTCCACGGTTGCATTCAAAAAACTGCACCGAATCTAGTAAATTAGAACGGCTGAAGGAGCTATTACAGTGAGATATTTTTCTGTCCGAAAACGGACATTTAGAATGGATTTGACCAGAAATAATGTTGTTCAGCAATTTGTGCAAATATAACTTACATCAACACTACATTGGCCAACATCATATCCCGAAGAGTTATCAGATACTATGAAAGCATGTACAGCATATTCCCAACCTTTCCGTCCATTTGGTAATTGATATGTGAGATGTGATTTTATCAGGGTATTTGATGTCACCCTGTTTTTCTATTCAGTCAAGATTCTTGTCAATACTCAGTACTCATACAGTATGGCTTATGACTCATCTATGCTATTGGCCCTCCAAACTGACTCAACCCAATTGATTGAATTGTCTTTGTTCGGTGCGAGTAGAAACATTAACGCCACTTTGTATTTTTGTTATTATTGAAATGATCATAAATATAGTGTCTCACCATTTGTCAAAAACGTTTTCATGTATGATTGTAAATAAATAATGGATTTTTCATGTTTTTGTCATTTTGGTTATTTATGGCTATTTATGTTAATTTCTTTTAATTGTGGCAATTTTGATCTAAAACATCGAAAACATTTACAGAAATAGTAAATTATTTTAATTACGAAAATAATGATGTTTTTGCCAAAATTAATGGAAAAACTAAAAACAAAATAAATTCATGGAAATTTAGATGGTTACAATAATATGTCCCCTGCTGCATGTTATTGGCGCCCTGTGCTTTCTCACAGCTTGTGTGACTTCGTCTTGCGTGTCCTCGGATACAATGTCGTTTCATTAAAGCCCGCTAGATTATGTGACAGGTAGACGCGTGCGTTCATCTTCTTGTTCTGCATAGGAAGTTATTATCCTTGATCATCCAACTTCATCAACTTCAATGCATTGTTATTGGACATTTTTCGAGGACCTATCAGAATCAGTTTCTCACACTTTTCAAACAATTACTTCATCCAAACTCAACGAACTCTCGTGATCACACTTGCTCTAAAGTACATTGACACATGAATATCTGATGTCCTTGACTTTACAGCCGTTGAAGTGATTGCCTACATGGATTATCAGACTTGATGGACATTCCGCTTTTATACATATTTTTGACATCAACAAGAGAATGAAATTAAATAAACGACAGATCAAATTGCCTTGCAAGAGATGTCCGGCTGACAGCAGGATTCGAGCCCTACGACCAATGTTAACTAGACCTGTGCTCAACCAACCGAGCCACGAGCCGCTTACATGCGGCAGTGTCAATTGGCAGGATCAAAGCCTACCACACATCAGTTGTCATAGCAATGACGATCAATGAATAGATATCTCGTCACAATTGTAACCACCGACATTAAGGCAAGTAGCTGGTATCAACATAGTATTAGGCAAGTGACATGCAATATTGTAGTGAGTGTTTGTTATAATCCATAAATGCTGTTCTCATCATTTCGAAAGATTGTCATATTTCTATTTCAAATCCTTCTTTTAATTTTTGCAGACAGACTTCTAGAGGTTCTAATCGAAAAAAGAATTTTCAAGAACGCATAAGCAACTTGAGAGTATTTTAACTATTTAAGTGAATGATATTCATCTATTAATCGCACCTTTTTGCTTGAGCAGCAAAACAAAAACAAGAATAAACTCGATGAATTCAATACTGTACTCACTGTTTTGCTCGTGCTCATAATTCAAACAATGTAAATGTTCGGTCTACTGTTAATCAGATGAATTTACTTTTCATTTTTCTAAAAACTCATTTTTGAACAAAAAACAATTCTTTTTGATAAGTAATGCGAAACCGAAAATGTAAAAACAACAATCTGCAAATCTAAATTAGTGTCCAATCAACAATTCTTTGTGGAAAAATGTGAGGATTTAAGATGTGGAAACTGTGATTCTCTTTCGATTGGTGATTCATCTACTTTAAAAGGAAGACTTTTGAAGTGAAATGTACAGTGTAATATGTCATGTGAAAGTGTTATTTACGGAATTTGCTGTTATTGCCATGGTGAAATCTTTATAAATTTGTTATATATACACCGTTTTCCCTATTAACCTATATCGTTTCTGATGAAGATATCGACAAAGACATCTACAACTCTGTCAGAACAGTTGATTGAGCACAAAGGTACTGGGTCAAGACATTTGCTGCCAATCTCAGAAGAAGAGAGGCAATTTTCATTAGAACTCTGTGTCCTTCAATGAACTCAAGGGAAGCAAGGTTGCGTCCAAACTTGGACTTGGGATATCCCCCAAGATTATTCTTGGGTACTCCCAAGATTGGATCCAAGAGTGGCTATTTCTCTAATGAAGTGGAACAACAATTTCCAAGACATGTTTGGAAATTTGATTGAGATTTAAAATTGCATGAAGATATTTTGAATCATACCATATTGTACATATTGCTATCCAATTAATAGGAATCTAATGCTCATATTAATTACTATTTAATACATGAATTTGTTATTGCGGAATTGAGGCCATATTAATATTCAGCTAAAAGTTTTAATTATCGGCATAGGTTATCTCTGGTATATCATCAACCCTGTTTACATATACAGCATAATAATTTCCTAATTAGAACAACATGCATGACTAAGCTACATTCCTTACAACATGTCTGATCGAGAAACGAAACACACATAACATAGACCTCGTATAGGATGAAAGTAGCACAAATGTAGATATAACGATATTTTTACTAATCGTAAGAAGCAATCATCAAAGAATGTCACTGCATTAAATGATATCGATAACTTTATATTTCTAATACATGCAGCCTACTAGTAGAATAAACAATATAGGCCGAAGTTTTTAACTTTCAAGGCAAGAGGCTATATGAAGCAAGTTATCTACGAATTGTTGTAGGCTACCAATTTAACAGCATAAGCGTTATGCAGGTATTGGTTTAATGAATTCCACTTTTTCATTTATTATTTGTTTTATTTAACGCAAAATGACATATACAAAATTCTGTCTAACACAATATGCATTACATCTAGCTTAATGGATTAAATTCACAAGGAAGCCATAGGCAATCAAAGCATAGTTCAGAAAGCTAATTAAGCAGAATATCAGATAGACATTTACGGTAGGTCTATATCAAAGTTGATGATAGTACAGTTATATCATAGAAAGACCAATCGTGTGGTTGAAGTAGGTTGCATATTTACATGTACATACTTGTAAGCTTACATGTAGATGACTTGCTATGACATGATGTGGGCAGAATTTTTCCAAGAAAACCGCAAATAATCATTCATGGTCAATTTCTATACTCTTGGGTTCTCACTCCTGGGGTACCCAAGCTCTTGGGTCCGCACCCCAAGTCTACCCAAAACCCAAGAGAGAACCCAAGACCCAAGACCCAACATTGAGGGAGGAGAAGGATGTGTTGCGCAGACTTGTAAGCGGCCCGGGCCGGGTAGAGCCTGCTATTTCGCAACTAACACGGGTCGGGGTGCGCGCGGCCTGAAAATACATCTCTTCCATTTAGCCAACTTGCAACGATCCATTAAATAATGGTTGCTTTTCTCAATACTGATGCTTACAGGCAGGACTAGTCGCGAGGGGTCAGAAAAGCATTTTTCATTGAGTAGTGTGAATTCAAGTCTGAATTCTGACCAATCAGGACATTTACATCACTTCAAGATTGCACGGCTAGCAACATTGAGATCGTGGATGTAAGTTGAGGACTGACTTGAGAATTGTGAGAAATTTCAATCGAATCCTCCTCACCAATCACGTGCATGAAGCGTGGAAGAGTTGATCATGATTTGGAAAGCAGTGATATATTTGATAATCTTCGTGATGCACCAGAAAAAGAAACGACATGCAATTTGCAAGACAAAATTGATGATGAAAACGAAAGTTCCATTGCACAACCTGTGACGCGTGTCGGAATATTATCATTCTGGCGAGAACACAGAAATGATTTCCTGCTGTTGTCTGTGGTAGCAAGAGAAATATTAGCAGTTCAGGCAAGCTCAGGCCAGTCAGAGCAAATATTTTCCAGTTGGGGACTTGCAATCAGCCAGACGAGGGCTCATTTAAAGCCAAAGCACGTGAGGCCATCGAAATTGTCGCAATTGCCGTGCAAAATGGAAGCACAACCTTTAATTGAAGCATCCAATGAAACCACATTGCTTCTTTTATTAAATGCATTTTTGGTTGCAACACAATTATCATATTTTCAATTTACGAAAGTCCGGATCTCAAACGCGAGGATACAGTATCATAACAGCCTATGTATTATATGTGACAAAAGTATTATTGATGGTTCGAGAATCTCGAGATGAGCGGGACAGGGCCTGAATATCTCTGATGCAGTGGGCTTGGACCGGGCTTTGTGTGGGCGGGTAAATTCAGGCCCATTTGCAAGTGTGGTGTTAGTTGAATAATTCCAAAAATATGAGTCACTTTTCAATATAACCAAAATATATACGCATCAGATCCTCTTACTATACATGTGAACCTCAATAAATGTTTCTATCGTGTAAGTCACGAAAAGTAGTCAATCTTGTGATAAACAGTGATTTTTCAGTAGGATTGCAAATTTATCTAACGATGGCGACTTCCTGATGGCTTGATGGGTTTCTGATTCTTCGAGTCATAAATACATGTATTTACACGCATTCTCATTAAATCATTAATTTCTGTCTGAGGAATGATCATCAACTTTCCAACCGCGATGATCACGTCTTTCAGACACTGAATGCCACCTTTTTCTATACTCTCTGCTTCTCCACATCCCATCACACATGTTCGATACGAATCGAAGGGATTCAGATCTGGTGATCCTGATGGCCACTCTATCCTTCGACTATTTCTAGTGATGCAACTGATCAACCATTGATGAGATATGTTTCATGAAAGATAGAACCCGAAAGTTTGTTGATAATGCATTCAAAAACCTAGTCTGAGTATTGATGAAGCCTAAGTATCCACGCCTTTCGAATTTCACGAAAGATTTCAGGATTTGTAACTCACTGAGATCATTCAGTCAGATCGCTGCCACAACATTAATTGAGCTAACTTCCCATACTTTGCAGTCCTCATCTGGAGCTCTCAGCTTTCATTCGCTCATCCGTTCATATCACCATAAATATCACCTTTCTCAAAGTTTCTCTCCACATGCATTTCTTTTAAGCTAATAGTTCTCTCAATCTCCTTACACAACAGAGGATCATGGTGCAAGCGCTTCATTTTAGAATGTAGTTCTGCACGCCACATTCCATCTTAACCCTATTTGTCTCAGTCCTTTCTGTCGGTGAAGTATGAAGGGGGAAGATGGGGACATCATACCTCCAAAGATATTCTAAAAAATTAACTTATGCGACATAACATTATATGGTATCGCTATTTTGGGGGTGCTCTATCCGATAGTAGTATCAGTTTTTCATTCCAAGTTGATATTGTTACTATAAATAGCAATTTAAAATTCAAACAATCATTTTTTTCAAATTTCGTCATTGTATCTATAAAACATTATGTATGAATGATATCAGTAAGATTTATAGCTCTATGTATCAATAATTATATCACTAAACCATTCAGAGCATTATCGGTGAATACTAGAGAAGTTTGTGTAGTTCGCTCAGCTATTAAATTATGAATATGTATTTATAAGTAGTATGTATAGAACATACGTAGCATTGGTCATGATAACGAGGTAGAAGGTATCTGAGTTTCAATTAACATAGTTGCGCGACCATATTTCCTGAACGGGCAAACTACAGAAGCTGCAAATCAACCTAAAACTCAAAATTCCTATCAATATCGGTGAAAATCCAAAATGTCGAAAAAGTGTAGACGTAAATTGTTTTCATTTAGCTCCTGTGGCTAAAATATTGGGTCTACAGAAAGCAGCTACCACTCAGAGAAAGGCAGCATAAAGTTAGGAAAGTTCAGTGAAGGAGACCTTCAAACAATCATTCGTTCCGGCGTGAGATAAGAAACCGAGGGGGACATAATGCCCTCCTGAGCCAAATATGGTTAATCATGGAAATCAAGGGAAGGTTCCTTTAATTGCCTGAATAGTTTTAATGTAAAACATATCATGAAGCTCTTCAATGAATTGAAAGGTGAAGATTTCTCAACAGCAAATCTGAAATGAAACCTGAAAATTGAATCCCTTCAAAAGAGGAGGAATGAAATTAATTTTAAAAATCTAGAAATGACTTCCATCTGACAAAAGCAAAGAAACTGAAGGTTGATACCGGACATTTAATGATAGAGAAATCATCGTTAGACACTTCAATGACAGAGTGAACATTCAACAATACAATAAAATGAAATAAACGATAGATCAAATTGCCATGCGAAAGATGTGCGACGCCAGGATTCGAACCCTACGACCAAGGTTAACTAGACCTGTGCTCTACCAACTGAGCCACGAGTTGCTTTATGCGACTGTGACAATTGGCAGGATCAAAGCCTCACCACCACACATCAGTTGTCAGCAATGAGGATCAATGAATAGATATCTCGTCACAATTGTGAATGACGACGTAGCATTTTAGTAACTATTACGTAACAGATCGTCATGAAAAAATATGATGATATGTTCAGACTGACGATCTTGCCGAAAATAAATGTTCATTTCATCGTTTTTGATGATGTTCCACATGTGGAACATTTTTTACATTTTTATACATGTAAAAATGTATACATTTTATACATTTTTACATTTATACATTTTTTAAGAATTTTTGAAGAATATAAGCCGTTGTATATTTGTTTATACTTGACAGATTGCTTATGTTTAACATATTTGTTTATACATTAAAATAATATTCTATGCTTATGCGTTAATTTTAATTTTTATGCAAAAGTAGTATATTAAGAATTTTGATGTATTTCGGAAAACGAAACAGGAAAAATACAGACAGAATCACCAATGTATTTTTTTGAAACTGGGTAACAGTAACATCTTTCAGAGTTCGGAGATGGTATTGGACGAAGCAACTTGTATGCAACAAAGTGTTGCATGTGTCACACTTCATTTTCGTGCTTTTCATGCATAATTTACAGAGGCCCTGTTTACTGGCTGGTATTGGAAGATGACCAACATTTCCAAGTCTTGTGGAGAGGGCAGGTGTTCGTGAAGGTCCACGTCGAATTTCTCGAACAGTCAGAAGACTCAGAAGATATCTCACAACTTCTGTGAAAGAAAACGAATGTTTCACGTACATATTTTGATAAAATGAGAGCATGATTGACTAAACACAAGATGACTTAAAAAGCCTATATGCATTATATTAGGTTGTAGCAATTTGTGTTCAACTTCGATAAGCAGTAGCAGCTTTTTCATCTCTATAACCAAATTATCGAATGACAGATTTACATTGTAAAGTTATGTGTATATATCATCTACTTTCTGACGACCTTATATTTTCTGATTGATTTATGACAATTACTATGTTAAGTTCTAGTATTTTATTCATTGATTTGATATTCATATTCATGTATTGAGACCCCACGATTTCTATTCGGCTTTTTGAAATAAACGTCTAATTTATTTATTTATTTTGTAACACAGCAAAATCTTTAAGTTTTAACTCAAAATAGAAGATAATACAAAATATAGATCTAACGATGATGCACCATCATTCATAGGGTTGAAGAAATCATAGCATTTTATCAATTTAGAAGTGAAAATAGTAAAAGTCATCCAGTGATCACGTGTTACCATTCGATTAAGATCATGAAAATTTCAATTGAAATGGAGATGGTATCAATTTTGATACCACCTTCATCCTGGTGTTAAGCCAGAGAAAGTCATAAAGTTTCAATCGATTCATGCAATTATTTATCGAATGGTGGTGTTATATCTTTAAGTCTGCGCATGGGTCCAAAATTACCCATTTTGCATCCGAAGCCGCATAACTCAGATTCTAGCAGACTATTTATAAATTGCATATATGTTCAAAAAATCTATTTGACTATGTATATAGTCTCTCATAGAGTCTCTCCATTTTACTATCTCATTGTTTCAAGACGCTTGCATCGGATAATTGACAAAACATGCCATTCATCAAGGCTATCTATGTACCATTAACTTCCAAAACATACTCAAATAATCAATTTTTGAAAAAATATTGAATTCATAATTTCAGACTTAAGGCGTATGTACACGGGTTCGCTAAGTGAACGGACACTAGACACACACGTCCAATTGCGCGTGCGTCATCGTCTCGATCCAGTGGACTCGATGAAGTCGGTCAACTAAATTACTTTACCCTTTTGGTAAGGTAAGCGGTCCACAAAACCAGGGGCGCAGCAGCGAATTTTTCCTAGGGGGGGGCGGTCCGACAAATTTTCAGATAAAATATCGTTAAAAATTAATCCATGATATATTATGAAATCTTACGTAATTGCTTTCCAGTATTGACTTGTTTATCAGGAAGAGCCGCTCATAGTTCATAAATACCCCTTATTGTCTCTGCAATTTCCCACTTTACGCGATAGACATACATGCTGTATTAAAAGAAAAAACATTAATTGCGTCATGAATGCTGTGTATTTCAGTGCCTTGGGGGAAATCTTACCCAAACGCCCTTATGGTCCAAAAATGTGTGACCGGTTGTCTTCGAAGATAAACTCCTTACATACCTCCTCCAAATCTAAGGTCCACGCTAACTCTTTATGAATGTACAGAACTGCCAAGTGATTGAGTCGTTGACCGAAGCCAAGTCAAGAGGCGGCGCAAGCTGTGAAAAGCTGCGCTCTGCAGATGCGGTTGTAGGAGGTACAACGGTAATTAGACGAACCAATATCTCCAAACTTTCATTGTTCAAAATTTCTAGAATGCATGCAAATTTTATGGAGCACTAGGAAAATTCTAGTACTGGTGCTAAAGAATTTCAGACAGACTTGCCTAGGCCTCCTCAGTGACGTAGAGCAGAAAGATAACAGAATAAATGAATTTATTATTATTTGAATTAAACAGTGAAATATCAATTTGATCGAAATTCACATATTTCGGTGCAAGAGCCCGACAATTGGCGCAAATAGAAGAATCAGTGCACCGCGCACAGCCCCAATTTTTGTAGAAGTCCCCCAGTTTAATGTCTCTTTAATTTCAAAATCATGCAACTGAAATATGTAAGGGGTTTCTGATGTCCAAAAGTCGTAAGCATTCATTTATGACATTTACATTACTGACATTTCGTCTCAGTTAGTCTGCCAATACCAGCTTATAGTGCGTTTTGAAAACAGAATGTAAATAGAAGAATTGAGTATGCCTATTGAGTTACATCCTCAGCTGAAAATGAGAATATACCTGAATATTCAATCATTTTTCATGATTATCAAAATATTATTCATTGCGCACATGTATCTCAGATTTACTCAATGCATGGCTGCCTATTGAATGGGGGAGCCATGTTGATGTGAAATACGTCTCGTAATGATTCCCGATATTGGATAAAATGACAGCTATTTGAAATGATCCCATTTTCAAACTTAGGATGAAGCTATTTGCAAGTCGCTTTGAAATTTATAGAATGTAGAAATACAGCATAATATAAAAATGATGATAGAATGTATGAAGAAATGGCTTCTTCATTCTTGCTGCAAAAGTAAGCGAGCGCCTTATCTAAAAGAACCGCATTTTGTGAATAATGCACATTGTAACTTGCCAATACATATCCAAAGTTCGCATTCGTTTGGTTCCAGTGACAGACAGTTCCTCTCCCTTTCTTTTCTTGCTTTCTTGAAAGCGAAGCATTGTAAAAGCGAGACGAATCAGACGATAGTCGAAAGAATTTTGTAAATAAAAAATATATTCCAAAATGTAAATGGGTACACGGCACACGCTGAAGATTGTCAGTAATGAATTTCAAAATAAATTCGAATAGCAATGCTGCACAGTTCACATACACTTCTCACAAATCAAGGATTGAATGAAAGGTGTATGATGAAGTCCACTACGTTAATCAATCTTCCACATGTTTAATGGAATTTGACCGGAGGGCTCAATGTGTGATGCCCGCCAAATGGGATCTTGTGTCTTGCTAATCCACCGCCAAATGCGGTGGACTTGTAGAATACATGCTTAGGCACGGATGAAATGCGGCAGAGAGGTTGCCCCCTCATCTTAAAAATATGCTCATTCAATCCCTGCACAGACTGAAGGCGATGTCTAGCTGATTTGTATGCAACCACCTCCCAAAAATTTGGATCAGACCGAACTTTGATGGCTTGATGAAGCTGGCGGCATCTCTAGCGAGTGAAGAGGGTGTTGTACGAACTTGAGAACTAGCAGTGGGAGTGAATAATCATGGCACCCTCTATATACCAGAATTGACACTTGAAATATGTCCTAAAATAAATTTTAAGAAACAATAATAATAATAATAATAATGAAATCTTTATTGGCATACAAAGGGCGGTACGCGCATTACAGAGAAGAAACAATACAATTCAAAAGGATCAAGTAAACATCAATCAGATGGAGAGTTATCGACAGAATTTGATAAAGGATTTCGCAAGACGTTTAGTTCTGGTCCTCGGTTTCGTAATTGGACACGAATTTCTGGGGTTTGGCTGTCTGCTGTTGAACATAATCCGTAGGGGATGATCTTCTTCTGCTGCAATCTTTCGAAAGAGCCTCCTACAAATACAATCACCAGCATCGATGAAAGTCTCAGACACCATCGAGGACCCAGTCATAATCTTGAATGCCCACTTATCAATTTTGCGAAGTTTTTTCATGTCACAGTCGTTTGCATTTACGAAACAAGGGTAGGCATAGGTCATCACTGAGCGAATCAGGGCATTATATACGTGTGTCATAACTTTTCGGCTGCATCTGGCCCGTCTAAGATTTCGAAAAATGTACATGCGTTTCGAGCATCTCCTCGATACATCCGACAAGTGATAATTCCATTGAAGAGAACTTGTAAATATAACTCCTAAAACTCTTGTTTTGGCGACTGATGTTAGAAGCTCTTGGCCAATATGAATCTTATCTAGAAGAAGGTCCCGCTTTGTTTTGATATCCATCACCGAACATTTGGAAATATTAAGGCCCGTCGAAACAGACCAAGATGCGATGTTGTCCATCTCATCTTGCAGCAAGTCCTCACTTTTATGACGCACAAAATGGAGTAGTGAGAGATCATCAGCGTACTTGATTATTGTTGAGTTCTCATGTATTGGTTGGAGGGAAGCAACGGAGAGGCAGAACAGCAAGGGTCCAATAACACTGCCCTGAGGAACGCCACTGATAACACCTGCCCAGTTTGAGATCTTTTCATTAAAGACAACTAGCTGCCTCCTGTTGCCAAGAAAATTATGTGTCCATTGAATGAGTTCTCGTGGTAGTTTATGTTGCATGAGGGATTGGATGACCATCTGGTGTGGAAGTTTATCGAATGCCTTACTAAAGGAGAGATGTTCGCAGCTTTGAAACATTGAGGTACCTGACGAGTAGATAAACTTGCATTACAAATATGTGTTATAGCAGGGGCAAGTATATGAGAGAATGACTTGAATATGTAAAACGGAATGCCGTCAGGGCCACAGCTTTTCTTCTTCAGATGTTTCAAATGGTACTCAACCTCGTCGGAGGAGACAGACAACGGGCATGATGGAGCTTGATCTAAGGTTTGGAGGGAAAGAATGTCGCACTGTGATAATGGAACGTCTGGAGGTTGCTGCGTCGAAATGAAATAGTCACTGAGATTTTGGGCAGTGATCTCACTGTTATTGTTTACAACCAAAGATCTACGCCCGATCAAGTTGATGTCATTCCACGCGTTTTTAGATGAAATATCACGAATAGATGAGATGTATCGATGTTTTAGGTGTCTGATGTGGTCGATTACTTCTTCACGGAGACGCTGGTATTTCAATAATTTCCCTTCAGAGTAGGCTTTGTCACGTCTGTCTATTAGGAGTTTTAGGGATGGTTTGGACCAAGGCGGATCTGTGGATCGAAATCTGACAATCCTTGTGGGTGAACAAACCTCGACGACCATTTTGATACTCTCCAGTAGTGCCTCAGCTTGTTGATCAATGCTTGAGCCAGCATCCTTAGAAATGGATAACCAATCAATGGAGCTAGCCGTCTCTGCGAACAAAGCCATACCTCTCTTAGAGACACTACGTACAGAGATACTTTCCTTCCTACTTTCCTTGAGATAAATTGTCTATCAGGGCTAGGTTTCCAGGAAACAGCAGCATGATCTGATCGACCAAAGGGCGGAAGGATAGCTGCTGTTGGGGAATTTTTTGCTGAGGAGAAAATTTGATCAAGAGTTCGACCTGCTCTGGTAGGATTATCAACATGAGTGCTCAGTCCAGTGAGTTGACAGAGGCGTTCGGTTTGTTTGTTGAGATCATTGAAATCTCCACAGATAATTACGTGTACTGGGTTTAGATTCAGGTGGGAGAAGTCAAGAATATCTAACATGGCGTCGATGGCATTGTCGTCCTTAGAGGAATTATTCCAAAACGGATGATAAACACATAAAAGTAAGGTCGA
This sequence comes from Prostheceraeus crozeri, assembly GCA_907163375.1. Classification (NCBI taxonomy): domain Eukaryota; kingdom Metazoa; phylum Platyhelminthes; order Polycladida; family Euryleptidae; genus Prostheceraeus; species Prostheceraeus crozeri. The sequence goes on from CAJQUW010016149.1 coordinate 39,475, forward strand.
TAGAGTCTCCATAAATATAGAAAGGATTTCAGTATCACAAAAAACGAGGGATGGGACGTCAATGTTATCAATAATCCTGCATTTTAGGTCGTCACGAATGTAACAAATGATCCCGCCGCCGCAGCTATTCCGATCTTTTCTGTAGCACTGATAGTTCTTGATTTCTAACGATGAATCAGATGTGGAATCGTCGAGCCAAGACTCTGTAAAAGTGGCAATATCAGTTTTGGAACGGGCTACACGGCCTTGAATTTCATCAAATTTGTTATTGATCGATATTACATTTGCCAGGAGTAATGAAGGAATGCGGGGAGGTAAATGACGAGGGACACGTTCACTTAAAGGCTTGTTGCTACTCAATGGAATTGGAATAAGGCATGGCTTCGGCCTAATTGTGATATTCTGGCTGGCAGGAGTATCGTTGTTCGTTCGGCGACAAGAAACCACGGGAATGTGCTCAGTGAATATAGGAAAATTCTTAAGCTGTCTTTTGACTCTGCGAGGGACGCAAACACAGGAGGACTGCCGACGAAGAGCTAGGAGCTGATCTGATGAGTAACGAATAACGGACATGACGGACAGTAGACGGTGAGATACAGAGAGACACTGGCTATAGAGTGAGCACACACACACAAAAAATGATGTTGCTGAGGAATCGAACATTGTTCCTTCCAAAAAGGAAGCTGTGGCAGTATCCCCTACACCACTCGAGCGCATCAGCTGCGGCGTTTGTTAGATGTGCATATGCTAAGAGTCTTCCAGTCGATGAATATGCGGGTGTGTGTATGCGGTAAAATCAGCTGATTGAGCGCACGCGCGTACACACACACACACCGGTCTTACTAACGTATGTCCAGTATGACGATCGACGAGCCAAGGCACTGAGGAAAGTAGGGAAAACGCGAGATACGAGACCAAGAGAGCGGATATCAGGCGCGAGGAAACAAAGCGAGATGGCAATGTAGACACAGCGATGGAGAGAGAAATGATCGAAATACACTGGAGATGATTACGAGACGACACGTTCCGAAACTCGATCTTCAACGGATGAAACATTAAAAAACCAACATATGGCGAATCCTTGCGTCATGGCGATTCAGATGATGTAAAAATTACCAGCGAAGAACTCAAATATCTGCCGATCGATCGATGTAAGTTAGAGTCTGCGACGCCGTGACGCGCTAGCAGAATACGACCTGCACTGAAGACAGCACCGATGCGAATGAACAATACTTGAACATGCGAATGAACAATACTTGAAACGCAGATGTAAATGTGTATTTGTGCGTTGTTTATATGTTTATTTGCAAACTGCGAATTCACATTTCGTCAATCCAGTGGGAGACTATGAGGCCATGAGGACATGTCGCACATGCATGCCTGCATGTTGACATTATTTAATCTTGAGTAGTACATTAATAGGGCCTGTTAGTCTACTTCGCACGGCAATAGCATGCAAAAATATTTATGTGTTTTATATCAGGCGAACTATTCCAATATATGAACATAGCCTACTGCTTGAAATGTTTTACTGGCATTTTACTAGGATGCTTGTAATTGTGTGAGTGTTATTTCCATAGTCTTCGTATGAACATAGCTTTAACCCCATAAATTGCACCTTGATTTATCAAAGCAGAAATATCATGCTTCGCAAATGATGATGGCCTAGTATCACAACAAAGTCATGTTCATTTATAAATCATGTATCATTTCTGAACATATCTATAATAATAATAGTAATAATAAGCAATATATTCTTCAAAAATTGACATTCATCAATTTTGCAGAAAACGCGCTCCATGACCCCGGGAGGCGCTTACAGGATTGCGAAAAGAACGTAAAGAAAAAGTACATTTATCTAGTATAAAGAAAAATTTCTGATCTCAACATTGCTCTAAATCGCTGAAAAGATGGTGCACAAACACATTTAGCAGGTAATGAGTTCCAAAAAAGGAAACACACGACAGAAAAAATAATTACGCAATGTCTTTGTGTGAGAAACGAATTTTGGAAAAACTTGGCACAGATTGTTGGCACAACTTCTAATAGAGTATGGGGTATGAAGTGAAATAAAATATTTCCAAAAATCAGTTTCAATTATGTTATAATGCGCTTTGAAAAAAAGATGTAAAATACAATATTTTCCGTCTTTCAAATAAGGAACGAAGACCAAATAATTTCAAACGATGATCATAGTCTTCATAAGAAATTTTGCAGCGTTCACAAACTTGTCGAGTGAAATATCGTTTGCACACTTTCGATGGAATCAATATCACGTTGTAAAATTGGGCTAAAAATTTGACAATTGTATTCCAATATTGATCTTACAAATGCTTTATATACATGAATCAAACAGTCTTTGTTGTTAGACACAAACCCTTTCAAAATGGCATAAGCTCGAGAATAGGCTATTGACGAAATTTTGCTACAATGAGAACTAAATTTCATATCTTCTAAAATTACACCCCCAATCGGTTACACAATTGACATTTTCTGAAGGGCATCATCTAAACTGCAAGTAATGTCACTATCATGTGAATGTGACAGTTTCCAGCATCACAGCTTGTCTTATTTGTTTCCCTTTCTTGTTGATCGTGAAAGAAGATTGAAACATGTCCGGTCAAAGCATTTGTTCTTTCTTTTAAATATATATATATAATCTATATATATATATATATATATATATATATATATATATATACCGTAATTGAAAAAAACAACTTGTACCGGTACTCAGAGTTTCATGTATTGTGTCCAATACAATCGTCAGCCAGATCTAACCCTTTAGGGTTTAGTGGTACATTTTTATACCACCAACAATGTATTCTTTTGTGATCGTGTTTCGGCTCTTGTTTTCCGCTGTCATTTACCATATCTAACAACTTGGTAGAAAATGCATTGAAAAAAAGCTGTGACGAGTTTGTTTTACAAAATCAATTATTTTCTAGTGGATACAGACGATGAAATTGGACATTTTTTTCATTATCGACTTTTTGGGAATTGCATCGGGTAAGTGTTCATGTCATCTGTCTCTTTCATGTTCTGGTAACTTTTCTACCACAATGTTGGTAAGATGATAACCTGAAAAAACATAATTGGTCAAGACATGAGCTGATAATTTGTTTGTTTGTGCAAAATTGAAATAGAACACGTAGGTGGTACAAATATATACCACTAAGCCTTAGAGGAAAATTATGCAAAATAACGAAATATTCACGAATGCTAGTACATGTTCTCAAAAATGTATTGCTAGGTACTTGACATACATCCAAAAAGCCTAGATACACTTTTGCGTCTATGACGCTCCACCAATGTAGTTTTTGGCAAAATTTTCTCTTCAGGGACTCGACCACACACTATTAGCATCGTTATTCCGAAGTTGTTCCACTAGGCTATGTCCGTTTCTGTGGTGCTTATGCCTCAATTATAGTTTATAGCGTAGCCGTAGATGTTTGCTTTCTGTGACTTTAAGTAATACTTGAATCTTCTAAATAATGTTCAGAATCAGAAAATGATTACAAGTAGCTGCTGCTTCAAATTTGACTTCTTATTTCAGGTGAGCCTGCCCATGTTGATGAAGAGGATATGTCTTTCCTTGAAGCGGACTATGACGCCGGATTGGACGAAACCGTCATATCGACTTCACAAGCACCTGAATCTGATGAACGACCTACTACTTCAACTATGACAGGACCCAGAGAAACCCTCTTCTGTAACTCATGAAATACTAAAGCTAGTCTTCAACACAATCCATCGTTCTCAAAAACAATTGAATATGACATTATTCGGTCTGACATCCTTGAGCTGAACTGCCCATATGAAGTATTTCTCAAAGTTTCTGGTTTGAATCAACTTATTGGTGACATACTAATTCCCCAGTCACACGAATGCGCGAAACAAAATGGGAACGATTTTTCTGTTGAAGAAGAAGAAATGAAGGCCTTCGTGGGTATTTGTGTTCTAATGGGCCTGCATGCTCTTCCTGAAATGAGGGATTATTGGTCCACTGACAAAGCAGTTAGTGTTCCATTTGTGAATAATATAATGACCCTGGCAAGATTCGAAGCAATTAGAAAGAATCTGCACTTCTCTAACAATTGGGACGCCACCCCTAATGACCGTGCCTACAAGATTCAGGCGGTTTTAGATCATTTCAACATGCACATCTCTGTGTACATCATGTGTACATCTCTGATCAAAGGAAAAAATGCTATGAAATCAACCACCGAAGCCGGTACAAATACTACCTCAGACTATTCTTCGATCAAATTGACACCGCCATTTCAAATGCCTACATAGTGTACAAGCAGATGAAAGACGTCCCTTCCATGTCATCGAAGGACTTTCACTTGAAGATTGTTCATGGTCTTGTAGGACAATTCTCAACAAGATCCAAACCGAGGTTCGAATCGGCAAAGTCGAAGAAAAGAAAGTTGCTCCAACCATCATCCAATGGTATTCCTCACCTTCCAATTGTCAAAAGCAATAGAGCACGATGTGCGTTCTGTTCTTCAAACGAAAACGACTGCCGAAGTAATATATTCTGCAGGATCTGTGACGTTGCTCTATGTCTGAATAGTCAGAGGAACTACTACTCATGTTATCATGAATAGTTTCATTCCCCTATTGCTTGATAGGCCTAAATTTGGACACAACACACGAATGATAATGTATATTGCTAATCATCATCAATCATCGATTGATCATTTTTTTGAGTTGTATGTGAAAAACAGGCATTTCTCCAACAAGTGTAGTGCTCTGAATTACACAATAACATGAGGGGTTTGGTATATTGCACAATATCAAAATACAATTTTAACCATGCCTACGTAGGTACTTGCATTAAAGAGCGCAACAACAATTGCAAAAAAACTATCTGCCGAGAGCAAAAATTTCACTAGGGCATAGTGGTACAAAAATGTACCACCCCCAAAAATAATATTCCCGATATATATTTTTCAAAATACTTGAGATATGTCTTAATGGGACCCTATAACGACTATCCATGAGAAGAAAATAAGATTCCTCAGTAAAATGGAGATCTGTGCCCTAAAATTGGGCTAAAAATTTGACAATTGTATTCCAATATTGATCTTACAAATGCTTTATATACATGAATCAAACAGTCTTTGTTGTTAGACACAAACCCTTTCAAAATGGCATAAGCTCGAGAATAGGCTATTGACGAAATTTTGCTACAATGAGAACTAAATTTCATATCTTCTAAAATTACACCCCCAATCGGTTACACAATTGACATTTTCTGAAGGGCATCATCTAAACTGCAAGTAATGTCACTATCATGTGAATGTGACAGTTTCCAGCATCACAGCTTGTCTTATTTGTTTCCCTTTCTTGTTGATCGTGAAAGAAGATTGAAACATGTCCGGTCAAAGCATTTGTTCTTTCTTTTAAATATATATATATATATATATATATATATATATATACCGTAATTGAAAAAAACAACTTGTACCGGTACTCAGAGTTTCATGTATTGTGCCCAATACAATCGTCAGCCAGATCTAAAAGACAAACATGGAATCATTGCATTAAATACTGAAGTGAATAAAAGTCAAAAGTCAGGTCTTTGCCAGTAAATGCTTATTGCGATGTCTACATCTCGAAATCAATTCGCTCCTCTTGTTCAACAGATTGACATTTCTATGCTGCAGAATAAAATATTTCTCGCTAAGACAGAGGTCACATCGCCTGATCATTGGATTGTACGGCTTGCAAACTTTTTTGATTTGCCAAGATATTTTAGGGGTCCCACCTTTTTCTTTGATACTCCAGTATCCCTTGGAAAGTTCCGTCTCGCTTTTATACTTTTCGTGAGAGAATGATTTTTTATGATTGCCATACCGCAGTTTGAAACTTCCTTCACAAATACCGAAGTACGTCTTTTGATGTCCATCGTTCTTGCCATCTGAGATTTTTGCTTCATACACTATACTGGTAGAGAGGCACTTGTTATCCAAGGGGCAATTTTCCTTATTTTTGCAGTTGCATTCCTTTTCCTTTTCTTTGCTTTTTAACATTTTTCTGTTGTGACCATTGATGATAGATTTCACATTTGGCATGCAACTGTAACTGATTTTTAGGGTATTTCGGTTGAATATTTTCCTAAGTCGGCTGTTACTATGGAAATGCTTGTCGATCGCCATCAAAAAATATTTCCCCACGTTCATTGAAACGTTCTTACTGTAAGGAGGGTTAAACCAAATGACAGCTCTAGAACGTTGTCTCCTTCCTCCAACTTCTGCGACGCCATTTTGATAATTCAATTTATAATTATATCCGTTTTTTCTTAAAACTTCCTCATAGTAGTGGGCAGCTTCATTAAATATAGACTCATTCGATGACAGCTCATTTATTCGTTTCTCTATCGTAATTGGAAGCTGTTTGATTATGTTTCTTGGGTGGTTTGACTTTGTGTTGATGTAGAGCGTTTCCTGGTCCGAACGTTTCAATGTAGAAATGTAGAACGTTTCAACGAACGTGGGGAAATATTTTTTGATGGAGATCGACAAGCATTTCCATAGTAACAGCCGACTTAGGAAAATATTCAACCGAAATACCCTAAAAATCAGTTACAGTTGCATGCCAAATGTGAAATCTATCATCAATGGTCACAACAGAAAAATGTTAAAAAGCAAAGAAAAGGAAAAGGAATGCAACTGCAAAAATAAGGAAAATTGCCCCTTGGATAACAAGTGCCTCTCTACCAGTATAGTGTATGAAGCAAAAATCTCAGATGGCAAGAACGATGGACATCAAAAGACGTACTTCGGTATTTGTGAAGGAAGTTTCAAACTGCGGTATGGCAATCATAAAAAATCATTCTCTCACGAAAAGTATAAAAGCGAGACGGAACTTTCCAAGGAATACTGGAGTATCAAAGAAAAATGTGGGACCCCTAAAATATCTTGGCAAATCAAAAAAGTTTGCAAGCCGTACAATCCAATGATCAGGCGATGTGACCTCTGTCTTAGCGAGAAATATTTTATTCTGCAGCATAGAAATGTCAATCTGTTGAACAAGAGGAGCGAATTGATTTCGAGATGTAGACATCGCAATAAGCATTTACTGGCAAAGACCTGTCTTTTGACTTTTATTCACTTCAGTATTTAATGCAATGATTCCATGTTTGTCTTTTAGATCTGGCTGACGATTGTATTGGGCACAATACATGAAACTCTGAGTACCGGTACAAGTTGTTTTTTTCAATTACGGTATAATTGCTCCTTCATAAGTTGAGCACTGTCAAAGAGTGTGTTTCTCACGGTATTATATATATACATATATATATATATATATATATATATATATATATATATATACGACAAATAGTAACCCACGCAGAAGGCAAAAAGAAAAAGCACAATTTTGTAGCCCAAACCGGTTTCACCTGTGTTCCAGGCTTCTCACGGGCAACTGAATTATATTACAAAAATTCGAACTGAAGCATGCAAATGATCAAGATAACATAATAGATATATGACACTAATCATATGTACTGAAATGGAAAAGGAAATCATAGACTTTTCGGGATGAGCACCGTGAGATTCTATGGTACTGGTGCATGTTACTCACTTAATGATTTACATTTAATTTTGGTTTTAAGATATTTATACACGTTTTTTCTTTTAGTTCTCTCATGCCTCTGTCACTTCCATTCGGTAATTTAAATATTGGCATAATCCAGAATGGGGGATCTTCATTCAGTATGCATTGGTTTTACATCAGTGAGATCAATGTTTTCAAGAGTTTCGCATACATTATCCAAAACCGGATTTCTACCTTTTGGCGGATTAAATGATGATTTGTTTTGTACTAAATTATTAGGTTCTGTACGTGTTTGTTGTTCAGTAGTATGAAAATATTCGGTTAATCTTAATCTCCTCGAGTAATATTTCAAATCAACCGCGAGTTCCTGGTTGTTTCTGTTGGGTGTCGGAGTGAATTTCCGTCCTCTAAATAATACGCTTTTTTCACATTCAGTTAATTTTTCAGTAGACAGATTTATAATTTATATATATATATATATATATATATATATATATATATATATATATATATATATATATATATATATATATATGGGTTGAATGTGCTGCATGTGCAAAAAATGAAGATCCCCATTTTGGATTATGCCAATACATAAATTACCGAATGGAAGTGACAGAGGCATGAGAGAACTAAAAGAAAAACGTGTATAAATATCTTAAAACCAAAATTAAATGTAAATCATTAACCCTTGCACTGCAAAATGGGGTACAGGTGTACCCCAGCACTATTTCACTGCAGATTTCTCTGAAAATATTTATCATTGAAAAGTACAATTTTGCATGTTTGAACCTTTTAACTTATACATCATGAAGCAAATAGAGAAGTTAGTTCATAATGAAGTGTATAAGAGAAAAATTAAACAAAGTTTTAATTTTTGATGTTGGGGTACACGGGTACCCCTCTTAGGAGTCGGCGTTGATATTATTTTGACGATGATTTACAGAAAGGATTATGATATCCTTGCTATCACAGAGGCAGGACAAAATAATGATCTAAGGAAAGCCTTGGAAGAATGCAGTGAGCTACTGACAGACTGCATAATCCATGAATGAGCTGGCAGACTACATCCAGTGGGCTTGCACGCATTGGCCAAGTGATAAGTCTACTTCAGAAATTTGCGCAATCCATATTCCTTCCAAATGGACCGGGATCCGAATCTCTTCCCGTCGACTTAAGATAAATGAAAGTGGTTTTATTAACTGTAAACGCAAATTTCATTTGTGGTTTCATCTGCGTTGTAATCGTAATCCAGAATAGAAGTTCAGGCATGATTTTCAGGCGCATAGCGCCTAGGAAAGCATGCCTAGAAATTATGGACTATTATGCTATTGTCACTATCATTATCCTTGTCCATAACCCAGATCTGTAGGAAGAGATTGTTTGTCTTTAGTTATTTGCTGCTATTTTGTAAATTTAAGTGCCTGTGTCAGAAGTTTAAGCCCTGATAGACTGCGTCAAGCTGCCCAAAACCGCGGCTTCATCGCTGAGGAGGACTTTAGCCAGCCAACACGAACCACAATATCAGGAAGCGGAAGGTGCTACAAATGCAGCAGATAAAAAGACAGAAAGAGCCGCAATCGCTGCTTCAAATGCAATTCGTTCGTGTGCTCTTCTCAAACTTCAAATTCAAAACTTCGTAATTTGTAGTAGTTGCTTTGATGAGAGAAATTTGAGGTAATTGCAAAATTTTGTCAATTGAAGTTGTTTCTCCTACTCAATCGTTCTTCTAACATCAAGCCGCTGTAAACAAGTTCGTGAGGCATGCAAAGGGATATCAGATCAATTATCAGAGTACTTTATATTTCTAGCAATACTGTAGAAGAGATAGATTGCTGGGGTACCCGTGTACCCCATTTCGTAGGCGATGCAGGTAAAAATATTATCGTAGTACGAAGGTCAAGTGAGTAACATGCACCAGTACCATAGAATCTCACGGTGCTCATCCCGAAAAGTCTATGATTTCCTTTTCCATTTCAGTACATATGATTAGTGTCATATATCTATTATGTTATCTTGATCATTTGCATGCTTCAGTTCGAATTTTTGTAATATAATTCAGTTGCCCGTGAGAAGCCTGGAACACAGGTGAAACCGGTTTGGGCTACAAAATTGTGCTTTTTCTTTTTGCCTTCTGCGTGGGTTACTATTTGTCGCATATATATATATATATATATATATATATATATATATATATATATAGATATAGATATATGATTCTGCCCGCAAAAAATCAAGACAGCAATTTAGCACTAGCGCTTTCAATTTATCTTTAGGTACAAGTGATACAACGTACAGGGAAATAGGCATATATTTAGAATTCAGTGGAAATCAATGTTATGGCAGTAAAGAAAGTCATGAGGAATTCAGAAGTGGTTTATAGATATCGATGAAATATTTTTCTTTTACCATGCGTTCAATTCGACCGTATCTTATAGAAATGAAAAATGTCAAAATCACCGGCTCCACAATAATGCATGTGCTTGCTTACTTTAAGTTGACGATATTCTTCAGTGTTTGTCTGTTGTTTGTGCACACGTACTCTGCTTCGTAATGTTGTACTTGTTTCTCCTATATAAAATGCTTTGCAATTTGAGCAGATCAAGTTCTTATAGTTACAAATTCATGTTGTGTTTGATGTAGAAAGTTTTGCCGTTAAATTTATAGGATGATCCCTTCGTAATATACTCGCGAGTTCCACATCTTTTGCCGTTGCATTTGGTAACAGCATGAGCTTCATTTGATAGAAATTTAGAATTATGGAATATGCGTTTGAGATTGGTTGGTTGTCTTTTGCTATGTATGAATTTTTTTGTTTTTGAAGATTTCACTAGTATTACTATCGCTTTGTAATGAGGCATTGACAAGGTTTATAGTGGATCTAACATCAGGGTTTCTGGGATTACAAGTACTAACAAAAGGCAAGATATCATTATCATCTTTCTGCTCAGTTCTTAAAAGTTGAGTTCTATTGAGTTTCTTAGCTCTTATAATCGCGTCATCAATTAATTTAGAAGGGTATTGCTGTTTGACCAAAAAAGTTCATCAGAAACAATTGCACAAATAATTTGTGTTGGTCAAGAATTGTACACGTGATCAAGTGTCATACGAAATATCGTCTAATAGAAATTTTACGAGTATTAATCAATTGGTCTTGTCTTATTTCTCTTTTATATATATATATTTAAAAAATATACTACAACAAACAGACAAACTGGCTACTACAAACAGGACTGGTCTATCATCGAATCGTTTTTCGAATGAATTTTTAAAGGACTTTGAAATCATACTGAAAAACAATTATTTCGCCTTTGACAATAAATTTCATCTTCAAATTTCCGGAACCGCCATGGGAACCAAAGTTGCACCTAGCTATGTATCACTCACTATGCGTTTCCTTGAAATAAAATTATATGATAAGGTCATGTCACACTGGAGTCATATTGATTCAGAATTATTGTAATTAAGCAATATTGGATATTCAGATGACTGTTTTTGCTATGGAGACAAGACTTCGGTGACATTGAAAAATTTCACGAAATGCTAAATGATTTGCATCCAAAAATTGAATTTCCTGCCAATTTTAACTCCAAAATCACAAACTAATATAAAAAATATAATACCAAATTCCAAAGGAAAACTCGAAATCTCTTATTCCCTGACCGGTGTCTGCTCTTCGTGAGCTTGTCAAAGGGAGTGATTTATATCTCAAAATTGTACAAACATAGAAATTAGGACATGCATTGACAGAGAAATTATTGCTTATTGAGTTCGGGATTAAGCATAGCAATTAGATGACCTTCTTTCATCTCCCGATAGAACTTGCTACACTGTGGCGGTAATTGGTAGATGGGAGTCTCTCTGAATTTCATTGTTTCACTAATGGCGCATGATGCTATGTGCTTAATTACGGGGAGTATGGCATAATTAGTTTTGTTTATATGTTGCTTATGCAAAGTTAATCGTTTACGAGACATCCCACCAGTTTGTCCAATGTAGAAACCTATTTGCATCCGTTGCAAAATAAGGCGTAAATGACATTATTCGATGTACAGTTTAAATTATTGCGTACAGTAAAGTTCTTTGTTGTGTTTTTGTGTTACAAATTTGATTTCTTTTCCAACAATTATATAGTCGCAACATCCGCATCTGGATTCATTACAGCGGGTAATTCCTTTAATTGTTTCTTTATTGCTTTTGTTCAAGATTCTCAAAAGATTCCTTGAGTAATGTCTTATCTTTACAAATTTCTATTAAGTTGAGGCTGTTAGAGACTGAAATAATTATGTCATTAAATATGCTCGGATTATTGATGCTGTATGTTGTTATAAAAGGAATGATATTCTTATCACTTTTAACAGCGGATTTCTGTGATTCCTTAGAAGCACGAAAAAAGGAATGCTCAATTAAAGGCAATAGATATTTCAGAATTTTAAGAATTTAACAACAGCTGTTGTTAAATTGAACAATCATTTTTCTCGCGTTGTGCAAATCCAAAGAGGAGTACCGCAAGGCTCAGTGATTGGGCCGACAATTTTTTGCCTTTTTGTGCGTGATTTTTTAGCATCCCATCGTTCAAGTGTTACTGTGAAATATGCTGATGACATTTCTATCGTTGTGCCTCTAGAGAGTAGTGATATAAATTATATTCGCTTGTCTATTGAAAGTGAGACATCCAACAAGCAGAAATGACCGGTGAGCCGGAGCTAGCAGAAATGACCGGTGAGCCGGTGCAAGCAGAAATGACCGTTGAACCGGTGCAAGCAGAAATGACCGTTGAGCCGGTGCAAGCAGAGATGACCGGTGAACCGGTGCAAGCAGAAATAAACGGTTGACTAATGCAGCGGTGAGCCACGCTTGGCCTTCATAGAAATACAGATTGTTTCATAAAAAATGGATCACCCTTAAACATCGCCTTAACTTCAACTTTGTCTAACTCCACCAAACTTGAACTAATTTCTCTGAAATTTGGAAGATATGTCTGTTGTGCTTACTAATATCATTGTTGGAAATTTCAAGCATGAATATTGAGTTGTTTTCCTGTTATAGATAAAAAAGTAGTAGATAATTTGATCTTCATTTAGCAATGTTACACAAAATCATACATCACTCTTATAAAATTACATTTGTTTCCTTTGTTATATAATATGTTGTTCTACAAGCCAAAAGCTATCAAGCAAAACAAAAATAAAGAAAATCGGTCAATCAGAGCCAGTATAGCACCATTATTCATCAACGATAATGTAACTGCTACATGTGATTAACTGGACTTTATGTTCCATAGCTTCCTGACGTCGTTGCGGTGGTGTTGGCAGCACTTCTGATTGCTTTCAGCTAGAAATCTATCTCTTACCGGTTGAAAACAATACAAAGCACAAATGAACAATAACGAGGTCGCATTCACAAAAGGCAAAGTGTCAGCCTTGCTAAAACTAGGGTTTTCTTTGCGAGCTACAAGCAAGCGATTAAATGTCCCTTACACAAATGTGCATCGATGACATAATGATGATTTTTGACTCTGTCGTAAAGAGGGCTCTGGCCGTCCACGCAAAACGTGTCACAGGAGTAGTAGAGTCAACTTATGCAAGTCTCAATTAGGGCTTAGGACATTATCTTGGCCAGCTCGTTCTCCTGATCTGAATCCCATAGAAAATGTATGGAGTATTCTAAAACGTAACGTTCGTCGTTCTGCTACCTACAGATGGCGTATCACAACTGACGTCACTGTTAAAAAGAGAGTGGAGAAAGTTAGATCAGTCAAAAATCAACGATATCATCGAATCAATGCCTAGACGAATTGGTAATGTCATTGACAATAAGGGTAGGGCCACAAAATATTAGCTTCTTAAGAACCGTTACTGTATCATAGCTTATCAGATTATATAAGGACATTTAAATATATTAGGGACATGAAATAACATGAAAAATGCTTTCTGTATCATACTTATGTTTTATTTAGTCAAATTTTAGGATGATCCACTTTTTATGAAACGGACTGTACATGCATCATCATTCAAGAACATTTGAGGAAAAGTGACACAAGAAGGTCATTTCCATGTAATAAGCGTTAATCATTAGACATTTTCAGAGCATCTACCGACCGATCTCTAAGAACACAGAAAACTCATCAGAACTCACCGCCGGAAGCAGTGACAATGAACACGTTCTTATCATCAGGAAGGATTGGCAGCTGGTCATCATCGGCACGCAGATCTACCGTTCTCCTCTCTTTGACTGCATCACCCTCACACACGTGTCCGTTCACATCCGAGTAACAGTGACCATTCCAGAAGACGGGCCTCTTGTTGAATACCCCGACCTGTCTTCTAACGGAAATCAACTTCTTGTCCTTCTTCATTCTCTCCGCAATCACCGCCCGCACTTCTCCCACAGTTGGATGAGAAGATAATTTTGCCGCGAAATGGAAATTCTTTCCATCATTGAAATCTTCAATTTGATTGGCAATCCCGAAGTACGTTGCTGTAGAGATAACAAATGCAAGACAATCAGAAATGGAGGATTTTCACACATTGAACAGATTCAGATCATTCTAGTTGAATCATTCCTTCAATAAGAAAGTAGAATAATCAAAACATCATTTTCAACATTTCTCAACATCATCATTCGCATGAAAACGTCATTAGAGAGGGTGAGCGGAAGCATTTCATCATTCCAAAGTTCTATTTCGAAATGATCAACAACTCGAACTGTGTTTGAATATTTCTTACTTTCATAATAATGATAATGAGAGTTGGTTTTAGCGAATCTTCTTTTATTAAAAAAAATCATTATTTGTACTTTGTTTTTCAAGAGTTTTAAATGGTTCTACAGTTTTTTCATAATCAGTTTTTACTTCTTCAGTTAATTTTACATTTTCAAACATATCAGATTGTATACCAGCTTTTTTCATTCTATGTTGAAGATGATTTTCTTTCATAATATTTCTTTGTTTTATTAACTCTTCTAATTCTTTTATTCTTTTAAAATTATCAGCTCTAATTTTATCCATTTTTATATTATATTTTTATAATATATTTTTATATTATTTTATATTATTGTATTAAATTTAACTATTTTAGAAATTTAACTATTTTATTAAATTCAACTATTTTAGAAATTGTAAAATTTAAAAGGTACAGTAGTTTTTCCATCAGGCAAAATTTTTCTTTTATCATCAAATGGATCTAATGCTAATTTATGTTCCTCTTTTAAATACATTTTATGTTTCTTTGAAATAAGTCAATAATTACATGCTGTTTTTATTTTACTATTAAATAATGCATTCTTATAATCTTGAAATGTTATTTGGTTAGCCACTGATGCCTTTGAAATTCCTTTTAATGTTTTATGTGTTTTAATATTATTAGTTGTATTATAACAATAACATTTAGATTTTAAAAATATAGCTTCTGTTATGAAATCTTCATTTCCTAACTCATCTTTTGCTTTGCATAAATCAGAAGGATGAATGATATCTTTTATTTTATTAATTTCTTCATCAAGTGAGGAATTATACGGTATTGTTAATTCTAAGAAAACGGAATCCGTATCTGTAAAGTGTAATTTATAGTTTTTGCCATAAGCAGGTGCTAAATAATCATATATAAATCTATACATAAATAGCTTAGCTAATTCTAATATAGTGAATCCAATAAAATTAAACTTATCATGTTTTACGCTGATTCGACGTAAATGTACAGCACATAGTTCATCACTGAATCTAGTAGTTCTTTTATATGTAGGTTTCCTTGTTAAGTTTTGAAACCTTTCTTTATCATAAACTATTTCAATATTTTGTCTATTACGCACATTTTCTAAAGTCTTGCCATAAAATGCATTATTCTTTTTTTTAAAGAAAACGTTTCCAAAATCATCTTTATCTGTTTTAGCTATTTTACGTTTTTCAATATTGAACTCTATATAATTTTTTAACCATTTAAATTTTTGATAAAATAGTTTTCGATGTATTTTGGTCAGAATCATTCCATGTTCTAAATACCAATCTAACATTCTTCCTTCAACAATATACTTTCCTTTATTACTTTGTGTTAACATAAGTTTTTTTGTTGGTCTGTATTTTTTAGGCATTATAGATTTCTGATAATCTGAAAAATCTTCTATATTGGGAATTTTGTTTTCGGGACAGAAAGGAAAATATTTTGTTTTATCTTTTATTTCATCAGGATATACTAAATGAACTTCATATATATAACCATGATTATAATTTCCATCACATGTTTTTTGATAATCAAGAATATTACACCATGACATTTCACCTGTTGGTGATTTTTGTATCATACAAGAAGAATATAAGCTATTAAAATCATAATATAACAAATAGTTTTCTCTCATGAATTCATCAATTGCATTTTCACGTTCTACTCCTTCTCGTTTCGTTCGAAATATTTCTAATATTTTTTCTTTTTCTTCTGAAAATAAAGGCTTCATTATTCCATATTCTTGTGGATTTACTTTCTTATAACATATCTATTACCTAAAACTGATGAAAAACCACCTCTAATCCCAGATTCAAAAAATAATAATTTATCATATGTATTTTCCTTATAATGTTTAAGTTTAACGCCAGTATGTTTTAATCCTGCTAACCATGTTAAACCTGGTGTAGAATAACAATAACATGGATCTATTCCGTAATATTCTACACACATGTCACGAAAGTTTTATAAAAGATCAGCAACGATTAATACATCTAGCTTAAGATATTTCATTGTATAATTGTTCTACAATTTAACTCTTTCCAATTCTTTTCAACTTCTGCATAATCTTCTTCAGATATTTCTGATTGTTTTAATGTTGATTTAAATTTACTTATTGGAGGAAGTTGTTTTTCTTCCATAATTTTATTCACAGAATTAAAATCTCCGGTTAAATATTCATATGGAAATATTCCTTTTAAAGGTTTTTAATTATATTTATTTAATATTTTACATTGTTCAGGTTTCAAAGTTTTTCCCATAACATCTAATGAATAAGGAGTAAAAAATCTAAATGCATCAAAAATTCTAATACAACCTAATTGCATTGAAAAATATTCTTCTTCTTGTTTACATAGTACATTTATCTGTTGTTGTTGTAATTTTTCAGATGAAAATAAATCTTTCATTACTAAATGGAAATCATATTTAGAACCATTGTAGAAATATAAAGGAACAAATATATATTTAAATTTGTTAGCATTAAGATTACAAGAATTATGTGCTGCACCTCTATATAACCCATTTAGATGATCATGATCTTTTACTTTATCAATATATCTACCTTTGCCATTTTTATAATTTTTTGTAAATTCTTTTCCACAGTAATGACAATTTGTTTCATTAACAAAATTATTTTTTTCTTCATCCGTTAATGGAAGCATTGGTACATTTCTTTCAAGCAATTGTGAAAAATAATTTTGTAATTCTTCTACTTTCTTTGTAAACATTTCTGAACTATCTTCACCATAGCATTGATAATATTCTGATTTAAATAATTCAGGATAATTTGAATGAATGTACATTCCCCACCATAATGGTTTTTGTTCAAACAAATATTTTTCTTTACTTTGTTCAGGTGCACTTTTTTGATATTTACCATTATCAGAATTTTGTGTTATGTTAACATTATATGCTTCGAAATCACAATATATAGTAAAGGGTACTTTTTTTTCAAATAATGTCTATTATAAATTAAGTAATCATCTTTAGGAAACTATTTTCAACTGCTTCATTTTGTTGACAATTATCCAAATGTCTATTCATTTCATCTTTAGTTCTAAAGCTCGTCATACATTGGAGACAGGGAAAATTAGCATTATCTGAAGTTTTTGTAAATATAGAAACATCTTTACACAATATAAAATGAGTCTGATAATATAATATATTCGCTTGTGCTGATTGTTTTGTTTGCTTTAGTTTTTCAAATTTATCTTGATATAATTCATGTGTTGCATCAATTTCTTTTGTAAGATTAAATGTATTCCGATGTAAATTTTCATTCAATATTTGTAGCTGATAATTATATTCTTTATTATATTGTTCTTTATATTGTTGTTGACATTTTTTAAAACATTCATTTATTTTTTGATTGATTTCATTTTCTTCATTATTGTCTTTATTTAATTCTTGAATCGTTTCTATCTTATTTCGATATTTATGGTGATATTCTTGTGGTAACATTTTTAATTGTTGTTGATAATCTGTTTTACATTTTTGTAAAATTTTATTTAAATATTGTAATTTTTGTTGATATTCTAAAGATAAAGATGAATAATTGGAATCATAATCATAATTAAAATTACGTCCTTTATAATTATTATGATTGATCATTATTGGTGATAATGCTTGAACAATTCCAAATTTTTCAGTACATATTATTTTTCCTTGGTAAAAAATATTATGATGCATGTAATTTACTCTTTTATTGTATACTATTTCTGATTGACATAAATTTTTATTATTCAAATAAAATTTTTTTAAATCTGAGTAAAATGGAGTATTACCAATAGAAACATAATTCACATTTAATTCAAAAACATTTACTTCTATTAAATTTTTATTCTTTTTATGAAACTTTAATAACCTATTATGATCATATGGAAATTCATCTAAACCATCAGAAAGATCAAATTCATTTATATATTCTTCTTTATTATAATGTCTTAGTCTTTCTTTGTGATATTCTGCAGGAAGTAAATGTGCTATAATACTCCACAGAAAACAATAATCATCTTCATTTTTTATGTCGATTATTTGTGGTGAACTGAAAGGCAGAGGAACATAACTACCACCAGTATTATTTTTATATTTATCAATTACTATTTTCTTAGATAGTATTTTAACAAATCTCCAACCAGATTCACGTAACTGGGCTTCAATTATACAATTTTCTAATTTAAGTATCATTTGTTCAAATATGCGTTGTATATCATTTACATTATGAATTTCTTGTGAATTTGTAAAATGTCCTTGTATTATTTCCTGAGGAATTCCATCAGGTCCAGTTTTTGTATAAAGTACTTCTACATTCATATAACATTTGAAAGATTTCTTAAATATTTTGAAAAAGTTTGTTAACACTAGAAGCGCCGATGAGTCAATTTTGACTCATTTTGACTTTCAACTTCAGTTTTTTTTATTAAAGGCACCGATCTATGGCTTTATTCTTTTTGACTTTTCTTTATTTTTGCTATATTTTGAAAAACCATTGAAATATTCTCATGTGCAAGCATAATTCATGGCAAATGAAATATTTACTCAAGAAAGTCCGAATGAGTCAAAATTGACTCATTGTAAAATCACGTACACTGCATGTTGTCCTTCAAATTCTAACTATCTTTAGAATGCTATGTTATAATAACGTCATCGAAGCAGAGACAGTGTTTCTTATGTTGCTGCAGTTGATATCTATTGCCTGATATTGACTGCTGCTAGACTTAGTTGTTCTGTGAGTCATGTGAAAAGCAGTTGCAATGATATCTTAGCTATCTGCAGTTCGATTTTTACACCGTCGCCGTTGAGGCTCTGTCAGTTTGACAATATTGTTCACGATGTCAAGACGAAGGTATGCAGCAGAGGAAGCGCTAAAGAGAATGATGGACATCGATTCAACTGATTCTGGAAGCGACAACGATAATGACTCCGACGAAAGTGACCACCCTGATGGAGATGTATTATTCGACGTTGTCGACCATATTGATGAGATGGATTCAGTGAATATCAGTGTATCATCTGATTTACCAACAAGTTCTGTGACAGTAGAAAGTGGAGCATCGGGGGACAGCTTGAAGTCTCGAAGTGGTGTTCTGTGGCATCTAACCTCGCAAGGATCATCAACATCTGGCCGATTTAGTCATCAAAATATTCTTCGTAGACAACTTGGTGCAAAAAACTTTTTTCGTGCTCGCGTCTCTACTGTTTCTGATGCCTGGGAAGAAATGATCGACTCATCAATTATGGAGAAAGTTGTGACCTACACTAATGCCAATCGGTCTGGTCGGACACCAGAAATAACGTCAGACGATTTGAAGAAGTTCATTGCTTTGCAATACGCTCGAGGTTTGTATGGTCGTCATATTCCAAGGGACTTTTTGTGGAGTAAGCAGTACGGTATTCAAATTTTCAAGGACACTATGCCACGTTCAAAATTTCGGTTTTTATCAAAAGTACTTCGCTTCGATCAAAAGTCAAGTAGGTCGCAGCGTTCTTCTGATCGTTTTACGCATATTCGTGAAATTGACGAACGCTTTACTTCCAATTGTGCTACTAAATACACACCTGAAAGCAGTCTAACAGTAGACGAACAGCTTCTACCACTAAAAAGTAGATGTAAATGGATCACGTTTATGCCACAAAAACCAGACAAATACGGTGTGAAGTTCTGGACACTAGTCGAAGTCAGCTCAAAGTATATCGTAGCTCAAATTCCTTATCTCGGCAAAGATCCATCGGGTAGCGTTACCAGAGATCTTGCGACTAAGGTCGTCTTGGAACTCGTTGAAAAATCAGGCATTGGACAAGGCTACAACATAACTGGTGATAACTTTTTCACTTCTGTGAACCTAGCACAGAAATTATACTCTAAAGGGATAAGTTATGTCGGCACATTGAGGAGTAACAGAGTTGGAGTTTGTGATAGAATGAGAAAAAAGAAAAATTTGTATCAATCAGAATTTTTCTTTTGTACGAATCCTAAAGTATTGGTAGTATCATACCAATGCAAGAAAGACAAAAATGTTCTGGTAATGTCATCCATGCATAACCAACCTGTCACTGGTACTGATGATAAGCAAAAGCCAGAAATCATATCGTATTATAATGCAAATAAATGTGGGGTTGATGTAGTTGATCAGATGACTCGACTCTATTCCACTAAAACACCTTGTCGCCGTTGGCCAATGGCTATTTGGTGTAATATGCTGGACATGGCGGGCATCAATAGCTGGGTTGTTTATAAAAAGGTGACTGGTTCTACTATTAGTCGGCGGGCATTCTTATTTGAACTCATATCGGAGCTGATTGGAGTAACGTCTCACGGTGATGAAGCATACTCTTCCGAAGATCATTTGGCTATGGCGAGACCATCTGTAGTAGGCCTACCAACACCAGTTTTGAGTAAGAGAAAACATTGCTCATCTGATGATTGCAAAAATATGACTTCAACTATTTGTTCAATCTGTCAAAAGTTAATTTGTGGTTCATGCACTGCTTCGTCAACCAAGTACGTACTTGCATTATGTAATCGTCATTAATCCCTTTTTGCTGTTTTTTTATCCTTCTTAGCTACAAGAGTGTTCTAACTATGAAACTACACACTATTAACGTGTTATGATAAAAACTTATTCATGATTCTATCGTTTTTCCTTTGTACTCCTCGAAGATGAACATTAGACTGAATCTATTTTCGAGAGCTTCTATAGTAATCAAGGTGGCAGAGAATATTCAAATTCTTAAAATTGGCCTTCATCATGAAAATTAAATACTTAATTAAAATTAACATTAAACAGATAAAGAAAAATATCTCTCTTGTGTATAGCGCATAAGAATAATGATATTACGCAGTAAAAATAATCCAAAATATCAAAGGAGTCAAATTTGACTCAATCGGCGTTTCACGGGGTTTCCATAAATCGGCGCTTCTAGTGTTAATACATCGTAAAAAGTTTCATCGGTTTCATTATGTTCAACAGACTGATTAAATAAATATTTTATATCTGTTACGGCCTCATCGGTTTTTTTAGTATCATCAGATTCATCTATTTCGTTGAATTCATCAGTATCGCTAAATAAATATCTCCCATCTGTTACATGTTCATCTTCACTATTAAAAACTTTTTTATATTTCGAATGTGAATAATCATCAAAAATTTTTTTAACTTTTATATCAGTAGGTAATGTTTTTAGATAGTTTTTATAATTATTTAAATTTAATATATTTCCTTCATCAGCTCGTTCTACATTTTGTAAATGCAATTTGCTTTGTAAATGAGATTGATAACTTCTTTTTGTTTGCAACTTTTTTTTACATAAGATACAATAAAAATTTTCCATTATTTTAATTTTTTTAAAGAGAAATTTGTGTTTTAATTTTAGATATAAACATTCTAATATCAAGGTCTTGAGAGTTATTATATATTATTATATATTTCGGTTTCTTTAGTTATTTTTATTTTTTTTATCATATAAAGTCTTATCAAAAGATAATTCAAATTTATTTTCACTAACTATTGATTCTTCATCATCATAAATTGATTCATCAACATCATAAATTACACTTTTTGGTATAGAATGCCATTCCCTGATAGGAATATCTAATTCGAAATTACATTTATTATTTGATAATAATATAATAGAGAAAAATATTGATCTTTGATCTCTATTAGAAAATTTAATAACACCACCATAATCTAAATCATTTTTAGTTTTTATTAAAGATGATAAAATTTTAAATTGATTAGATGTAAACCCTAATTTAAATTTTGTAGACCCGACACATAGTTGTCTAACAGTATCTTCAACTATTCCATCATTATTATTTTCAATTGTAAGAAAATGAAATTTAGATAAATTTTCATTATATGTAGTATTAATATCATGTTGAGATATAAATTTTTCTACACTTAAATTTTTATAATTACTAATATTTTATAGTCTTTTTTACCATTTACACCTTTTTCAGATGTTTCAGAATCATCATCTATATTATCATCATCATTAGTTTCAGAATTGTTATTATTTTTAAAATTATTATGATTATGATTATGGTCATTGTTAATAGTATAAGGTGTAGTCCACATATAAATTTTCTCCTGTTGTGCCAAACCATTTATATATGATTTTAATAAATTAATATTTAAGTTTGAATATAATCTATATAAGTATCATTATCATATCTTTGAGGCATTTCTGATGTTTCTTTTTTATAAATTGTATCTCTATAATAAACTTGACATAATAATTCTTCATTATGTTTTTTGCTCTCGATATGAATATTATATTGGTTATGTTCATTAACAAATAATCTATTTTTTTCTTTTGAAAAAATATTTTAATTCTTTTGCCAATTCCGTAACATTAATAAAATTAAATATTCTATTTTCTATCCAATCAGTATTACTAATTGGTAACACTGCTCTAATAAAACCGTATACATTATTATGACCTATTATAACCATGTTTTCCTTATTCAATTCTACATACGCAACATCATTATATTTACTTACAATATCCATAAATTTTATAAATGGATCTCCTGGGAAAACGCAACAGTTGGTTTCTATAGAAGGTAAACCTTTAGTCTGTTCTTTAAATATTTCGGCTTGCAATTCAAACAAAACATTAACATCTATACATGGATTATTATTATTATCAAAACATTTATTTTGAAATCCCTATGATCTCATCGAATAAGAAGAACAGGATGATACGGGCGAATACAATTTTTTTAAATTTGCTTTATCCATTTTTTTATTTTTATTAGAAAAAATTTTATTTTTTTTCTCATTATATAAAAAAAGTTTTATTTTTATTATTCGTTTTTCTGGCGCCCATTTGTAAATAACTTGAAATATAAAATTCATTCTTCTTTTTGACGATTTATTTATTTACTGACCATGGCCACGTCGCATCTCTGTCGTGGTTAACATGCTAATTGATTAAAATAATAAACCCAATTTGGTCCGGAGAACATTTCCTTGATGTTGCAATGTACAGGGAAAATGGAAAAATACTGACATCGGTGTACGGAAAGAAAGCATTTACAGGAATATATAAAAATTATGGGGCTTATTGTCCAAGATAATATAAGGTCAACTTAGTGAAAACAATGGTATATCGGGCTCATAGACTTTGCTCTCCTTGTTTTCTTGGCAAGGAGTTGAAACTAATATCTGAAATTTTGATAAAAATGGCTACCCTGAATGGTTTATTCGCAAACACTCTAAGTACAAAGATGACAATTCGAAGATCCATACGGTTAAGAACAAGCCATTCTTCTTCAAAATCCCATACTATGGCAGTGAAAGTGAAATCATCGCAGGAAATATTCTCAAAGAAATCGGAAAATATTATATGCAACTGGACCCAAACCCAGTTTTCTCAACAAAACAGCTGGCACCATCCGCGCACAAGGACCCTATACCAACTGCCGATCGACATTCTTTGATCTATAAATTTAATTGCCCCTGCGGAGCAGGGTACATCGGCAGAACGGAGAGGCACCTTCAGACTCGAGTGTCAGAACACATCCCAAAATGGACTCAAAGAGGCGAGAGGCCAAGATCACAAAAACCTCCTAATTCTTCTGTAACCAGACACTTACTCTCTTGCTCTTCTAAAGATCAAGTTTTCCAGCAGTATGCTCAGTCTCGAACTTCTTTATTTAATTTTAGTATTTTAAAAAAGTCCTTCCACAATTATGAATTACCTATTCTAGAAAATGTTTGTATAAAATTCTTAAACCCATCACTTTGTATACAAAAGGAAGGATTGTTCAATTTACATCTACTTTGCCTTTCTACAAATATCTATGAACACAAAGGTCATGCATGCTTAATTCTCTTTTCATTGAATGTTAACTCCAATTTCTATGCATACTCTAAAACAATAATCACAACTGCTGCATGAAATTGAATATTATTCGCGTAGTCCGTCCCAAATTGGTTTTATTATTTTAATCAATTCGCATGTTAACCACGACAGAGATGCGACGAGGCCATGGTCAGTAAATAAATAAATCGTCAAAAAGAAGAATGAATTTTATATTTCAAGTTTTATTTTTGTTGTTAAAAAATGCTGTTACCAAATGTTGGTGGAGGCGCATATATCCCGAATTATCGTGAGTCAGAAATAGAAATAGAAAATTATATCATGAAAACTGGGGACGTTTTATCTGGTCCATTGCATCTTTCTATTCTAACAATATGTTGATACACAAATCAATGACTTAAAAGAAAAATATATAAACGATGTTTTGGTTCCACTGATGAATGAATTAAAGTTGCTAAAACTTAATGACAAATCATTAAACGAAAAATTATTAAAACTTGATAAAAAGGATAGAGAGCTAGAAGCAGATATAGCAAAACTTTTTGAAAAGATTTCAGAACAATCAAAAATTTAAATATTACTTTCTTTAAATTTAAAATCTGCTGTAATTAAAAATAAACATCAGATAAAAATGTTAAAAGAACAATTAGAAGATGAAATAAAAAAACTTCCTGAAAGAATTTAAAAAATTTAAAGCAGTTACAAACTACATTCCAAAAAATTGTTGATGAATTAAGTTCTAAAATTACTCAACAAATGAAAAAGATGAATAGAATAATAAATGAAGTAAACTCACTTAATCAAAAAGTTGATAAAATGAAAACTATTAAAATCAATTTAGAAAATGAATTAAAGAAAAATTTACAAGAAAACTCTAAAGGAAATAAAGAACAGTTAGATGCTGTTAAAAATCAGTTAGATGTTCTTAAAGTTAAATTGAATGCACTTAAAACGGCGTTGAAGATGAATCAGGAGAAAATGCAAGTTAATAGAAAAGAAATTAAAGTACATCACACGCTACTTGACGCAATAGATAACGTGCAAAGGAAAATTAATAAAGTTATCTCGAAGTTGTTGTCCATTCACAAACGTAAATCTTAACGTAAATTTTTTTTCCCAAAAGTCAAATTTATTCCTAAAAAATGCCTGTAATTTATAAACACAATCTTAAACATTTTGCTTCAAATAAAAAAATTGTTCATGAATCATCTATAAAATCTGTTTACCATTATAACAATGTAGAAACAGTTCAAATATGGAGCTGGCATCTTTTCTGGCATAGGAAGTATCGTTAACTTAATTGAAAATAATAAAGATTTGATTACATCTGCTGCAGAAGGAGCAGCTGCTATAGGTAGTAAAGCTAGTGCCATATCAAATGTTGTTAAGTCACAAAACGAATTAAAACAACTAGAAACTATTCGTAAACTTAAGAATGATTCTGAAGAACTAAAAAATTTAAAAAAAAACTTTCAGAGGAAACAAAAAACAAAATTGCTAACATAGCTGTGGGGTCTGAGAGTAAACATGAGAAGAAATCAGGCGTAGCCATAGAACCTACAGTTCGTTCAATTGAAGAAATAAGAGGCAATGGTCTAGCAAAATTCTAAAATATATTTTTTAGTAAAATTTTGTTAGTAAAATTTTTTAGTAAAATTTTTTAGTAAAATTTTTTAGTAAAATTTTTTGGTAAAATTTTTTCTGTGTGTTAGAAGAAACAAAAAAGTCAAATTATTTTTTATAAAAATGTCTTCTCTTATCGAAAATAAATTTAGATTAGACGATCCTCCGTTCGTCAGTCACAATCAAAAAAAGAATGACCATATAAGAATTGCTATGAATCCTCGATCTTCCAGTAGAGTAAATACTGGAGGAGATTTAATTTTTGAAGTTGATAATCAGCAAAGTTATTTATATTTACCTGATTCCTTTTTACACTGTGAATATTCTTTATATAGTGATGTCCATTTTACAACACCATTACCAAATACCGATAATATTGCATTAGATAATAATTTTTTTCCAAGATTATTTACACAAATGCGTTTAGATGTTGCAACTCAAAATATAGAAACAATAAGTGATTCTCCAGGTGTAATTGATACAATGCTTAGATTTGTAATAATTGGTGAAAATAATAAAAAGCATGAAATCGAAGGTTGGTTTCCTGATACTAATGATGGTATAATTGTTGATGATTTAACTCACGCTGGAACAGATGCCGCAGGAATTGCGAAAGATGAAGAAAATATTGCAAATCATTTAAATAAAACAAACAATAGTGCATATAAAGAAAAACGTGAATATAACAAGAAAAGTAAACAGACAGTAAATTGGTCATTGTCTCCCTTATTCGGATATTTAGATTATGATAAAATATCATATCAATTAAAATTTAAATTCATAATTCATCGAACAGCAAATAATGAATTAATCTTTTTTGGTAAGACTGGAAAAAAGCATATTTAAAAATTGATAGATTTGAATGGTGGATTAAGCATACTACTCCTAGTTTAGAGGTTGAAACATCTATTGCAAAAAGATTAAATACTAACAAAACCAATTCCAGTAAATTTTCTAAAGCGTACTGCTAGTTCTGTAACTTTTTCCGAACAAAGATTTAACTGGCATTTTACTAGAACTTCGAATACTCCAAGACATTTATTACCAACATTTCAAAGAAATGATTCTCCAAGTTTTGATAAGAACAACAATCTTTTTCATATTAATACAATTCGAAGTTTACAAGTTTCATTCAATCAAACCCGATATCCAATTGATCCATTAAGATTCGATGATACCAATAATCAATTTATGGAAGGACATGATGCTTATAGAACTCTTTGTATAGAATTTGGAGTTGAACCACAATTAACTCCTGGAGATTGGAGACATTTATATCCTGTTTTCTGTTTCGATTTAAGTGCACAATCTGAAGATATTATAAAGACTGGGTGTGATTTAACAATTAATATTGAAAAAAAGATTCCACAACTTCATTGTTGGCTTATGGTTTATTGCTAGAAGATGTAAAATATTCTATTGAAATTCTTAATGGAAAGATGGCTAGGATTAATTAATTATTTTTTTGTAACTTAAATTTTTTTCATAACTAGAATCGATTAAAATTTTTCATAACTAGAATAGATTAAAATTTTTCGTAACTTAGAATTTTTTTATTAAAAATGTCGGAAGCGAAAAGTAATAATAATAAAACTCTTGAATTAAAATTACGTAACATTGTTGACAAAAATACACCTAAAACTATTACGATTAACAAAAAAAGTATTACATAATTAAACCAATGATAGAGAATATTCAATTACAAGAAGAGAAAAATGGTGGAATTCTCCCATCAATTCCACTAATAATAGGTGGCATGGCAGCTGCAGGAAGTGTTGCAGGTGGGACAGCTGGTATTGTCCAAGCAGTAAATAAAAATAAATCAGAGAAGGCAGCATTAGAAGAACAAAAACGTCATAATAGGGAGTTAGAGAAAGTTGCTAAGGGAGAAGGAATAGTAGATATTTTTATTAGTAATTTAAATTTAGTTGATGAAGGAAAACGAGTTCTTAAAAACATTCTCCACAATGTTGATGATTTAATTGAAATTAAAGAAACTAAAGATGGTTCTGGATTATATCTAAGTCCTAGTATGATTCGGTAAAACATATATTTTATCTTTTAAAATGAATTCTACAAATTCCGAAAATTTAATCAAATTAAAAATTGCTAATTTAGATTTATTGAATTATCTCTTAAAAGTACATAAAACCTCAAATTGTGAGCATTCCGGAGGTTATTAAAACATTAAAAGTCTTTCCTGGATTTATTTGGAGTAAATATTCGAAAGAAAAACATCTTCCTGGTCATTCATATATCGGTCCAGGAACTCGATTAGATATAAGACTAGATGAGAATAATAATCCAAAACCAGGTGAAGAACCAATAAACAGAGTAGATGAAGCAGCTTACAGACATGATTTAGCTTATCGAAATCATGACCTAAGTTCTCGACATGTAGCTGATAAGAAGATAATTCAAGAATTAGATAGTATTCAAAATCCTACATTTAGAGAAAGAATTGAAAGAGTGTTTGTTAAGAAAGCTTTACAAGCTAAAATATTATTCGGTCAGGGTTTAGACAAAACTCATAACTCTGAAACCTACGCGTCTGAAATTCATAAAGAATACAGAAGGCCTAAATATTTATTGAAAGTAAAGTATTTAATAAAGATGATATTTGGAGTGCTGATCTTATTCATATGCCGAATGAAAAAGATTATAAATACGCATTGACCGTTAGAGATTTATATACACGATACAATTGGGTGAAGCCTTTAAAAAACAAAAGTGGTCTGTCAGTTAAATATGCGTTTGAAGAAATCTTTAAAGAAACTAATAGAAAGCCAAAGAAATTGTTTGTTGATAAAGGTACTGAGCTTTATAACCGAAATATTCAGCCACTATTTGAAACTGTTTATTCAACTGAAAATGCAGGAAAGGCTGTAGTAATAGAGCGATTCAATAGATCATTGAAAAATAAAATTTTTAAGAAATTTACAGAACAAGGAAATCAGAAATGGTTAAAAATATTACCAGGAATTGTAGATCAGTACAATAATAAAGTTCATTCAGGTATTGCAGAAGCTCCAAAGAATGCTTCTGACGATCCTGATTTGATACGAAAGAAAATATTCGAAAATAATTATTCGATTGAGAGTAATCCGAATTTGCAGAAACTTAAGCCGAAATTTAAGATTGGAGATAGATTTAGAATATTTAAGTATAAGAATAAATTTGAAAAAGGCTTTGTTGGTTATTGGACTAAAGAAATATTTGAAGTTTGTAAAATATATCAAACTTATCCGATTACTTACTAAATCAAAGATTTAGATGATGAAGATATCAGAGGCCGATTTTATCAAAATGAATTACAACGGAGCGATTTTTAATTATCATTATTATTATTCAATTCTAAAATAATATCTAGAAATGGTACTCCTTCCTGTAATTTCAATAAAACATAAGGACATAATTGACCACAATAAGTAGTTCCTCGTTTTTGAATTTGAAATGTATTATAAGTTCCATTGCCAAGTAATTCTTTAACTTCATTTGTTGGAGGCAATCCATATGAGTCGAAATGATAATTAGAACCGTTTATATTTCTTTACCCGCAGACCAATGTACTCCTTTTTGATCTGACGTATGAAGATTTGTTATGAAATTTATAGATGGCATATTTTTTAGGAATTGTAATTCATCCCTCATCAATAGGTGAAAATTCTTTATTCCCAATTGATTAGCGATCTCATTTAAATCGAAATTCGTAGTTGTTTGCTTCCCATATAATTTTAAGAACTCGGTCATGTTATTAACCTGAGGACATATATCACCTATATTACTCACTATAACTGTCGGATTTTCATCATTCATTTTAAAGGAAATAAATCTATCATTAAAATTACCTCACGCTTGTGATCTTTTAGTTTGCACAATTTATCTCTCATAAATACATGAAAGTCTTTATATTCCTAATTGTTTAGCTATTTTCTTGAGATCGAAGTTTGTAGTTCTTTGTTTATCGTATGGTTTTAGGAAGTCGTTTATGTTTAATTTCTTTTTCTTTTTCATTTATATTTGTCATTTTCTTTGTTAGTTAATTACGTGAAGACTGAAAAGTGACAACGACGTTGACAGTTGATAAATCTTTATTCATCAGAACAAAAAGGAATACATTAGCCTGCAGGACAAAAAAATAAAGAATCGCAGATTCCCACGAAGCGTCAAACTTCAATCTAAACGTTACAACTATTGGTGTTGTTGATTATCTTCTTCTCTTTGAGCATGCTGTTGCCGTTGTTGCTCTTCTATTCGCATTTGTTCTTGTACTTGTTCATATGTTGGTGGGTTTGAATCTTCAATATTAATAGGTTGACTTGTTTGCTGTATAATATTTTCTTCCTCCACTTCTTATAATTGTCTATTCAAATTATAAAATAATTTCTGTCTCTGTTCAATACGGTGTAGTATTTTTTTGTCAATTCTAAAATTGACTCTTCTTTCACCAAAATTTTGAAACAAGGCACCAATGTTATGATCACGAAATAAATTGCTACTCGATTGAAGTTGTATGATTTGTCTTGTCGTCCTTCTATTCTCTGACGTTTTACTTGAAGTCGAAGTCTGCGTTCAATAGATCCAACCATGATATTGTGATAAAGTCAACGCTTTACGCAAGCACTCTCTTTCAAACGAACTGAGATCAGTTTAAAATTTGTTAAATGAGATATAGTTTATAAGCATCAATGAAATCCCTATGACAACGTTGACGCGACAATTGTAACTTTCTAAAACAATAGCGTTCAAGTAACCAATGAATCGCTGCCAATTTCTGAGCAGTTTTGGATTCCAAAGCGGTTTTGGTCGCGGTTCCGGTCGCAAAACTGGCAACACATTTGGCAAGTGGGGGAAAGAGAAAGACATAAGTGCGGGTAACAGCTGTTTGATCTGCAATGCAATGGTTCATGAATTCGGGAAATAACTGCATTGTTTTATGAATGCGGGTATCAGCTGTGCCCTACTATTGGGAGGTTCATCAGAGTGCAAAGCAGTAACAATAACAGGCATTCTAAGAGATTGTGTTACATTCTTAAAGAAATATTATTAGACGCATAATTTTAGTTATCTCATATTTTAAAAAACCTGAAAGATGGATAAAATTCATAAATTTAGGCGTTTTTAAAAATACCAATTTTTCTGATGTTGCGTCTTGGAACGGTCATGATTTTCGAGATAAAAATAATTATACTCAAATTAATTTACATTTGAAAAAAGCACCATCATGGTTAACTTGCTTATTCAAAGTGGGGTTGAGTTTTTTTTATGTACATGGCTTCCAAAATATTTAGGTCATAAGTGTTGGGAGCTTGAGATAGAATTTTGAAATTGTCAACTTTACAGCTGCAACTGCAATTTAACCTATGGTCAGAAATGGCGGACATTTTTTCCCGATGTTCTTTTATTCTTAAGTTTAAGTGTCTTGTAGTTCTACCTATGTAGATAGTGCGAGGGTCCACCTCACAAGCGAATTGGTAAATGACATTAGACCTAAGAACTTTGGGAGTATGATCTTTGTTGGAGAAACCACTTTTTAGTTTATTGCATGTGAAAACCCAACGGATAGGAAATTCTTTATCGATTCTACGGAATAGTGATTGTAGTTTCTTTTTAAAATAAACCGATTGAATGCCAAAAAATGGAATTTTGACAGTATGGAGGTATTTGGATTCATCTTTTTCTTTTGGAGCACAGAATCTTTTGTCCAGATACTGTTTGACCACTTTTTGTATAAAGTACAACGGATATCCGTTGTTTTGAAAAATTTCGGTCAATTTCCCTATTTCATCATGGAAAGTTTGCCATGACGAGCAGACTATGTAGGCTCTGTTGATCAGAGTGCTTAACCCTTAAAGGGACAAAATTTTCAATTTCCATTTTTTTCTGCGATATTATTATTTTTTTGTTAATTGCGATGTAGTTTAGCTCAGAATCACGTTAAATTATCAATTTCAAACTTACACTGTGATCTAGGACCACCTTTATTCTTGGGACATATATGTCCCATTATCCCATTAGGCAGTTTTAAGGGATGGGACATATGTGTCCCATTATCCCATTAGTTAGTTATTAACATCGGGTTTATTGTAACCAGTATCTGTTGCACAGCTAAGACAAAATGTTCTTGCAATAGGTAAGGACCGTAAGGTGCACAATCACTGATCAATCATCGTATTAACTACCGCATTAATATCAATGGCCTCAACTATCAACAGCTGCAAACAGTAAGTGAACTGGAGTAGTAGAGTGTGGATTGACTTGCTTCTGCCAATTATTTGCTTTTGTTCATCTCTATGACGGAAG
The DNA here is from genome assembly GCA_907163375.1 of Prostheceraeus crozeri. Lineage (NCBI taxonomy): Eukaryota > Metazoa > Platyhelminthes > Polycladida > Euryleptidae > Prostheceraeus > Prostheceraeus crozeri. Next base: position 71,514 of record CAJQUW010016149.1, read on the forward strand.
CAAGCTGAAATCATGAAATCGAATGTATCTTTTTATTGTCGAATCAAATCAAAATGACGTCACGCAATACGTACCGTCATCTCACCCCAATACAATGAATTTCAATGAAAGCGAATGAATTTCACAGCATTCTTCTTCCTCGTATCTTGGATGTGATGGCGACTAAACGAAAATGCACATGAAAGGCAGACATTTTAATCTTAAACCTGAGGAAGTTTTGGAACTATTGCTTGCGGATGACTCGGATGACGAGGTTGATGAATTAGACAGAGATGATATTGAAGTTCTAGCAAACGCCGATAACAGTGAAGAAACTAGTGTTTTGATACAAACAGGTGAAGAGAGCCGAACAGAAATGGATGTTCAACCATCAGAAAGCAGCTCTTATACAATGACTGAAAGACCTACATTTGTTTGGGATACCAAGTGTGAGCCAGTTTGCAAACCAGAATTCGATCGTCCAATTGACTATGATTGTATAAATATTACTAATGGAGCCCCATATGATGTCTTCTGTCGCACATCTAATTTTGATGCCTTGGTGGACCTTATCGTAGATGAATCGAACAGATATGCAATACAGAAGGGTGAGACTTTCGAAACTTCTGCTGACGAAATGAAAGCGTTTATAGGAATTCTTCTTGTCATGGGGTATCACAAATTGCCTTGCACTCGCTTCTACTGGTCAACAGACAGTGATTTACGCGTGACATTTATTTCTAGTGTGATGACTCTCAAAAGATTTGAACTTATCAAGCGCATGCTTCACTTCAATGACAACACATCTGCTCTTCCAAAGAATGATCCAAACTTCGACAGAGCTTCAAAAGTACGATGCATTTTGAACCACCTGAATAGTGCATTCCAAAATGCTCGTACCGCCGAACAATGTCAAAGTATAGATGAACGTATGATAAAATACAAAGGTCACAATGCTATGCGACAGTACGTGAAAACAAAGCCAATAAAATGGGGATTCAAGATGTGGATGAGGTGCGGTTCACGTTCAGGATATACTTATCAAATGGAAGTTTACACTGGAAGAAAAGGAACTGTGGAACTTGGGCTTGGAGAAAATGTTGTTCTTCGTATGACTGAAAGTTTCATTGGCTCTGGTTGCCGAGTATTTATGGATAACTTTTTCTCCTCTCCATACCTTTTCTATCTTTTACACCTACATGGACTGGAGGCGACGGGAACAGTTCGTAACAGGAGAGGACTGCCGAAACCAAAGCCAGATAAAGAAATGATGAAAGGGGAAGTGCAGTCATTTCAAACAACGGACAGGAAATTAAATTTTGTGAAGTGGATCGATACGAGAAGTGTTCATTTATTATCAAACGCAGAGGACTCCTGTGCGATACAAATTACTGAAAGGAAGGTAAAAGGCAGCGCTAATAAAATCTGCCTTGAAGTGCCAAGCATAGTTAAAATATATAATCGCTTCATGGGAGGCGTCGATCTTGCTGATCAACTGAAATCTAACTACACTATTGATTTGCGTAGCAAGTACAAATATTATCTCAGAATATTCTTTGATTGTCTTGACACAGCAGTTGTCAATGGCTATCTGAATTACAAGAAATTGAATTCCAGCATCAACGTAACGCATCTTGAATTTCGACAACATATTGTGAATGGACTTATTGGCTCATATTGCTCACGAAAGAATTCGTTCCCTCTCTCTGCTATCAACAGAAAATCAAGTGCGATTGCTGTATCTCAACATATGCCAAAATTAAATGATGGACGAAAGCGTTGCAAGCTGTGTCAAAGGAAAAATAAACGAGAAAATCGTACAAGCATTTCGTGCTCTACATGCGAAGCGTTTTTGTGCTTGCAAAAGGACCGCAACTGTTTTGCTGAATTCCATGGCGGCAACTAATTTTCTAGCGTTACTTCTATATTTTATAAGACATTTTGTCCAATTGTATCCTAGTTGTATTGAAAAATGTGGTTAAAACAAGTTATATAATGTAAAGTAAGTGTCTTTTACACCAGTCAACAACTTAGTAATAATAACACTTCAAACAATACAAAACTTCGCTTGATATAATTTGAAAAAAAAATGAAATAATGAAATTTCACTAGAATTAACCTAATGGGATAATGGGACATATGTGTACACGAGGAAATATCACTCAAAGTCCGGTAAAATCGTATCTCTTATAGATAGGCGAAACTCTACCGATATGTAAAGACAGTATCATGAGTTTGGTTGAATATTTGGTTTTCAAAAAAACATATCTCTCGATAAAATTTTGAATTGAATATTTGAATTTAAATTTCATTTTTTTTAAAATTCAAATCAAATTAATAATACGTAGGACGGTTGCTACTTACCTCAAATTGTTACAAAATTGAATCACTATTTATGAATTTCTAATGTCTCACAATTAGATAATATAAAAAAATTCGTGCAGGGTAGTAGCGTATGATTTAGGTCATGGGACACATATGTCCCATATCCCTTTAAGGGTTTTAAAACAGAAATTTTCCATTGCATGGGGCATATGGCTCTGAAATTCAAGGTTAGACGGTGTACGCGGGTTTTCTGTACACTTTAGTAGTTAGCGTGTTGGATGAAACGTCCAGGTCAATATCTAGAAAAGGTAGCACTTTACCTCCTACCTCTGTGGTGAATTTCATATTACTATGCCACTTGTTAATATAGTTGCAGAAGGATAAGTGCTCATCATCTTCAAAGATAGCCAAGATGTCATCTACATATCTGACATAGAATTTTAGGTTTAGTCTATCATTTTGTAGGAAAGTCTGTTCTAGGTGTCCCATAAATAAGTTACTGAGGGTTGGGGCTAGGGGGCTACCCATGCTCAAACAATCACTTTGACGGTAGAGAATGTTGTTGAACGAGAAAATGCCACCAGTGGCGAATTGAAGTAATTTTTTGAAGGTGTCCTTACTATACGGTGGTTTTGTGTTATTGGAGCTATACACCTTATCACACGCTAGATCAATGACTTCTTTGAGAGGGACGTTAGTGAAAAGACTAACAACATCAAAGCTGATGATACGGAGTACTCAGTACAAAATAAACGCTGATCTGCTAGACAAACTCGCTAGCTACAAATTCTCATCGGATTCGAAAACTCATCAGCTTTGATGTTGTTAGTCTTTCCACTAACGTCCCTCTCAAAGAAGTCATTGATCTAGCGTGTGATAAGGTGTATAGCTCCAATAACACAAAACCACCGTATAGTAAGGACACCTTCAAAAAATTACTTCAATTCGCCACTGGTGGCATTTTCTCGTTCAACAACATTCTCTACCGTCAAAGTGATGGTTTGAGCATGGGTAGCCCCTAGCCCCAACCCTCAGTAACTTATTTATGGGACACTAGAACAGACTTTCCTACAAAATGATAAACTAAACCTAAAATTCTATGTCAGATATGTAGATGACATCTTGGCTATCTTTGAAGATGATGAGCACTTATCCTTCTGCAACTATATTAACAAATGGCATAGTAATATGAAATTCACCACAGAGGTAGGAGGTAAAGTGCTACCTTTTCTAGATATTGACCTGGACGTTTCATCCAACACGCTAACTACTAAAGTGTACAGAAAACCCGCGTACACCGGTCAACCTTGAATTTCAGAGCCATATGCCCCATGCAATGGAAAATTTTTGTTTTTAAGCACTCTGATCAACAGAGCCTACATAGTCTGCTCGTCATGGCAAACTTTCCATGATGAAATAGAGAAATTGACCAAAATTTTTCAAAACAAACGGATATCCGTTGTATTTTATACAAAAAGTGGTCAAACAGTATCTGGACAAAAGATTCTGTGCTCCAAAAGAAAAAGATGATCCAAATACCTCCATACTGTCAAAATTCCATTTTTTGGCATTCAATCGGTTTATTTTAAAAAGAAACTACAATCACTATTCCGTAGAATCGATAAAGAATTTCCTATCCGTTGGGTTTTCACATGCAATAAACTAAAAAGTGGTTTCTCCAACAAAGATCATACTCCCAAAGTTCTTAGGTCTAATGTCATTTACCAATTCGCTTGTGAGGTGGACCTCGCACTACCTACATAGGTAGAACTACAAGACACTTAAACTTAAGAATAAAAGAACATCGGGAAAAAATGTCCGCCATTTCTGACCATAGGTTAAATTGCAGTTGCAGCTGTAAAGTTGACAATTTCAAAATTCTATCTCAAGCTTCCCAACACTTATGACCTAAATATTTTGGAAGCCATGTACATAAAAAAACTCAACCTCACTTTGAATAAGCAAGTTAACCATGATGGTGCTTTTTTCAAATGTAAATTAATTTGAGTCTAGTTACTATGTGTCCTTATTTAATTGTTATCATGTACTTCAGCTTTTGAAATGAAATGTTGCATATAACATGATTTAGATCGTTCCTATCATTGTTTTCACCTCCTTTAGCTTAAAAATAATTATAATTCTCAAATTTGAGATTTTAACTTTTATAATTTTTTCTGATGTGGCTTGGAACGGTCATGATTTTCAAGGTAAAAATTGTAAATTTCAAATTTGAGATTTTGAAAAATTTGAAATATTGGGTATTTTTAAAAACGTCTAAATTTATGAATTTAGTTCTTCATAACCTGAAAAAATGACAAAAATTCTTAAATTTAGTCGTTTTTTAAATACCCAATTTTTTCTGAAAAAAATTATAACA
>CAJQUW010016150.1:0-25297 GCA_907163375.1 Prostheceraeus crozeri
GTTTACCTTAAACCTGATCTTACAATTCATCAGCGTAATTTGCAATTTTAGCTCCGCAACGAATTGAAGGAAAAGCGCAATGCCGGGTTAGATTGCATAATTCATCGAGGTAGAGTTGTTGAACGGAACCAGCTTCCCGAGAAAAAATAACCGAACAAACTTATTAAGTCGACCCAGTAATTCAGACATCAAAACCTGCTAAGTACCCAATAGGTTTATTCTGCATAAATTGGTCTCCCATCAGGTTTATTCCAGTTTCGCTGGTTTTCCTACTAGGTTTGTTAGGTGTTATCCAGTATCCCATTAGGTTTATTCCAGCTTCGTTGGTTTTCCTATTAGGTTTGTTAGGTCTTATCTAGTATTCCATCAGGTTTATTCCAGTTTCGCTGGTTTTCCTACTAGGTTTGTTAGGTTTAATCCAGTATCTCATTAGGTTTATTCCAGCTTCGTTGGTTTTCCTATTAGGTTTGTTAGGTCTTATAGTATCCCATTAGGCTTATTCCAGTTTCGCTGGTTTTCCTACTAGGTTTGTTCGGTTTAATCCAGTTTCCTACTAATTTGGCTCGGTTTTATACGGATTCCCACTAAGTATAGTATAGTTTCCCATTAGGTTTTGTCGGTAATGCCCTGCATCCCACTAGGCTATGCATTTGTAGTTAAGCTTACCCAACACCTTACACAGCCATTACAAAACAACGATAATGTCAAAATATCACTTACCTTCTATAAATATTCAGATAAGATTACATCAATTTATATGAAAAGCCACACATCCAAACAAAAGGTGGAATTAAAAAATTAGATTTCTTTCCTAGGAGAGTTCCCGAACACCAAGAGCACTATAACATTAAAATAACGAGATAGCAATAAATTGATTTCTCGAAAAAGATGCGATCTCGTTGCGATACGAAACAGATGAAACGTTTTAAAAACGAGTCAATATGTTGGCTAGTTTGAGGTTTAAATTTGATGAATCGTTCCAAAAATTACGCGTTTACATGACTTTTACCACTTTCGAAGTTGCATCAAATGTTGAAATAAATTGCTTCAAAAATTTCAAGCAAAAAACAGCAAACATGAGAAAGAAAAATTATAGTAGTCAACCTTTCAGGAAATTGCTCATGTTCATAATTGTTGATCACTTTAACAACAAAATATGAATCTTTTTTCTTCATGATAATAGCGTAATGGGAAAATTCAATAGGCGAAATCTCGCGGATTCCTCCCTTCTTCAAGATAAAATGCGGACAGTTATTTGACAATTAGCCATAATATGTGGTGGCAAATTCAAATTACTTGACAATGAAAAAATGGGAACATGTCATCACATACTCTGCACTGCACAATGAATGTTTCACGGCTACACAAAAGTCGCAAATATAGCACTTTATTGGGCGAGCGCTTTCGAGTATTTCCACTCATCTACAGGCATCATTCAAAACCCAACAAATTTTCAAAAATAAAGATATTATCCCCTCTAACGTGTGCTCCTCCTTATGAATTCAAATGCGAACACTGTGAGAAGTGTTATACATCGGAGAGACGCGCCGTCACCTGCAAAGCATTAACGAACACGTCAAAGGTCGCCCACTGTCAGAAATCTCGACACACATTCACCCACCAACACACAACAGCTTCAGAATACTCAGAAAAATAACAGAAACCCTTTTCATCAAACAATACATCACACAGAATAAAAACCTATTGAACAACTACAGCACATCAGAAGAATTGTTCTTATTTTAATTGGATTGATTTGATTTTAACTCGCGCCACCTGAAATTGTATTTATGCTTGCTTTTACCGTTGAATGATACCTGTAGATGAGTGGAAATACTCGAAAGCGCTCACCCAATAAAGTGGTTTCACGGTTAATTACATTCAAGGCTTTTATCTTCGAAATTTACGAAGATCATTCAAAAAACGTAGCATGACTCACATTTCAAAAATTTTTGTAATTACTGGTATGAAACACAGGAACATCCACTTTAAATCTTTTGAATGGTGGCGATTTTCAGATTGCATGCGGAACTGTTTCACAATAATTGGACGATGAAACACTAATTTGGAAGTTCAAATAGCGATAAGTTTTCGAATGACATTGCTGAGACATTCTGCAAGGGACCAAATCGACGGACTTGCTCAGGAAGGTCGGATAGACAGTGTAGGGTCACAGTTCTCACGGAATAGACTCACCAGATAAGATTGAAATTTCTTTATGTAAAATTCAGTGTCAATAATATCGCACTCATTTTCAGACCATAATAAATACACAGACGTCGAGAGAATTGACAGTAAACGAAAGATATATCGTTGGATTGTTCTTGGGACAACCGCAAGCAATACATAAAAATTAAGGGCGCGTAATATAAGAGGAATACTCGATGCTCTTGCGCTTTCCACAACGCAAATTCAGTCAAGATATTTAGGTGTTTCTTCTAAAATAATGAGGAACTACCACTTTTTCGATGATTGAAGCCAAAACCAAGCAATCCACAAGCTCGTTCTTGAGAATAATTGAAAGCAATGCCTTGTTCACACCGAGATAGAAAAGGTGCATGGGATCAACACCACTAAGCTAAGCAGCTTCAATATTTCAGAAACTTTAGCAGGCCCTTTTATTCCAAATGCCGGAGAATTCGTAGAAACAACCTGATATAAATGCTGCTGGTACATCTCAGTTGTTCTTGTCGAAAAGTCTCCTTTGCATTGAAAATAACTTTTCTGAATTGATAATCGTAATCACCCATCACAAGGCAGGAAGGACATCCATACCTGAAAAGTTGATAATATAGCATTAAATAGCAAAGTTAACTGACCATTATAGGTCAGGAGCAGTGCTTTGACATAAAACAGGCCCAAAGATGGGGACCGGGAGTACAAATTCGGATCCAATTACCAAAACGCCAACATGTAGTCAAATAATAAGCTAATTCAAAGATTGACTGATAATATAAAGTAAAAATAAATGATTTGGCAGTAATTAATTATAAAGTTGCCACTCGAAAAAATCCTGAAAAAATCGCAGACAGTCAGTTAAGATAAAAAATCGAAACCTGACCCAAAGTAAAGTTTGCTTATGTACGTATATAGCCTACCTGTACGTTACATTATGTTAGATAAAAACACTAGTAAATAAAACCAGCTAACATCCAATCAAGATCCTCAGTAAACAAACGAACTTAATTTCAGGCATCTGTGCATAAACAGCTCATATATGCTGAAAACTTTTTAAAAAATGTTGGAAATAAAGTATCTACCGGATGATGAGATTAGTATCTGAATATACATCTGAAAAACAATAACTTCAAATCTAATTTAAAGAAACAACGTTCTTTGGGTAGAATTGTGTCACTAAAACGTTCATGATATCAAGAAGATTTGTGTCAAACTGTCTTTGTTTGAGTATAGGCTAACTCGACTGCTGCCGGTATGACCGTCGTATAGGTAACTTCACGTTGCGCTGATCCAGTTCCACTACAGTTTTACCCACACGTTTGACCTCCTCCATTCATTGAATTCGGTTGAATATCTTTCATACTATATATTTTATAATATGTTTCATGAACAATAATGCATGCCGGAGATACCTCTTTTATTATTTTTTGCATTGACATCAAAATGATTTGCGCAATATCACTCAAAAAGAGCGCAATGGTGCGGAAAGCATCGAAATAGCTCAGGAATGGCAACTGCGATTAATTAAAAATTTCAATATCAAGATAAATATACCTCAATACAATGAAGTGAATATTGAATAGGCATTAACGAAAGCAATGTTCAGTTTTTCGAGAATTATGTGATCAACTGAATAATATTAAAATATCTTATATGAATGCAATTTATGAATATGATTGAATAACTATATTTGTAACATGAATAATACATTTACATAATATAATTTATCATCTACCGCTACAAAATTGCAGGTTCGTTTTGACATTTCCATATAGGCCACTTTCGAGAGTTTCAAATAATCATCCATGGATACTCTTAAATATTTTTGAAATTGCCTCTGACTTTTGCAGGAATTTAAAAAATGTGAGATTCTTGATGCAACGCGTCGAGATTCTTATAGCGAGATCGAGTGACAAAGTATAATTTAGGTGCGCATTAGCAAGCAAACATTACAAAATTGTTTAAACTTGATATTGCAACGAAAATATGTGTAAAAATGCAATGTGGAAATATAAAATTTCACAAAATAAGCACAAGGTTAGTCAAAACGCGACTTATCTTGGGGAGTGTTATATTATCATCAACGTCCTTAAGTCAAAAATCTCGGGTTCTTTATTCCTGTGAACGTAAGAGGCTTTTTTAAAAAAATAAAATTTTCCAGGACCGTCTCTACAAAGGGCTTTTCTTCAAGATATTCTTAAAAATCTCTCATCGTGTGAATGATGTGTCTTTGATTGATGATATTGAAGCAAAAATATTATGTTTGGATAAATGATGCATTTTGAATCACCATCATAAATATTTTTGTAATCTGATACAAATCTGATATAAATTAAAGCATATCCCAAAAGCACAATAATGTTTCTAGGGATTTCGATTGTTAACATATGAATGAATTCTTTTGACGATGTATCACTTATAAGCTTAAATAAAGTTCTTATTTCTTTCAATCACACCTTAAAATATGAGTTTGCATGCTGATACTTACATGTTGCGATGCAAATAATCGGCACAGGAACATGAGAAGCATTGAGCTCGAACCATAGAGTTGAGAAACTAGACGACAAGTCATTGCCTACGGAGATAGAACATGTTTTGACTGCTTCATTCAAATGACTCTACTGATGTCTCCTGATTTTCACGGCACAAATACATGTACCCATGAATTTCCTCAAATCTGTCGGATGAAAAATTGCACTCGTTCGAAGAATTCTTAACCATGACGAATGTATAATTTAATCCATGTGTCACTAAATTTGATATGCGATAAATAGACAACACTGAGACATATGCTGGTCTCTACCGATAGACGAAGGATAGCAGTAATGGCGCGCGTGCGTTAAAGTCCAGCCTTCACTGCTAGATTTGACGTAACATCATTAGCTTCGCGATGCAATGAAGGAGAATTTAATGCTCGTTGCTCGCTTTGTGTGTCGCTGCAAGCGAGAAGCGTCATCATCATTGATCCATCTGTAGCTGTCTGCACGCAAACCCGGACGAAGACTAATGCTATCGAATCATGGATATGGATGGAATCTCCTTGCTAACGCGAGAAGAGCGGGGAAATTGCGCAACCGACCTTGCCTGTGTAAAAGCTTTCAAAATCACATCACTTTCGCAGATTTGAGATGCGAAGTATACTACTAAAAACAAACTGTTTAGTCTTTACTATATACATGTACTTGGTATTGGGCCCCACTGTTATACCATGTGTGCTTTTCACTGGAGAAGGTTCTGATGTAAATAGTTTGCTTAGTTATTCTGGCAAGCCTGCACAAAATTTTCAGAAAATTCATGAGGTCAAATCGCACGGCACACCGGAAAGTACACTTCCGGTGCGGTGGAAAGTTTGTTAATTTTTAGAACATTCTGTAGTCTTTGTTGGAATCTGAGTGCATCGACGCGACGAATCAATCCAACAAAACATGTGATTTTATTCTGGCATCACATAATTCAGTACTCAACGTGGAAGCGTATTCAGTTTTGAAAAATACATAATTTCGGCCGTGATGGCAGCGCTTAGTCAGGAGCCAAAAGTGCTGTAACTGCACTGCGTAGAAATCCCAAAACTGAGAAAAGTCCCATCAAGTTTGTCTGATTTTACAATTGCCCGATAAACTTTGTAGGACATTTTATCAATCCTATTAAACCTACTGGGATACTGATGAATCCTAATAAGTTTATTCGGTATTTCTTGACTTCATAAGTTTGTGTGGTATTGTTAAGGATCCCAGTAGGTTATTTCGCTATTATTTGATCTCCTATTAAGTTTATCAAGTTTTTTTTTCTCGGGTTCCACCTTCTTCGGATTTTCAGCCAACATTTTAAACACTTCAGTTTCTGCGACTGAAAGTGAAACAACATTCTGCCCACGTTCTGAATTACATTGTGACAGGCCTACTTCATCGAATCAAGCTCTTAGTAATTTAAGATGTTTGCTGTGCAACTCCCGATCTTTGAACAATAAACTGCCTATCTGCATGTATTACTGTCCTCCGCTGCTTATGACGTTCTAATATTTACCGAAACATGGTTGAAGCATTGCACTCCTGATTCTCTTCTATGTAATAACTTGTTCTACAATGTGCTTAGATGTGACAGATGTGATGGTTATGGTGGAGTTGCCGTATTTGTGCGCATGGATCTATGTGCAACTCCGGTTGACGTTCCAGAATCAAATTTTTTTGATGCTATTTGCTTGGATATCATGCTGTCTAAATGTCTAAAGTATCGGTTACTCGCTGTTTACAATCCTCCTAAGTAGACCATAGACTCGTCTAAACAATTAAAGTCGTCTATCATTCATTTGTGTGCTGGTGTAACTTTACCATTTCTGCTCTGTGGAGATTTTAATTTCCCATGTATCGACTGGTCGGTTCCGCGCAGTTTGGGTGATAAATGTCATGACATTTTCCTTTCGACGATTATTGAAAACAGTCTTACTCAACTGGTTGATAGCGCAACACGATGTTCTTCTCTGCTTGACCTTGTATTCACCAACAATCCTTACTCAGTTTCTGCATTGAACGTTATAGCACCTTTCCATTCTTCGTGCGACCATGCTGCGGTTGAGTTTTTGATTCAGACATTGTCGAATATCTCTTCGAAGACGACTAACGTCAGATATGCTTACAATATTGCTGACTATGACAACATGAAAATATTTTTATCCAGTATATCATGGAATAATATCATCAAAGGTAACTCGCATATCACAGTAGCTTCTGTTGATAACATGTGGAACGCCTTTCTTAACGTGATGCACGAAGCAGTTGACCGCTATGTTCCTAGGATTGTGATCAATTATCGTAAACCTACACTCTAAAAAAATCGGTGCTCCCAAAAACCAAATTTGGTTTTTCAGCTTGTCCACAGAGGGGAACCGATTTCGGTTTTCCGGAAAACCAAAAAAATTTGGTTTTCCAGACATCCAAATCAAGTTGGTTGTCCAGAAAACCAAAACATGACTGAAAAACCAAAAATGGTTTCTCAACTCAAAACGGCATACTTCATTGAAGAACCCAATTCGGTTTTTCAGGAAATCTAAATTGGTTGCCCGTATTTCATTACTCTACCTTATTTGGAACCTAGTTTGGTTTTTCAGAAAATCTAGTTTGGTTTCCCATCTTTTCCATTATACGATTGAACCCAATTCGGTTATTCAAAAACCTAGCTACATTGATTTTCTATCCCAGTCTAGTATACCGCGCGTACATTAAGAGTATAATTCGTCTATCAAATAATATTGATAACAGTTTTCAATAAACATTCATATAATACATTTGCTGAATTGTATTAGCTTTCTCATGTAATCGTACATCTTTATCCGTTTTAGTTATCCCAATGGCTGATGAAAATTACGCGTACACGTATTTACTGAGACATTACACCATTCAATTTGCTTTTCAGATTTGTAAGAAATATTTAAGCTTATAGCTTTGACCTACACATAAGGTTAGTAGTTACGCATTATGAGTGAATGCAAAAGTCATTTCTAAGCAATATCGACAGCATTATTTTTTTAACAGAATGGTAGAATACAATCATTCTCTTTGATGATAAAAAAAACATTTAGGCAATTTACAATAGGGTGCAGCTCAAAACAAATTTAGGAAATGGGATAATTTTGCAGTTGCAGGGGACAATTTGGTTGGGCGAATGACGAAATTTTCAAGAAGGCTTAAGAGATTGTTTAGTTTTTTGGGGTAGCAAATGTCAAAAAGAAAGTAAGCGGCCACTATCAACGATACGCCGCTGGATAGGTCTGGCACATTACTGATAACCATGCCATCCACGTACAGCTTTAGCTGCTGAGGCATGGGAGGAGATCCCAGTATCGAAATAGTCGGTGTCGGGTTTGTCGGTATCTGAAAGATGTAAAAATAATGTTACGGTAAGAGTAATCTACCAGTACAGTACATGGTATTGATGTCAAATGCGGAATATTGATTTTGCACATGCACCTACTTGTATAAAAACGAAGATGTTGCTTTCATATACGAGTATATGAAAGTCGCTTGATTTTATAATAAAAGACTTCCTGATGTATTGTGTTATGATTGGGAAACGCCTGCTCTATTACTGTTTAGCGATTGTTGTATAGGAATAGTGTTGTATATTGAATTAGTTGTGTCTTTAAATGATATTCTACAAGTTCTCATTGAAAGAGTGTGTGAACATACGATTATCACCCAGTTATCTCCCGAATTAATATCGTTGATATAAGGTCCAAAAACGTATGGTCTGCACATTTATAATCGCATGTGTCAGTTTATCTTACCTTATTGAAAACGAACATGAGATCCACTGACTCATTAAATATGAGTGGAAGCATTACCAATCTGATGTTTCGTTTCATATCTGAAAAAAATGATTCATTGTTAGTACGAGCTAGTATTCTGATAGAAAGATCTACATACACATGAGTAAACGTCAAATGGAGTCCGTGAATGAAATATCCAAGTGCTGAATTGAATAATATATATTGATCATGAACTTAAGCATATACTGTATATGCACAACCATGAACCTCAAAATAATGGTAATGATGATCTGACTTTATAAATAATTATCTCATCAAACATTGTTAGGATATAATGGTTGACATTTGATAATATTTTTGGTTGACATTTGATAATTTTGAAATATTGAAGTTAAAAATTCATCGTGACTTGCGCGACAAAGATTTTTACGGACTCCTCTCCTCCTTATCTTTAATGTCACTGTAACCTCAGAAGGCGTAGGACAACGAAGGCCAGTCAAGTTTTTAAGAATTTAATTTCCAGTCCGTAAAATTATTGAGAGAATCCTAAAAACGACTGAAATTAGTACGAGCACGAGTACGAGGAGGTTCATTTCATGAACTCACAATTGAATTATTATGAAGTATAATCCTATTTCAATTTTTCCATTATTGATAACATTAAAAAAGTAAAACACTGACCTTCAGTTTGTTCGATATCTGAGGGAATCTTGCTCATATATTCCTCAAACTGACGCTGTAAAGGTCTCTTCAGTTCAATCAATTCCACCACTTTATGCTGCATCTTCTGTAGTATCAATGAAACTTTTGCGTCGATATCTACGCCGGTTATTGACTTAGCAGCAGCGAGAAACTGTAAAAAATAATACGGGAAATATACATCCAACATCATTGAAATGATAGAACAGAGCAAAATCAGAAGATCAAAATCAGACAGATAGCAGTCACTGCTAAATTCTGAGCGTCATAGCGAGCTGATATGAGCGAAAGGCCGTTGCGTAGCTCTAGCTCAAAAAATACGCGACTCATCTTTCTGTCTTTTCATCCAACGAAAACCATTGAATGACAGTCATAAGTCCGAAAAAGCTAGGTTTAAGTCAGCTAATAATAACAGACTGCAGAACAATATCACGCTTTTTAAAAATTGATCCTGGAGACAAAGACTGAAAAGTTAGTTATGCAGAGCTATCAGCTACTGTAGATGTATGTGGTCTAAAACAACTTACAAGTGTATTATACTTAGGCCAAAATATCAATTAATTACAATTTAAATAACTATATCAAACTATAATGTCATTATAACATCGTTGATAAAGCAGGAGAAGAAAATTGGCGTAAGTTTGCCTGCTTTATCTTCATTGTTGCGAATGAAGAATCAAAACGGCAACAATCGTTTAATAAAATTTAAAAAACGAATTGGTTAGTTAATAATTGTAGTCGTTCTACAGCGTCGGCGACGGTTTCCAGTTATATACTCGCTATCATCCAACAAACGAATTTCCGAAATAATCCTGTTAACTCAGAAGTTTGTCCGTTATCAGCGATATACTAGTAAAAACAGAATGTGAACGATCAGTTCTTACTCAGATATCCAGTAGGCAAAGGAGCTTATCAAGAAACAATCATGAACAATTTTCAACAAATTTGAAGTATTTGGCATGAATTTGCCTGAATTCTTGAAAGACTTAACTTTTTTTGGGAATAGAATGTGGAATACAGTGATAAAAATTTGAGCAATAGTAACCATCTGGCAACCCAGGGAATAATCATAACTAGATAATATGCATACGGGCTATAAATAAATTTAGCTAAAAATGGCTTCAAGCAAAACTGCACGGATTTGTTTGATAAAATGTTTACCATTATCTCGACCTATAAAAACCGTCTTAACTGTCTTATCATGCTGCTATACCAATTCAAATATAACTAGAATTAATTTGTTGTACGGCCATAAACCCCACGTTGATTTGGCCGGTTTCAGAGATCAGCTCATTGGTATCAAGCAAAATTGTATGATTTACATTCTTGTGCATTTACAAACGTATGACCTTAGATCTTATATTCAACACGTAATCAACATAAAATTGATTAGAATCGTACGTTAATGAGATGATCTACCTACAAGTTTGTAAGCCACCGGTATAAATAAGGTATCTAAGAATGTAAGCATATACTGTATCTAAGTTATCATGGTCTACTTGATGGAATGTCTACTAACATGGAATGCCCAATAATACCTGTAACTCTTTAATGATTATCACATTTGACTCGCTAGACAGACCTTAATTACATGTATATCAGTTATTCAAAATATCTATTGCAAAATACTGTATTGTTTTGATCGCATCTATTTTGAAATAAATATGAGAAAGTCCAAAACTTAAGATAACACGCTCCGGAACGATAACGACTGATTTACAATATAAATTCAGAAAATTTCCAAACTTAACTCTTAACTTTCAAAATTTCAAAAATTGCTAACATATAACAACATCTAATTTTATTATTCTGATGATAGAATCATTCCGTAAATCTAGGCTAATCTTTGGTAACTCTTCACAAGAATTCAGTGAATCTCAAAATGATGCACCACTGATAACAAGCAATTTGATTAAATTGTTAATTTTGATATGATGAAATTTTCTATGTAAAAGTATTGAAATAATAAAGTATACTCTTCTGTAAAATAATTTTATGTCTGTACGACGATAAGAAGATAGAAACACTGTAATAATCCGCAAATGTACACGACAACACTTTCAGCGGAGACCAGCTGTGAATGAAATAAAAGTGAAAATGAAACTTACCTCTCGTACGGCATGGGGAATACGACGTCATTTCATTGTAGATCCTGGAACAATCTTCACTGATAGAAACTAGTGATTGAGTTGCAACGTATTTAGAACTTTGCAAGTAATTGAAATAGTTTGTACATTTTTTGATGTAAAAACTAATTTCAATTGTTGTTTTCTTCAAATTCAAAACGGATGACGTCATTCCTCCCCAACTGAACTGGGAAATATTTCCCTCAAAGTTCAAGGGTCAGGGAAGAAGAAGTTCAGCAGGCCACATGTGTTTCTCAATGCGAGCGGCGAGTGATGTTATTTCCCAGTCTGAATATATGCCATGATGTTTCCGCACAGCATGTTGTCCACATGATTCTTATCCAAGGATGTGTGGAGTTCAATCAGTGCTTATAATCGCTGTTACTCTCGCCGAACTTAGTATTTCACCTGTGCGGTGCCATTAGATGATGTAATGTTCTTTTCTTTCCTCGAGTTCTTATCTCATTCTCATCCGTTTCTTACTCCTGTGGGTTTCCAACTTGTTTAATTTATAGAATGAAATAATATGAAGTAGCAAGTACTAGCACTAGACAGTGTCCAACAGCTTCTGATGCTGTCTGTTATTATTATTGTCTATTATTGCCGTATTTTCCACACAGAAGCCCACGGACTTTTACTTGGCACTACCTAAATCACAATTTAAGTTATTAATTTAATACAATTTTATTTCATCAATTAATGTATGCAATTGAGATACAATTTGCCCAATTAGGCTAACCCCAATTATCTACATAGTATACAAACTTGTGTATCGTTGGTTAAAATTCTATTTGAGGAAAATTAAGCTAATATCCTACAACAAAACGTGAACCAGTCATGAAATCTATTGAAATTTAATGTAAAATCTTAATTATAGAACAATAAATGAACAAGTCATTCGATACACTAGATCATTGAGATGTTTCAGAACATGATAATCAACACATAATTTAGTGACAACAATATAATAAGACACTGATCATTTTTCAGATCAGTGCGGTTTGAAATTAGTAAAATCACTCTTGCTGCATTCTAGCTTTTATGGGAAGAATTGTCAGTTTTGGACGTTTAGAAAACCAAATCGGTTTTCCAGAAAACCAATTGGCTTCCTTAAAAACTAATTTGGTTTTCCAGAAAACCAATTGACTTCCTTAAAAACCAATTTGGTTTTGTAGAAAACCAATTGACTTTCCCAAAAACCAATTTGGTTTTCCAGAAAACCTTTTGGTTTTCCAGAAATCCACCTGGTTTTCTGGAAAACCAATTGAAAACCAATTTTTTTAGAGTGTAAGCAATCAAAAATGCTGCGATCATTACTGAAAAGTAAACGATATTTCTATCGGAGAAACAGCCATCTCTACCGAAAGGTTTCCGAAAAATATGATGCGGAATTTTTAAAGTCAAATCAAGAGTTTGAACGTAATTTGATTTTGAGTGGTGATGTTAAGAAATTCTACGCACATGTTAATAAAAAGTTGAAAACACCACATTCTGTACCGTCTATTTTTAATGACAACAACGAACTCATTTCGGATAACTCTGAAAAGGCTAATGTCTTGAATGAGTATTTTTCATCTGTGTTTGTCCAGGACGATGGCCTGTCGGCGACATTCCCTCGGAGAGTCAACAGCGAAGTGTCTTTGTGTTCCATAGCGTTCCCAGTTACTGAAGTGATGCAGTGTTTATCAAATTTACCAGCTAAGCTTTCTAGATCACCCGATTTTCTTCCTGCTATGCTTCTACGAAAAGTGTCATTTGAAATAGCACCTTTCCTGGCCACGCTTTTTGAGTTCTCTATGATTACTGGTCATATTCCTGTGGATTGGTGTACAGCTTTTGTCATCCCGTTGTATAAACGAAGAAGAAATGCTTCTAAGACATCGAGTTACAGGCCCATATCGTTGACATCAAACGTATGTAAGGTTATGGAACGTGTCATTGCAACCAAGCTTATGTCATACTTGAAGCAAAATGTTATCCTTTCAAATCATCAATTTGGTTTCCTAAATAGAAGATCGACGACTACTCAGCTCATTACTTCAATTCATGATTGGGTTAACATGTTAATCTGTAAGCAAAGAGTTGATTGTGTATATATCGATTTTGCAAAGGCGTTCGATTCGGTTATTCATCGTAAACTGATTACTAAACTCAAAGCCTATGGTATTCGATATGAACTTTTTAACTGGATTTATGCTTTTTTATCCAATCGTACTCAGGCAGTGATAATTGATGACGCCGTATCGGATAGCGTTCCAGTGCTGAGTGGAGTTCCTCAGGGCTCCGTCTTAGGACCAATTCTGTTTCTTATATACATAAATGATTTGGATGATTGTTTTTTGCATAGTGCTGCAAAATATAAACTTTTTGCTGACGATCTCAAGATATATCATTCTTGTAACTCTCTTGATACTCCGATTTTTCAAGACTCACTAGCAAGTCTGGATGTTTGGTGCAGAAAATGGCAACTTAAAGTGTCTTCCGATAAATGTTCTGTATTTTCCCTCGGAAAAAATTTCCACCCTGACATCAATTATTATGTAGATGGTTCATTAGTGTGTGCAAAAGATTCTGTATCAGATCTAGGAATTTTGCTGTCGTCAGACTTAAACTTCAGTTCGCACTGTAGTCGCATTGCTGCGTCTGCCTTTTCTAGAGCTTGTTGCTTGCTCAAAAGTTTTTCGTTCTCTGAAAAGAATTCCTTAATCCTGGGCTACAAGACTTTTGTTCGGCCTATTCTTGAACATAACTGTCAAGTGTTTAATCCGCATTTAAAGCGTGATATTGTTTGTCTTGAACGCGTTCAAAAATATTTCACTCGTCAGCTGTGCAAGCGGTGTCATATTCCCTACTCTGATTACAGGGATCGCTTAAGAATTCTAAATCTTGACTCTTTGTCTAACAGGCGTATTTTACTTGATTTATGTCTTTTTTACAAAATAGTTCATGGCATTGTAGACGTTGATTTGAGAAATTTTTTGTGTGACCGTCCAAAGTCCTATTGTACTCGAAGTTTCAGTGTTAATTCATCTCAAGTTCAGCCCTATGTCTTCCCTTCTAACCGGAACTACTTGAACACTTTCTTTTTCCGAGTTTATAAATTGTGGAACGCCTTGCCAACAGAATGTACTCGTGCTCCGTCCATCAAGTCGTTCAAGTTCAATTTGGCGAATGTAGACATCGACTCCTTGTTGTGACTGTTTCTTTTTCGATGTTTGTAAAGTGCCGCTCGTCTATAAGTGCCATGCTGGCCATGACCTGCGTTAATCTTATGTTTCACTTCTTTGAATGCATATTTATTTACAATAAAAAATCTTATCTTAATCTTTGTAGGGAGAAAGCGAGGCGTCTACTGCTGTCGAGGAATTTTTGTGCTTAAATAGTTCAAGTCTAAAGACATCTTTCTATTCTGTGCCCAGGCGAACTACTCTACAATCTTCATAATTAGCAAATTATGCAAGTGTAATTGTTGCGGGGTTGTGTTCATAGTGTGCCTGTTAAATGTAAATCAGTCATTAGTACGCATTGATATCAACGTATTTACACGATTTTCATGCGTGATATGATATCATTGTGAACTTCTATGCTTGACTGTGCCTTGACAACATGCATGGTTCGTATAAATGGTGCACCTGGCCTATGCGAACGTGCTTAATGCTATGGTTCAATGCTATGTTGGAAGCTTCCATAGAGATTTGACACGGCAACTCTGTCTAGCTATTCCTGTTCCCAGGAACGAGCATCCGCGCATTGCAATTATCTCAAACGATGAAAGAGTGAATAGGAACATTGTTTTTAGATCATCAAGCAAATTACATTGAAGTCGCTTTGCACAAAAATCGCACGATTCCTGGTCATTCAAGAATCGCGCGATTGATTCCGTCGCACGATTAATTGTGCGGAATCGATTAACTGCTCTCCGCCAATGGCTTGACTAGGAATGTTCAAAGTCATATATCAGGTGGTTGCAATTGATTGCAAAAATTGTTGTTGAAAATTTGAAAATTTGTTGAAAATAGATAGTTAATTAATCAATTTGCTAAACACTTAATTAATTGAACGATTCTAGTACATTTGAAATGTAGTTCACCTGTAGGAACAATGACAGAATGTGATATAGAGACGATCTGAGCTAAAACTGAATTAGAATATCAGGACTACACGTATGTCCATCGAATAGAAAAATATGAAAACGATGAATCATTTTTCAGGTTGCAGGAATCAATCACATTGCACCAATGCGTAATAATAGAAATCTCTGCTACCCTGTCCGCCAGATGTCTTGGCTTCACCAAACCGTCACTATATTAACACTCATTTCGTCGCAGTCAAGTCAAACCTACGGTCATTTTTCTGCACCGTTGACAATGGGCAGTTTTATGCGAATATAAACCAACAGCTATAATAAGATATATTCTGCAATCTGTTTGTATGCCTACATATGTTACATGTTGCATTGATCAAGTCACATGAAAGAATGCAACACACAGGCCCGTCGCCAGCGGGGGGGGCAAGGGGGGCGCCGCCCCCCTGTTAAAAATTTTGCCCCTCCTGTTAAATAATGTTCACATGTGTCTACTTTTAGTTGATGACAATGATCATACAAGAAAAGCCAAATAGCATAGGTAATTCCATTGCATTGTGAATGGAGTTTTTGACTGACGATAACTATTGACTCATTCAGCGTGAACATTTCCCACCTGTTACTCATTGCGAATAATTTATGACTTCATCACTTCAGTCCTTCACCACTGTTTTGTGTCTCTTTCTGATCATTAGTTTCTATTTAAGTTATTAGTTTCTAGGAGTTTCCCTCTTGATTAATTCCTCTGCTGCTCGTCTTTGTGTTATTTCGTGAACTTAGCCTCTACGACTGATTTAACCTATCCTAAAAGAAAATGCAGTTAAGTTCGGCTAAATTTGTTGATTTTGAAATAGATGATTTGTGGAGAGGAAAGAATAGAAGTACCGCCAAATCCACATTCATAGGATCCGACTGCAGTTTTCCGGGGACATAATCAAAGGAGTGTTTGTCAATTAAATAAACGGAGATATCCGGTAACGTAAGATTTTATTTTCTTCTTTTTGTCGGTTTCAAATTCAAAGTCATCTGACAGAAAGTGTTTAGCACAGACTTTCATCCTGTCAGTTACTTCATTAACACTTTTGAGATCAACGCGTTGCATAGGAACCATTTATTTCGTTGACTATATTCGTTCTCATATGGAAAACTGAATAATGACACCTTTTCGGTTCCATCGGTCTTCTACCCACTTTTGCAACCTCCAACGCAATATTTGTATGGCATGGTACAAAATAATAGTTATACACGAAATGAGTTGACAGTAAGTTAAAATTTAAGTTCACGTGAACACAACATGGTAGCATCGAGGAATGTAAGACGATGAATGAAGACAGTGGATTTATCAGGTTATCACTCCTTCGGCATTGAGTGAGTCATTCACTCGATGCAGACGAAGCAATTCGCATCAATAGAGTAAATAACTGCACCATGATCATTGGTTTTTTCTCACACAATGCATGCATGCACACAAGGCAAATCCACTTTTCAATCTCGCATCAAGAAAGCAATTTGTCACTCTACTGACAATGCATCGGCCTGCGCTCAACAAATTCGAATTACACGCACACGCTTACGTCTTTATTGACAATATCTGTGTCTTGTGTTCCCCCGTAACTGGTGACTTTTGTTTTATATTCAGAGGTGATAATTGAATAGTCGGAAATGCCGCATCGGCATCGCAATTCAAAAGATGAGGTGCATAAAAAATCTATCCTTTTAACATCATGGCTTCTAAAACCTCGAAGTTCACTCACGCCAACATCTTCAGCTGATACCCCTACTAACTCCTCAACTGCGATCCAATCATCCGCAACTGCGATCCAATCATCCGCAACTGCGATCCAATCATCCACAACTGCGATCCAATCATCCACAACTGCGATCCAATCATCCACAACCAGTGGTGGCGCCAGGGTCCTAGAGCTGGGGGGGTCCATGGAAGCGTTGTGCCGACGGTTTTAACCGAGGTGCCGACAGGATATACCGGCTAATTATTGTAATCTATGAACAGCTATGCCTACTTGTGGGCTATACATGCACATGTCAATTGTGTAATTGAGTTGTAAATGTGCAATTTTTGCACACACAAAAAATTGAGCAATCGATGCACACTTTGTTATGCACCTACACATATGTCCGATTTCTTCTTTCAGACAATTTACATGTTAACTGTCACCAAAAATATGTTTCTATATCTGAAAGATTTTTTTATGTACAAAAGCAAATGGATAGAGCTTGCAAGTTATAACTTCGTTTAAATCAGTATTGGGCCTAAATTTACAAAAGATACGAGCAAAAACTGAAATGAGATAGGTCTACAAAAGTAATTGCTATTCGTACTATTTTATACATAAACAGAGAAAATAACACTAAGGACAATGATCAATGCTTGATGATTTTCTTGATAGTAATCGCATCATACTTTTCACCTCAATATCAAGATCGTCTTGTTGAGCATTGTAAATTTCTCCGAAGGGTCGGATGATATCCTACTTTAAAAAATCTTTGCTTCCAGGAGTCAGTGCCGATATACCTTTCATGATAACCTTATTTTCCTCGTTAAATTATCGGTTCAACTCGTTCATGCAAAGATCAATTATCGGATAAACTACTTGTGTGCGGAAATCAGTAATGGAAGAGGATCCTAGCGAAGACATAACACTGTCTTTTAAGCATTTCGATTGTTTTCTAATTCTTTTTCTAGTGCTTGTTTAGAAAATCTTTTAGAAAATCTACACCACAAGCATCACAAAGCTCATCTGCTTGATTTGTTTCATAACTCCTTGGCCTGGCTAAGTTGAACCCGGAGAAAAGTTGAACCTTGTTATCTAGACTCTTATTAATTGAATTAGAAATATTTCGATTATATAAAAAGTTAAATTTAGATATATGCATACTAAATGTGCATTTATATCCAATTGCATGAAAATTATGCATACTGCATTATTATGACTATCACTTAGGAACTATTTAGCTTAACTACAAAGCATTTTGTATGACTAACCATGTGAGTGCATGGGATGCAGACTATTTGCCTACACAGATGCTATGGTTATATGACTACCCATACTGTAGGTTACACTGCATGTATATCTGAATCTATGGGACTTCTGTATTTCGCAATAGTAAAAGGGATTTTCAGTCAAAAAGATGCAAATTTTTCTTGAGCACTTTCAAAGTATATTTGTAATTATTATTAAAGCCTATCTTAACTACTTCCAAAATGAGACTTGCCAAGATCTCATGTTTGAAGCTGCTGGCGAATCGATTGCAATTTTAAACTTCCGTCTCCACTCTCAGGCCGGTCCCTCTCAGATTGTCAAAGTTGTTGCTTTCGACACTACACCCAGACAGGTCATTCAAACGAAGTAGGGGAGGATATCTTAATTTCTACTAAAACATGCTGTAAGTGGTGGCCAGCCGTCACTGGGGTGTCCCTACTTCTCATGGCCAAGTCAGTGGAACATCTATGCCTTCATTTTTTCCTTCGACTGCTTCACTCAGCGGAAAAATTCCACATTCTCGCCAAAGTCAACCACCTGGGATGATGTCCCAGTAGCGATGGCCGACACGTCGAAGTTAGTCGGAACTGCTTCCAGAAACGACGCAGCGACCAGGCAATAGAGCCGCTGAGGAGGTTACTCCATACCTTACTGTACCACTGACTTTGAAAGTAAGGCATCAATTCATAATTTGACATTCTGTGTAGCAGATCGACTTACCGTTTGAACTACTCGACAACGCGAACAACAGGCGTTCTATTAACTGTTGAATCAGTCGTGCGACTACAGAAATGGTGCAGATGTGGTGTTTCGTTTTCTTTTTTAAACATTCAAATGAAAACAAATCAAATGATTGTAACATATTTGGACCATCTCATTGGTGAAATAGCAAGATCATCGCACGATATGGTCTACGCTCGCGCAAAATTTGATCGATCACACCACTACCGAAATCTGAATTAGCTCCTTGTCTCTCAAGATAGACGATCTGTTGATTGATTGTATTAGCAGGTGGAAATCTCTGGTAGAAAATCGTTTATCTATTATCCTATCTCATCCTCATCATTCAAAAAATCCACTGAGAAATCAGTTATAATTCTACATGTTAATAGGTAGCAAATCTATAAGATAAAATGCGCTCGTATATTCTGAACACGGCAAAATCATCAAAAATGACAATTGCTCCTTCATATTGTCAGCTGTTCTAATCATTCATTAAAGTAATATCTCAGAATAAGATCTCAGAAACGTGATACCGAACCTTAACAAGACGATGACAAACTTTTATCTTGTGTATAATGATCTATTATAGTTGTGCACGTGTCAACAATTATCAAATAACCAATAACTCGACACAGAGAAAATCTCTTCCCTATACAATCTTGCTACCGCTCAACAGGATAAAGAGATAACGCTGTAAACAAAAATGCTTGTAGTAAATGTTGCTGACTTGGCTAGCAATCCAAGTTAATATCTAATGCAACGATTCGCAGCTGTAGGCCTTATTGCAATGCAAAATATAGGTGCTGGAGGCCGACTGCCGACAAAATTTAATCCGGGTGCCGACAGTGACCCTGCCGACGGGGGGTCCAATAATTTTCTTGGGATGCCCCCCCAGGACCCCCCGTAGCGCCATCCCTGTCCACAACTGCTATCCAATCATCCGCGACTGCGATCCAATCATCCGCAACTGCGATCCAATCATCCACAACTGCGATCCAATCATCCACAACTGCGATCCAATCATCCAC
Source organism: Prostheceraeus crozeri (assembly GCA_907163375.1). NCBI lineage: Eukaryota > Metazoa > Platyhelminthes > Polycladida > Euryleptidae > Prostheceraeus > Prostheceraeus crozeri. The sequence continues at coordinate 20,103 of CAJQUW010016150.1, forward strand.
AACTGCGATGCAGTCATCAGCAATTAAAATCCCTACACAATCTGCAACTGCGATTCATTACCGAAAGACATATTTGGCGCTGAACTAAAGCAACCTCGACTTAAGTCATATCCAAGAGACAAGGACAACCGCTGCTTTCGATCACAGTGGTTTGACCAATTCCCTTGGCTGGAATATTCCGTCGAAAGAGATGCAGCGTACTGTCATCCCTGCAGGATATACGCTACCAGAAGTTCAAAGGAATTTGAGTCGGTCTTCATCAAGGCAGGTTACAGAGCATGGAAAACCGCTCTTGGAGACAAAAGAAAGGGATTTGTTCAGCATGCTGAAACTACGACGCACAGAAATTCAACCATTGCTTGGAATGAGCAGAAAAACAGAGAGGACAGCAGAACATCGATATCTTACCTCCTGAACTCCGACATTCTAGAAAAGAGGAGATATTATGTCCAGTCCTTGATTGAGATAGTACAATTTTTGGCAACTAACGAATTGCCATTTAGGGGTGATGATTCAGACAGTGGTGTATTTATCAAGATGTTCAAATACACTCTTCGAAAGGATAAAAAGCTTGCTGACATTGAGCCCGGAATTCCTCGCAATTCCACCTACACATTTCCTACAATTCAAAATGATTTAATTGACACTCTTGCAAACGTCGTTGCAAGAGAAGTAGCATCCGACTGCCTAAACGCTGACGTTCCGTTTTTTACACTTTTAGCAGATGGAACGCGTGACAAGAGCAACATCGAAAATATCTCCATTTCAGTTCGATTTGTTAAAAATGGGAAAGTGGAAGAATGCCTTCTCTGCATGCCTATGTCTGCGAAACTGGATGCCTCATCGATGACCGACGTTATTTTGGAGAGCTTGGCAAAGTACAACCTTCCGATGGAGCGATTGCTTACCCAATGCTATGATGGAGCCAGTTCAATGAGTGGCAGACTCGCAGGAGTGCAAGCTATCATACAGAGAAGAGCCGGAAAAGAGGTACCATGCGTACATTGCTTTAACCACCGACTTCATTTGGTTATTGTGGATCTAGTTTCTACTATCTCAGCAGTGAGGTAATACTTCGATCAGTGTGCAGTGATATACAAATTTTTCAAATGCCAATCAATTGTTGATATGTACAATGGGACGAAATTGAAGCTATTACTCGAGACACGTTGGTCAGGACATCACGATGCCACAAAACGTCTTATTGACAACCATGCAGAAATTGTCTCAACGTTGAAAGAGATCAGTAAGTCAATGAATTTGGAGGGCGATCTACCATCGAGAGCCATCGGATTGCGAAAAATTTTGTGTCGACCTAATTTCATGTTCATAGCTGTTGTTATGAAGCGCATACTGGGGATTTTGATGCCAATCGACAAAGCATTGCAAAGTCATGCATGTGATCTGCGAAAAGCCATGGAATTAATCTCATAGGTCAAAGAAATGCTCAATGAAATGAGAAGTGAAGAAGTATTCAGTGATATATTGACAGAAAGTAATGCTTTCGTAAAGGACCAAAAAAGTGACCATCCATCTCGCAAGAGAAAAATAAGTACCCCTCTGAGAGACAGTGTTGTTCTCGCGGATGTCAGTGGCCATCAATCTGATATAGACAGCATAAACACCAAGGCAGTGTACTTCGAAATCATCGACCTTGTCACACAGGAACTTTATCGACGCTTCGAAGAAAAGGATTGGTTGTACAAGGCTTTGCAAGTAAGTTTCTCTTCTGCTCAAACACTACATAGGAAAATAAAATGTCGTTAATAGGTTTTGCATGTGAACAATAATAAATATATATATAGCATTAACATCTATTTTCATAAAGTCAAATAATAATCTTGCTTTTAGGCCTATTTGTTATCGTCATTGGCTAATCATTGTCTCTATTGACATATCTAGATTCCTTTTATGAAATATTTTCTAGACTTCATTTACCAAATCGAACTATTTTGTGATAAGATCATCATATAACAAGCAAAATCCATCATCAAATGTCCATAGCTGGAGAATTCATATGCAAGCCGTGTGTTTTAATTCTTTACTATCGAAGATTAAATTCTAAACTTAATGGTGCTGTAATAGTTAGCTACTGAAAATTGAGTAGTTGCTTTTTTTATTTTCTGTAGGGAACTATACCAGACAGAGACGAATTTTTAATCAAGACTACGATTGACCCGCTCAGCCGACTGGGAATTACGGTTCCAGATGAAGGCGAATTAGATTTGGTGAGACGCTATCTCAAGAAGAAAATCTACGGGAGGCCTACTTCCACACTTCTCGATGTTTTGCATAATCAAAGAGAGGCCTTCCAGTGCACATACGATTTATTTGCGGCGGTGTCAACAATGGCCTGTTCCACTGCTGTCTGTGAGGCGTCGTTTTCGGCACTTACCGCATTGATCGGCCACAACGACGAAGCATGGCGCAGTCTCGACGAGCCAGTTTGTGCTTTTTGACTTTTGAGAAAGATAGGGTGGAAATTATTGACGTTCAGTCTGTCTTGAAGACATTTAGCAATGTTGACAAACGCTTACAACTTTTTTGAATTACATTTGAATACAGCTGTGCATGTTTTAATTTAGCTAACTTGCGATTACAATAGAAAGTACGAAAATACAGATATGTGAAGCACAGGAATGTCAAATATGCATGATTAGGTATATTGGTTATGTGCTTCATTGAATATAAAAATCACAAACGCTTGCCCCTCCAGTCAAAAGCTGAGCCCCCCCTGTAAATCCATTCTGACGACGGGCCTGGCAACACAGAAAACTTTCATTTCATTCTAGAAAATTTCACTTTGCCAAAAACTTTGCTGTAAGACTTGAGACAGTTTTGACTGTTTTTCTAGAATTTCATGATGACCATTAATGTTTGAAATTAAATAATGACCCTTATCTATGAGAATCGTTCAAAGAAGTAACATACCAATTTAGTGGCGTCTGGATCATGATGTGCATCCATGTAGAAGCGAACACATGTGCTGTTCCAAGTCACCTCCAGATGGGAAGGTACTTGGGACAGTAATCGAGATTTCATACAGATATTTACAATAACAATATAACTTCACTGTAGTACCTTCATGTCCCTATAATGCGCCTAAAATTCCAACAAAAAGTACAATTTCCACAAAAAGGACTGTCCCAAGTCATCCCACAGCTAGTGAACTTAGGACATGAAAACTAGTTTTATTTAAATTCCCGTAATCACAACGTAGTCTAGTATTTTAAGTAGACTATCAAATGTAATAAATCAGTTCAATGGTCAGCACCGATCACCGAAGTAAATCCACTTTATAAGTTATAACAACATTTGTCAAATAACGTGTCTTTCGTCTGTAAAATCCTTCGCTCTGAATCGATTTTCATATTTTTTTCCATCTTGATCCTTAGGATCTCCTCTTTTTGGTCATGATAAATTCAAATCATCCAACAAAGTTTTCTATATGAAAAATTTAACTCAAGGCAGAAAAAGTGCCAAAAAAGCACGCTCCCAGCATAGGTGCTCTATTTAGGAAAGAAATTTTGCTGCGATTTACTTAAATTATTCATATAAAGTTATGCATCATGTGAAAGCGCATGAGCCGTACTTTCAACCAGACTATAATTCAAGATTGTATTTACATTGATTTGGGATGTTTTTCAATTAGCCTCTGTCCCCCAAAAATTGTCTTCTGACTGATACCATTTTTTTGTCTTCTGACCGGTGTACATTTCTCAACTTAGAAATTATGTTTTTACTTTCCTTATACGACAAAATACATCATTTGTGAGTCTACTCCGCGTTATAATTTAAAACGCAGCATCTCAACTTTTAATTGATCCCAGAAACACACATAATGTGAAGAGATTGAAAGTGGGACCTATTAGCTCCACAGATCCAAAAAAGGGCCAGAATGACGCGAAATATCAATCGAAAATGCTCCAAAGTTCGATTTGTAGTAATGATTTCACGAATGTACTACAGATATTCAAGTGGAACTTCTAGAAGCATTTGCAATTGATGAAAAAAGAACTTAAGAGATTAGAGAGATTTCCTGGACTGCCGTGCCAGAAGTTCTGGTCCTTATTTGCGTCACATGCGTAACTAAGATTCTAGCAAACTATTTGTAATTTGCATGTATTTTCAAAAATCTCTATCAAAATTGTATTCTGCACGGCTTAGCTATCCCAATGCAATGAAATTTCTCACAACATTGCCTTCAGTCTTTTCCATGTGACAACTGATCAAAACATATTGCCTATCAAAACCATCTACCATCAACCTCCAACAAATATAGAAAAAAGATGAAAATCAAATTTTTAACCGCAATTAGGATTTTTTCAGGATTTTTTAATATTCAAATAGCTGTAGAAAGATAAATAATAAATGTATCCGAAGGCCCTAGCCTTGGCTTTTCTTGAATTGACATAGTGAAGCCACATGTAAAGTTTCTACCGCCAATTATTGTTTGTTTTAATGCTACGACCTAAAAGTGTTTCATCTGCCAAGAAGGGTCTACTGGACCCTGTTACAGAATTCGTAAACTTTTCTCTACAATCCGCGCTCCCTTGGAATACTGACTGATGTGTGAGTGTTGGTAACACTCACAGGAGTAGGAGTAGGCCTAATTCTACATTGTAAATCGCTGGATACGAAAATTACATACAAACATATACCAAAATCACATACAATTTGAAACTAACATCTGATGCGAGATTCTGGTATACTTACAGAGATCTTGTATGTTTTTCATACGAAATCTCACTTACTTTCGTATGTGATTGGTATGTAGCGATACGAACTATTCTATCTCTGATTGGCTGTTTTACAGTGAAATACGAGTTGTTGGCATGTTTTATGTACGAGACCCGATGCAAATCCATCCTCATTCGTATGCATCTGGTATGCATCTGGTATGTAGAGCTTAAAGTCACATAGCAAAATATATATATTATATACAGTGGCGTCGCGTGCTCCCAGACCATAGGCCTTCGCTCCAAAGTGGATTCCTATATTTCTGCAGCAGACAGCATGAACTGCATAAAATAATTAATTTGTGACTATCTTGATTTCAGTGAATTTTCTAACACTCGTACAAGTACATGAACATTCAAATCATGCTGACATCCATGACTACAGAATGAAATGATGTGAGAAATATATACCGATATTTAAATGAAAGGTACACTGAATTCCGTAGACTGCCCAAT
>CAJQUW010016151.1:0-12744 GCA_907163375.1 Prostheceraeus crozeri
AACATTCTGATAAAAATGAAGCTTTAACGTCACTACAACCTCTGAGGGACTTGGAATGTGCTGACATAGTCCGACCTCAAAGGGACCGCTGTGATACTTGCAGTCCCGATGTCCTTCCTGCCGACTTTCTTCGGGGCTCGACCTCTAGACCAAAAGATCACAAAGCTAATCACTTCAACTCTGTACCACGAAGTCCACATGATTCTTAATCCACTGAATTACGATTGATGTGATATTTTCTGTCATCAAAAATTGCAACTTCCGAACATAGTTAATAGCGGCGTACGGGAGGTTGTTCAGAATCAATATTTTTTCACATGAACTTCTAAACAAAGAAATAAATTCCATCACATTCTTCATCCAAGTCTGGTTCGAACCATTTTCCTTTTTCTGGTAAAAGTCGGCTGACTTCTTTGCTCAGAGAAATATTCTAAGTGCATCAGACACATATCTTTCATGTTTCAATCGGAAGTTTCCTTTTCGTCATGTTAATCTAGTATCCTGTTAAACTTGGTGTACTGACTTCGTATTTACTTCAAGCAACATGTGCTGCTCATGTTACAATGAAACTCCGATTCATAACGATTTCATGCGAAACAACAGAATTTACGTCTATCAACGGAAATGATCGATTCCTAGAATCACGCACACTTTGAATAAACAAATATTAAGTATGTGAAAAGGAATGAATGAAAGTAAAAATGAACTACCAGTATGAACTACTATCCGAAGATTGATTTTCTTCGTTGAGTCGAAGTGAATTAACTCGATTGACAATCTTAGTGATTGACAATCATTTAAGCATAAAAATTAATGTCCACTCTGCTCCGTTAATTTGAAAATCATTTAAGCATAAAAATTAAATGTCCACTCTGCTCCGTTAATTTGAAAATCATTTAAGCATAAAAATTAATGTCCACTCTGCTCCGTTAATTTGAAAATCATTTAAGCATAAAAATTAAATGTCCACTCTGCTCCGTTAATTTGAAAATCATTTAAGCATAAAAATTAAATGTCCACTCTGCTCCATTAATTTGACAATCATTTAAGCATAAAAATTAAATGTCCACTCTGCTCCGTTAATTTGACAATCATTTAAGCACAAAAATTAAATGTCCACTCTGCTCCGTTAATTTGAAAATCATTTAAGCATAAAATTAAATGTCCACTCTGCTCCGTTAATTTAAAAATCATTTAAGCATAAAAATTAAATGTCCACTCTGCTCCATTAATTTGAAAATCATTTAATCATAAAAATTAAATGTCCACTCTGTTCCGTTAATTTGAAAATCATTTAAACATAAAAATTAAATGTCCACTCTGCTCCATTAATTTGAAAATCATTTAAGCATAAAAATTAAATGTCCACTCTGCTCCATTAATTTGACAATCATAGTGTATTTTTGTCAGCAAGTCTGGTATTGCGAACAAGTCCTTTGCCGCAAATTGAGTTTGTTATTCACATACGATCTTGGGAATAACGTGGTCTAGTAACTTAACATGAAATGAGCATTTTGTCAATGCACACGCATTTTCATTCAGAGAACGTATTGTTTGATGGTGTTAAAAACCTGTCTACTTCAGAAGGAACTTCTATGTGTGTAGAAGACCTCCTCTGGAATATTGTGCTCCATTGTTTGTTTGCCCATGACAAACAATTGAGAAGAAATTGAGAGACTTTAAAGACGTGGCCACCGTATCATCTGTGGCAAAGATTGCGATGAAGACTACCTTGAAATGTTGGATGTTAGACGAAAGAACATCGCCTCATCGCTGTTCGACAAGTCTCAAGACCCATCACATTGTAACTTTGTGCGTGTAACTTCATTTTCATTTGATTAAAAAAAATACAATTATGAATGAATGAATGAATCAAATGAAGACTGATGTGCTAACAGAGTATGCGAACTACTCGTGAACATTTGCAGATAAATGAAAGCGCGCATCTAGCCGAATTCATAATCTTTATTACTCTGGCCGGTCTTCTCAACAGAACATACCCGGTAGAAAGAATGCAAATGAGTGATGACAAATGAGAAGTACAACTGCATGCTAGAAAGGAGATGGCTTCACCACGGTAGATGAATACCAATTAGCAGCTCACGTTGCTTGCACAAATTTTGTACCGAATATGCAAAGCTTCAGAATTGTGTAACAATCTATCATTTCTAGCGTGAAAGACAATTGAAAACTTGTCACGAAGATATCTACGATCTAGCCAATGACATGAGAAGCTATGGCAGAGGAATTGCGGCGACTGTCACCTTTGATGAGCCAACTAGGAATGTATTCTTTCGATCGAACGGCGAGACCTCTGCTCGTCCTACCGTAGTAGACTGCCCGCAGTCGCATAGAAGTCGGTAGACGACGGAAGCAAGTGACTTCTCATGAAGACTCGTGAGCAAGCAAGTACGCAGCCAATCATCGACTGACTACAAAGGATGATATGTATGTTGCCAAGCATTGTAGGCCCTGTAATAATGTCTCCGTTTATTGAGTGAAGGAATTTATTGACACAAATATGTTTTTGTGCCCGAATTGAATGTAAGACGCAGGTACCAATTAAGACTTCATATTGTCCGCACGTAGTTGTAGTTACATGTTATTTTACTATCATGATAAGGTTTGGATTTTTACTCAGTTGTACTCGATTCAGTCATGCCTTTCTGAATAAAGAACGTCGCTGAAAATCCCATTCGATCGATAAGGTTATCGTTGAGCCAATAAACAGACTTTTAATATTGCAAGGATCATCCATCATCAGTGTCTCATGATTCTCTTTGGATTGTGCACCATTGGTGTGAGTATGTGAAGGTAATAAAATTGTCTGACTAATGATTTCGGCATGCGCCTTAATCACGCTAAATTACAAATTCAAGTGAAAAACTATCATAAATGTAAGATAGATGTTTATCGTGTCGATTTTATTCATTGTGATCATTTTTATGTTGATGAAATTCATGGAACCTTCTTTTCTCGTACAAAATAAAGGACATCTTAAGTTGTCATCGTCTAAACTCTAATGTGCTCCATTACCTTATTCATTTTACATTTCATTTCCACTCCATCGTTTGCTGACGCTTCCTTTTCAGTTCTAAGAATTGGTTTTGCTGATTCCACACATTATCAACCTCCTGGCGAAGTGTTCTATGTAAATCTCTAATCTGACAACTTGCAGTATCAGTACGGAAATAAGTCAAATAGTATTGATTGATTCCATAGATAACCTTCAAAACTACGGCATTTACTGAAACTTGGTGTTTTAATCTACACTGTAGACTCTAGGGCACGAAATTTCGCTTGAATTAGGCACGAAATTTGGGCATCAATTCTAACCAACACAAGGCACGAGTAGGCACGACGTTCATAATGCTGAGTTCGTGCCTATTGGTTTTTCCTTCGATTTCATTGGATAAACAAATATTTGATTTGGTGCCTATTAGTGCCTCGAGGCATTAGAATGCCACTAACTAGGCGCTAATTGGCACGAAATTTTGGATTCGTGCTTAAATTGGTGCCCTACAGTTTACAGTGTATGGTATTATGCTTTCTCGATCGACTATCAAAATTGACATCACTAACTCAATCGGTTGATGTTGCTTGATATCAACTGATCCAGATAGTGATATCAAATTATGCAACATCAGCTGCTTTGTTGTCTACTGTCGGTTGATAATATAGGAATAGTATCCACTTTTAGAGGACATAAATGCATAGATTCCGAGGACACGTTAGCATTCCAACATATGTGCAGAGGATATATTCGTATTCTAAGGCAAATCAATCACCATCAATCAGATCGATATTGATCAATAATTAATATGTAACTTGTAGTCTGCTGCAGTGATGATATTTTGGATATCATATTCGTTTTCTGCGTCATAATCTTACATCTAATCAACATTTTAATATTCCATATCGTGTAATCGATCATTAATCAATCAATCAGATCGATATTGATCAATGGCTCATCCGAAACGTATAATCGGCTGTAGTTATGATACTTTGGATATCATATTCGTTTTCTGCCAGGTTAATTTGCATATATTACACTATTATGACATCACAGAAGTACAAATCTACTAAATCAATCACTGGTAATCAATCAGATCAATACTGATAAAAAAGTCAATTATCTTTTGAAGACCTCGTTGTACGATTTTTTTGAAATCATATTCGTTTTCAGCACAAAATTTTGATGTAGAATCAATTTTCAGATTTTATGGACAATTTTTTCAAGGTTAAAGTCAATTTCCAAGCACCGTGCCAGGTTAATTGGTTAATTATTTCGATGTTCTATCCGCTCAAGTCGAGTCCTTTGTAAATTCATGTTCCATGCTTTCGGTCCTTGCGGCGTTCAGAGTCATTACAGCAATAAATAAAGGATACTGTAAGCAGACATGTATGAAAATTCATAAGAACGGAAATGCCGGTTGCCATTTAAAACTCAAATAATCAAAGTGCAGAAATCAACACCAAAGAATTATCGTGTGAGGCATGGTATTTTCCGGAAAGTGCTATTCAAAATCGTCAACTTAAATTATGGATCTGCTGCATGTGTTGCATTTAGACATTAATAATTCTGTCCTATTTGAGTAAAAGTTAGAAGTTACATATCCTCTCCTAGTTAGAAGCAACGCAATTTGCAGTAAACGTAATAACCGAATACGAATTAGTCCGTGCGATGAGACTTAATTAGTCGGAGAGGCAGGAATTTTGTCTTTTAATGCGCAACATCAATAAATGCTGGTTTGGCTGATAAATTGTTGAGCCTCGAGCTATTCTATGACTACAGTTCCTAGATCTCCTTCACTAGCATAATCTGACAATATTGCAAAGGCTGACTACCTTCAAAATTCAAAAAATCCATGGATGATAGTTTTGTAAACCGTAGCTTGGATCACTTTTCTCGAATAACCCATACAAGAAGCACGCACGGTAGACAGCAGATTTAACTATGCTCAATTTATCAAAAATCAAAGGCAACCAAATCTGTGGTTTAAGCTCAGAAAAATTGAATTTTCTTGAAATTCTAACAAACGATGACACTAATAATTATGTGTATGATCAGTTTACGGGCTTAACAGATTCGCAAACTGCGGAGATAATTGAGTCGACAGCACATTTTGACGACACTTCTTATCCCGATCTGAGTGATGAAATTATGAGGGAAATTGCAAAAACATAGGAGGATGCGAAAAAAAAGCGCACAAGTGACCAGACGAAGCAATACGTTAGCAAGTTTATATCATTTCTTCGTGATGAAAAGCTACCAACAAACATTAAAGAAATGCCAGTGAAATATCTGTCACAATACCTTCGCTTCTGGTACAGTAAATTGTCCCGACAAGACGGGAATTTCTACAGCCCATCTACGCTATGTATGCGGGCGGGAATTCACCGTTACTTGAGCGCATACATAGGACGACAGGTCAATATTTTGAAAGACGTTGAATTTAATCAAGCAAATAACATGATAAAATGCATGATTGCCAAATATATTAAGTCGACGAAAACGATCAACAATCAAAACAGTGCGCGAGCAATTGATTCAACTGATTTGTTTAAGCTTGGTGACTATTTTTCAAGAAAAAATCCTCTAGTTTTGCAACACGAGGTAATTTTTCTAATCATTAATCATTAATTTTTCTCATTATTCTGTTTCTGAAACGAAGACAACTGTGTCAAGCGAGTCTGGAATTGTTCGGCGCCCGACCTCAATTCTGAGAAAGAATGGGTTTGTGCTAGAATTTTATTTGGATTAGAATGGACAGCACTTGTAATATGAGTAATTTCTATGTTTGCACGGTTTGCTTATGTTCTTTCAGATTTTTTGGCATAGAGTTTTCTGCCGGACAATAATGCGGTTTTTAATTCAATGCAAATTCATATATCAATCAGCGGACAATAATGCCAAATACGGCATTAGTGTCCGCTGATTGATGTAGAAATCGACAGGAATTTCATCAATTTTTGGGTTAGAATATCGCATAGCTGGAAACCATCAGATATCACACTCCAAATTACAGGTAAAACTATGCGTTATGATAGATATCATTCTGCGGTATTCTGCTTTTTAGGTATAACTGCTTTTATTGACTGGCTATGGTAGATATAAACCTCGCCTACGGCTTAGTTTATATAGCTAGTCAATGAAAACCAGTATAAACCTAAAAAGCTAGCTATAACTATATTTTAAGGAAAAAGTTAGAAATGAACATTATCCGGCAACTAAGATCAGAAATCAACGAACAATTTGCTTAACACGTATATTGCGGGAGGTTGGGCGGGTAAAGCTTTTTTTACAACTATGATCTTGTAATCCACCTTGATTATCATCATTACATTTTTATGTGGTCTTTTTGAATTTCCAAACACTTTTATATATGATAGCTTTTGCACTTGAATTTTGTATTTCAGTTTTGTTTACTTTGTGCTCTTTCTTTCAATCTTTCTTGATTAAGGCGCATGCCGAAATATTGAACATTTATATTGATAATAAACTTTTATCAATGCTCGTCAATTTTTTAGATCTTCACAGTGTCTTAAGAGCTATGACGCAGCAAACTTCAGCCGATATTGCTTATTGTGATGTCATCCTGTGACGTAGCCAATGAGTGTATTTAAATTTCTACTGTGGTCACATATTTTATTTCACGGATATCACGCACATGGGGATTTTCATATCTACGGCAGCTGTTTAAAATTGCTTTTACAGTCAAGTTTAAGATTTCAAGAAGGAAAGTCACATCCCTCAATACGCTCACGACATAACCTTTCTGATGAACCCCAGCTGTGAGGCATATGACGCACACCCTGCACATTGTTTTCACAACTTCGGTGTATCAACCAAATTTCCGCACCCTCCCTCGTGATACTATCTACGATCACGTGTCTCGTACATGTCACATGGAAGTGAAAAGACGGCCAAGTCATACATGGAGGTAATTATCTTCTTCGTCAATGCAAACCAACTAACAGGAAAATTAGCACAGGATAGCAGAAACAAAGGGACAATGACGAAACGGGGGAGGTGCTAACATACCTGAGCAGTTGGTGGGACCTTTCAAGATCATCCTCCCCGACCTGCGAGTGGTAACAATGAGTTATGTACAAATAAGAAGTTTCGAAGAGATTATCGTGATGAGATTAAATAACTGGACAGACGAAAAGATAAATACAAAGTCACATGCATCAACAACGAAGGAAGCGAGCACAGATTGTATGGATTAAAAATACTTCTGCGAGTTCAATTAGTGTCCGATCTTCCGATTTGGGAGAGTGTTGTGTGTGTGTGAGAGAGAGAGTTTGTGTCAGAGATTGACTGTGAGTGTGTGTGCTATCAAAGATTGAGACTGTGAGAAAGAGAGAGAGAGAGAAGGGTGGTTAACACAAACCAAGAGCTTCTAAATAGGATGGGCGGCGAAAACAACATTGAAACGCAACGGACAATTTTAGAATGATTACATGCAGGCGACAGTTTTCTCGCTCTAATTTCTTAACTAGCGATTCGGACGACCAATTAGGATGCTGTCATAATTCAGTGATATTGATGGCAATCAATGAGTTGAACAACATTTGCTTGCCAAATACTTACTTCGCAGTTTAGAAAATATACTCTAATATGAAGTTGATAGTGTAATTGGTCTAGAAAGTGTAGCGATAAATCCGTCTTTGTAAGAAGCTTGCTTCCTTTCAAAAGCTGCTAAATTGCCATAATTAGCTGGCTCCTGCAAGAGCTCGCAGCAATCATGTAAGATCTTGCAAGAGCCTAATAAGTTCCACACAAACTTTGCATCTCTTGAAGAACTTGTCCAAACGTGTTAAGCTCTAGCAGGCATACTAGTGCATAATTTTGCATCAAATAAAGCAGAAGTTTCAATGAAGTTTCCAGTCCAATCTCTGCCATTTGTAGGTAGCCACAAATCTATAGGGAAAGAAGAGAGCTATGGGGAAACAGCAAGAGACAACAAGAAGATAACGACGACAGAAAAATGAAATCATTTGAGCTGAGGAAGGCAGTTGATTCTTCCCTCTCGTACCACTAAATGCAAACATCACTTTGGCTGCCACAAGAACAACAATGAAAGCAGCGAATTTTAAGAACACGAGAAAGACGAGGAGCATTAGAAAAGCACTGTGGAAGCACGTACGTCACAAACTCAAAATATGAAAATGGAAAACAAGTATCGATTGTCTGTCTAAAAGCCACAAAGAAAATGTACACAACCCTGTACAAGAGCTCCAAGCACTTGAATAATCGTCTTCATCGTTGACACAAGACGAATAAATATTAATTAACACTTACACTGTGTTCCTGTGACATAAAATCTTTAACAAGAGCGCCGTCAACACACCGATCAAATGTTCTTACTCTTTATCAAAAAATAATGAATTCACTTGCTACTTCCAAGCAGGAAATAATTTAGACAGTAGCATAATTAGGCATTAAATATATATAAATAGAAATAAATAATTATTTTGGCCACGACTTTCTTTACAGAACATGAACGATGTGATGACGCAAATTTCACAATCTCCGTAACGTAGTCGAGGGAATAAATCTCAAATTATCATTAAATATACAACATGCTATTCTGTGCCTCTTCCTTCCATTCAAAACACATTCATACTTCACAGACAAAGTTGTTGGGTAAGAAAAAGACAGGCAAAGCGAATTATTCAGATGGGATTCTCAAAGTCAACTAAAAAAATTAAGACAAATCAAAACTAACGCACACGTAGTAGCAGAAGATACTGATCAGTTTCAAACAATTCTCCTCTATTCCTAGAGTCTGATGAATGAGAATCCTCTTTTCCATTTCGCTGTTCAGAATATTCCAAGAGAAGTTAACAATTATTTACAATGTGGAGAAGAAGGACAACATGTCCAAAAACATTAAGGGAGATATACACCTTCTTTGACATGTGAACTAGAGTCAACTTTCAAATTTAGTTCAAAAGAATGAGTGTGGTAGCAGGCGATGACTCTGCTCGTGGAAGGAGACCATTGAATTGGTAATTGGACAAGGGTAAGTCACGCAGCTGTCTGAAATAGCGTCAGACAGACATGTATTAAGTGACGTCACACAGCATCGGGCACACACAGCATTGGCTCAAGTGACGTAACACAGCATTGGTTCAAGTGACGTAACACAGCATCTGGCACAGGTGACGTCACACAGCATTGGTTCAAGTGACGTCACACAGCATTGGCACAGGTGACGTCACACAGCATTGGTTCAAGTGACGTCACACAGCATTGGCACAGGTGACGTCACACAGCATTGGTTCAAGTGACGTCACACAGCATTGGCACAGGTGACGTCACACAGCATTGGTTCAAGTGACGTCACACAGCATTGGTTCAAGTGACGTCACACAGTATTGGTTCAAGTGACGTCACACAACATTGGTTCAAGTGACGTAACACAGCATTGGCACAGGTGACGTCACACAGCATTGGCACAGGTGACGTCACACAACATTGGTTCAAGTGACGTCACATAGAGCAGCAGATACCTTCCACGAGTAGAATCATCGCCTTGCACCGCACGCAGTGGCTCGATCTCGAGTTGGAGACTTGATTTTCAGACCTCATGTCAAAGGAAATGTACACAATAATGTGTCTGTTTGATTGTGGTGCTTGTAGCTAAGACTGACTTCCTCACTGATTGCTGGGTGTCTCTGTTGTGTGCGCATCTCAACACATGCTTCAATACTTGAATATCACATGTTCATTAACAAGGAGTGTCTTCTAAAGAGACAGAGGACAGACAATATTAAAGGGACCGATTCTCCATAGTCGCGCAAGTTGTCATTCATCAAATGCAAGTCCTCATCATTCCTAGTTCTTCCTTCCCGTCTTCGTCACTGAGCATCACCATCAGTCGTCGAGAACAGTTTCAAAATCAACGTTCAACAGGTTGACAGTTGGAGTAAGAAACCATCCCTACGCGTAATATTCGCGAGTGGGGGCGGAGTGATACACAGCGGCAGAGACTGGAGTTTTCTTTGGCTCTTCCAGAGCGTAAGAGCCTTCGTCTTTCTTTCTTATCCGGTAGATACAGAAGAGTATGAGCAGAATGGCCAGGAGAAAAGCAGCGATGCCTCCACCAATGATAGCTGAAAATAAAGATGAAAAAATCATATCTCATTCTTCAAAATGATTGAAGTGTGTTCTACTATCGAAGTACAATGATAGTAGCATGAATTCGATGCATAATTATAATTGCATAATAATTTCATCAATGTTTTGCGATTACAGATCTTTGACAGCAATGAAAATGCCAAATAAATATTTCGACCATCTGAAGTGGTACTAACATTGCACCACTATTCAAGAGTCAAAATATAAAATCCTCAGTTCCAAATCCCCTCTAATGAATAGTGACGATGTGGTCTATGAATTTCAATGTGCCTGGTGCGAGGCCTTGCTATATCGGCTTCACATCGTGACATTTGAGAGAGGGGAGGAACACAAATAACTTCCATCGTCTGTTGGGAAACATAAGCAACAGCAGCACGAGGACAAGAACATTCGACTCACAAATTTCAGAGTTTTGAAAGGTATAAGCAGATGCGATCCTTTAATTTGTGAAATGTTACTCATTAAGCCCCGTTCACCGTCTCTTAACGGTCAAAGTGACTCAGTTAGACCTAAGATACTTTCTTTAATATACCTGTGTGGATATCCCTTACTTTTTAGCAAAAATGCAAGTTATTTGAATACATTAGATTTCGACTTCATTCTGCAAGGTGCTGTATTGTAGTCAAGTAGCTATGTACTTTGAATTCTAAGAGGTGAGAACATAATCTGACTTAAATCACTGCGGAAATTAAAAAAGTTTCTGGTTTATTTGCCATCATCAGTGCAAATGATCAAGATTTTGAATTTTGTATAGTTCAGTAAGTGTGGTGTCCTTGGCACAGTGGTTGGCCTAGCGATGTTTTGGTTCTGAGGTCGAGCCCCGAAGGTGTCATTGGAAGTCGGCAGGAAGGGCATCCGGAATAAAAGTACTACAACGCTCCATAAGTCTGACTCACACCCTCGGGGGATCAGGCAACCGTCCACATAGATATCCACAACGACACAATACCATACACTACTACACACAAAAAACCATCCACACAAAACATCACACAACACAACGAACCAACAATCCACAGATAAACACAACCACCCCCAACAAAAACAAACCACATCCCGGAAGCAACTCAACAACAATCCAACAGCAACATCCACCGGCGCTTACAACATCCATAAACAACAACCCAAATGTCCTACCAAACACAACCATCTCCGAAATCCAAATCACCCGTCCACAAACCAACACAGCACACCAAAAGAACCGTCCACAACTAAACCAACCCAACCAACAAAACACACCACAACACAAGAACACAAGTCCCAAACCACAACCACCCCACACACACACATCCAACAACATCCACACACCACGATACACAAAACAAAGTCCACGAACACCGACACCAAAATAACATCCACCCAAACCCAACCACAACACAACAAAACCACCCCAACACTCAGCACCGAGAACAAAACAAAACCCACACACACATCACCGACATCCACACACTGGTTGATCCCACAATCCAATACTCGACACGACCGAAGAACCCACAAACACTGACAAAGGAACCCAGGACAGCCAACCTCACTGACAGTCCGGACGAACACAACCCACAAACTCGACACACACACAACGCAAAAAAACGACACAACTAAAACGCACCGAAACAAAATCCGATCCACAACTCCTACTAACAATCGCCAACCGACTCAGAAACACCACAGCACACAACACACAACACAAAGAACGGCCAACCACGAAAACAGACCACACAACAAAATCCCAAGCAAAGACCACACTCACATCCACAAGTCCAACCAACACAAAGGACACACACGAAACCGCTCCACACATCACGACCACAAACGAATGCCGAAACCACACAAACGTACAATCCGCAGCAAAGCCACGCAACAACACCATCCCACATCCACAGAAAACACCAAACAACACGAACCCCACAAAGGGCGAACCACCCTACACACAACACCACATCCCCACAACCATCCACACCAACCGACACGCCACCTAAAAAGTCCGTAACACAAACTAACCATCCAATCCCAGGAGGACACAGCGACGTATCCCCGACCCCGTCCACACTTACAAAACACACACAACACCCCAACCGAATCCAATCTCCATCCGAAATCCGACACACGACGACCAGACCCCACACACACAAACAACGGACAACAACAAAAATCCAACCATCCGACTCAAAACAACAAAAAAAACCCAGTCCGATCCATCCAATCGAACCAACCCACACCGATCAAAACAACGAACACCCTACAAGCCGTCCACACCCGACACAACAAACAAATCCAAACCACCCCACCACACCAATCCGACAATGACAACCACCATCCCACAAGCACGTCCAATTAGTCCATCCAGACACGGTGTGTGCGACTACCAACACACCAAAGCACACACAACATTCACCCGACACGAGCCGTCCACAGCCAACCACAACACAACAAAACCGTCCACGAACCGTCCACCCACACAAACACCAACACCAAACGTATCCACAACACATCAACCGTCCAACGAAGCTCCGTACCACAACCACCGTCCCGACAATCCCGGACAGCACACAACCAACCAAGCAATCCACAAACTCCACTACAAACGCCCACACAAA
>CAJQUW010016152.1:0-71227 GCA_907163375.1 Prostheceraeus crozeri
CTTACATGTACATGTAGCCATTTTTTGCAGTCAAATCATCACTGCGGTATTGTTAACTGAAAGCATTGTGCCCTTATGGAAGCTGCATTTTTGAGCACTATGTATCCTAGCAACGCTTGTCGACCAAGCAATAGCAAGATGTCAGTAATGAAACAAGACAAATGTTCACACTTTGTAATGAAGAAATATCACACTGATTGACAAAGTCTGGCACAAAATTATTAATATGCGGTAGTTCTAGATTGTAGCACTTCGATTTTTTATTGTGCACAATTTGCCGTCCATGCGATGAATTGCGTTTATCATTGCCATGACTTGCAAATACATGCTATACCACGAGAGCTGCCACTCTTTTTTGTAAGACCTTGCACAATTTTCAAAGCGCATGTGCCCTCTAGTCTGCTAATAACATAGTGCTTCGAATATTGATTTGCAGAAAACAAAAACAGTTCCAAATTCTCCTCACTAAAAATGTCAGGCCATGAAAATTGTCACGAAACATTGGAACAAAGGTGAATAACGCAAACTACGAGATTTTGTGGCCATCAGAATAATTATTGGGTAAGTGATCCTCACTGCTAGTCGTGAAAAGTT
Source organism: Prostheceraeus crozeri (assembly GCA_907163375.1). Classification (NCBI taxonomy): domain Eukaryota; kingdom Metazoa; phylum Platyhelminthes; order Polycladida; family Euryleptidae; genus Prostheceraeus; species Prostheceraeus crozeri. The sequence continues at coordinate 595 of CAJQUW010016152.1, forward strand.
TGGGCCATTTCGTAGGTGTTGTCGTAGACAGTTGGGGCATTTCGTGTCTGCCATTAGTGAAAAGTTGTGGCATTTCGTGGCTGCTAGTCGTGAAAGGTTTGGGCCATTTCGTGGGTGCTTGTCGTGAACAGTTGGCGCATTTCATGGCCGCTAGACCCGACAATCGTTTCGTGGCCTGGCATAAGATCCACTGCTTCTGGAGATTAGATATATACACGTGCGAGTCGCGAGGCAAGCCGACTAGTCGTGGGTAGAACATGGCTGACATTTAACATGCTTGGTCTTCTACAGTCTGGCCTACGTATAGTGTATTCGCAAATAACATACTATGGAGCATTTACTGCATATAGACGGAAATGTATCATCAATATCTTGATATTCATGCAATGCATTTGATTCAGTACATTCATAATTCATATTACATTTCATTCAATACATATTTGCTGCGTCTTCATTTCTGCTAACAACGGTAGCATTGCAATCAGGTTGTATGGATGTAATTCTAATATGACTCTGCTTACCAGTTCCGCTACCACATTCAGTGCTACGTCTATCATCTCACCAGATTTCTTGAGCTCCGCTTGAACTTGCTTTAACGTTACTACTGCCTGCAGGTGGCTTTGACTTCGGATTGAGTGCTGTGATGCGGATTGAGTGCTAATGGTGTTTCGACATCCAATTACAATATTTTTAGCCCAGCCGAGGTAGGGAGTTGCGTCTAAAATCGGCTCATGGCATTGAAGCCGAACTGACTCATGGACAGAAAATTTTATGTTTAGCCGAGCTGCAGCGCTGAAATATTCTGGGGGAAGAAGGCACAAAGAAAACCATCTTCGTGATACCTCAGAATCGGCTGAATTATTCTGATAACATTTACATGATGAAGCCTTTCCTTTTGTCAACAAAGGACACTAAAATACATGTGTAAATATGATAGATACCAGCTTCAATTACTTTCATCCGCAATGCTACACATATTGAGGAAGAAGTTTGTTTCTCTTTATTTCTCACATCCGCTTCCAAAACGCAAAATTTCCATCCACCCACACATGATAGACGAATTGAACATAATGAATGAACAACCATGGATTATCGGAAACAAAGCATTCGTCTACAGCACGAATTAAGTGGTTTCCTTATTCTTAGATTTTTTGCCATCGGAAATCGCAAGTTTGTTCAGTCTGTTGCTAAATGGAGTTTCCTGAGCATCACAGATAATGACTGAATATCATTCGAGTAATCGGCAGAGAGACAAAGAGGCAAGGGAATAGTGAGCATATGTCATTAAATCTATTAGCTTCATGTTTAAACAAAATTAATGTTTCGAGCAACAATAATTAATATAGTCGTCGGCGATTAGCCGAAAAAATCCAACCATTAGCACCCATTTCTAAGCGATTGATGTTCAGCAACGACTGAGGCAGAATTTTTTGTCAGCCATTTGTGAAAAATGGTAATACAATAAATATACTGGTAATACACGCAAGTCTAAGGCATTTCATAAATAATCAATAAGTATTCAACCATCAACAATTATGCATTATGTAATTTTGAAATTAAGGATATTTATCAATCCGAACTAAAAACACATTACAATTCATGAACGCAAGAATAGTTATGTTAGTTTCAAATTGCATGTGGATTTGGTAAATGCGTGTATGTAATTTTCGCATCCAGCGATTTACAGTGATGTTAACGCTGAATCAGAAAAAGATCGACGGGCTCACAATACTATCAATTGGCCATATGGAGCAGTCTGAATGAAATTGTACATCAATCATCCTTACTGAACGTCGTGAGCAGCTTGTTATGAGACTTTTGCATGAAGCCACAAAGCAGAAAAACCACATTCTGAATCACTTAGTGACTGTAATACCGCATTTTAGTAGAAAGATGTGCCTTCCACTTTGAAGAACTCAGAGACGATGCACCGTCTTTCATTCCTACAGCAAGTCGGTTATACAACAACACTTCTACACTGTCACAGCAGTGATGTGCTGTTTATATGTGTCGAATTTTCTGACATATGTACACACTGTAAATCGTTGGATACGAAAATTACATACAAACATATACCAAAATCACATGGAATTTGAAACTAACATCTGATACGAGATTCTCGTATGTTTACAGAGATCTGGTATGTTTTTTATACGAAATCTCACTTACTTTCGTATGTGATTGGTATGTTGCGATACGAACTATTCTACATGTGATTGGCTGTTTTACAATGAAATACGAGTTGTTGGTGAAATTTTAAATACGAGACCCGATGCAAAATTGGTCAGCATTGGTATGTGTTTCGTATGAATAGCTTTAAGTCACATGGCAAAAAATAAGTTATATTACATACTACTTGCAAATAACATTTTTCTAGTAATACCAGTCGTGAATATTACTTTGTGAAAGTGTGGTATTTAACTAGATTAGAATTATTGCTAAAGTAACGCCGCATGTCATCGTTGCTACTTGTCTTATGGCATTCACAAGACTCATAATTAGCTCATTTCCTTGAACGAAGTTGATAAACATCTTTTCAATAAAACGATAACTTTCGAACAACCATGTTGACCTATATATCTCAAACATTTTTGCGTACATGAATTATAATGTGTTCTTATTTCGGATTGATAATATGCTTAGTTCCAAAATTGCATAATGCCTAATTGTTGATGGTCAAATACTTATTGATTATTCATGAGATGCCTTAGACTTTCATGTATTAAAATCGAATTCAGCATTGAAAGTATAACTCTTGAATGACATTATCTCACTACTTACAAAACAGTAGTAACATTAGTGTGATCTTTATTGACAAAAGGCCTTGAACGAACATATATTAGAAATCATTGATGCTTTCCTTTAACATTGTACTGGTATGGCTTTAGTATGTAAAGCATACCACATTTGAAATAACATACGAAAAACATATAAATATATACCAAGAGAAATACAGAAATATACCAAAACAATATTTTGGCATGCATCCTTCGTATGTGATTGATACTGAGCGATTTACAGTGTACTTGTGGTATTTTACTTTTACTTCTGTATATTAAACACTGATAATGGAATTCTGATTAATGTGATAATTTTCGATTATCAATGTCAAATACAAACACCGCCACTAAATAACATTATTTCGATGCACAGAACGTCACCTCAGCCTGTTGCAGCATAGTGTATTCTACATTACAACAAATTTTTGTTTCTTTTGTTGTAATCCGAAAAATTTTCGAGTCGAAACTTTTTGATTAAAAAAAATTCTCATCAAGCCACTGATCTAGGTCACTGCTGGAGATCTTGAGAGAAATCAAGTTACTGATGACATCTGAAGATTCTTGCCGCATTTATCAGAGAAATTACAATCACCGAAACCTCAGCAAAATGCACTGAAAAGCTTCCGGTATCTTCCATTGTCGACAGTGGAGACCGCTATCGTTGTCATGACAACGCTTCTCCAAGACGTACTATTGCTAAGTACAATGTCCATACCGTTCTATCTCCTCCTTCTGTGAACGACGATCTCTGAAGATTTTTATTTGATTCACAATGCTTTGCTTCATGTTTTCATACTATTTAAGATATGAAGATGTTTAGTCAATACATTCTTCGAGGTTTAAATGCATGGTTATACGCGGAGTGGTTAAATAGGTAAAGAAAGCTTTCTACTGCAATGCTCATTTTCGTGAATTGAACTCATTTTGCAAAATTTCCTAGTTCAGAGTATTTGGTTAGTATTGGAATATGATGAACCTAAGAAAAACATACCAAAGACTGTTGGCGTTATCTTTAATCCATGTTTACAATTATTGCGCATCAGTATGAAATGTCGCTAAAATGTTGCAGTACATCAGGCATACTTCTATTTTAGGTAATTGGAGCAATTAGGCCTACTATTAGAAATCTTCAATTCAACATGCACTTATTTGGTAGATGATTTGACTATTGATGTCATGTTGACTGAACGATAACGACTAATTAAAAACTGATTAATCCATTTGTGTATCTAGTTGCTAATTTATCTTATTATAATTAGATAATTATCAATCAGCTTCATTGATTCATTAATGATTACTATTTGATGATTAATTATAATAAGCCATATGAATATGCCTGCATGAATCAAGACATACATAACTATTATGCAATATATTCAAATCCAACAACTATGTGGCTATTAATAGAATAATGCCAAATATAAACAGGGACAAAATGGACGGTGGTAGTTTAAAGTCTGTGCGTGTGAGTCATTGTGAACCGAAAATTACTCCCGAATGAAACCTCAAATCAAATTAATTATGAATTATTGTTGAACGATGCAATCTATTGATATCAGAAGGTTTTAAAGTTTCCTAAAATCCCATATTTCAGCAAACAACATAAGTAGCAGCAAAATGATTGCAAAGGGGGAAATCGAGAAGACATTGAAGAATAATGAATAATGAGTATAACTTTTTTTTATTAACTCTTCTTTTTTTCAACTATTTTTGCTATGCCGTCACCAATTGTTCAAGAACGCAAGCGTTGAGGATGATGACCACTTTGAAGGGCAATAAATAAGCAATTAGCAGAATAGTAAAGATGAAGCTCCTTCGTTATTCCTTCATCATTTGATGAAAACATTCAACAGGCTGAAGTTATCGCTGCTAAAAAGGAGATGCTGGTAAATAGGGCAATTTCCTGTGTGTGACAAGCTGATACTCGGATACATTGTAAAGAATTTAGTTCTGAGCTCGAAATGTCGGTTGAATGCTATGAATAATCCCGCAACGCCATGCGAAAGGCAGGTAATTCAATCAACAGCTAGCAGGTTGAATAATTCACAAAACCATCCAAAATAAGACGACTTCTCCAATAACTAAATATGGCTTACTCTTTCCTGCCAGGGCAGACAAAAGAAATTAATAACCACTTCACAAATTCTGTGCATCAAATTAAAAAGTCCCTATCATTGGAACAAGTGAAATAAGATGACACCTTGCAGATACCTGTTTAATGAACTAAATCGCGAAATTTTTCATGTGATATATCAGTCTCTAGACTTTGTAATGCTGAACAGAGATAGTGCTTAGATGTCTGTAGTTATGGCTTTTTCAAGTGCTCGTCTCCCAGCGACCAGCGTCTTCATAACATCTCCAGAGCCTGAGCTCTCTAATGGTGGTTTCCATCTACTTCGCTCATTTTCTTACTGTGAACAGCATTTCCATCAGCAATTGTGACTGACTTTAGAAAATTTTGACATTTTACCAAATTGGTCACTACTGCCTTGACAGATAGCTATCTAAGGCGTTGATTGGTTGACTATACTATAAAGCTACATGTACTATCTGTACAGAAAGTGGTTGAAAGATTGATTTGTGCAAGGCACGCAACTCAACCATACGCACACTTAATCTGGAAGACACTTTTTCAAAAGTGACTAATTGTTTCAATGCATCTGTGAAAAGGCATTCCAAAGTTCGAAATAATTTCAAATTATAAAAAAAAGATGGAAGAACAACAAGTATCGAAAGAATTTACATTGCTAGGAAAATAAGCAAGAATAGCTGCTTAAAATTGACAATACTACTGAAAATAATAATAAGTAGCATTCTCAAAAATTTGAATTTCAAATGCTCAATGCGATGTGTGGTGTACCTAGTAGATGGAGTTTTAGAACTCATCTATGAAGTTTCATCTCACAATGAAAGCCATTACACAGAAACTGGTCATTTATTTTAGACTTTCAAAACGTCATTTCAATCGGTCATTGAAGCCATATCCGACCATGTTGGGTGAAAAGTCTAAAAAATTTTCATGCACATACCCTAAAGGGTAAAACGGACGGTATTTAGAGAGCATCACTTATTTTCTCACATTTCCGCCGACAACATAGCTACATATTTTCCATCGATGTTAAGAGGAAAACACTTAATCTTCATCGGGACGTAATTCATGGAAAGTCTGTTATTTAGACATTTTGCACTTACTTAAATGAATTTAACTGCGTCAACTGATCACGTCACATTATTCAGATGTTCACTCGGTTCATTTGGATCTCAGGTCATTCGGTTTACTGCACATACATGCAGAAACGAAACATTGCGTTTCTCCTCTGCCGCTGGTTCAGTGATTTCGACCGTGTCAGTTTCTTCTGTGAAGTATTCAGTGAAAATCGACATGGTATTTATCATACTCAATCGCAAACATCGCGCCTTGATTGATTGATCAAATTCAATCGAGCTCAAATTGAATTTTGATTAACGTGAATGTCTCACTGTAGGCAAAAGTGTGCGTCTATCGGCAGACCTTTTAAAATGTTGAGTGATGCAGATCACCGACTTTATGCTCTTGTGCTGCCGCGTTTGCCATACTCAAGGAAATTCCGTTTGCCTAACTTACTTCTTCAAAGATCGTTCATCCCATTCATGTCCAAGCTCAGCAGCTCTGGCTTCACAGTATAAATGACTTACTCACTTCTATAATGGTCCTATGTAAGTTTATGGCGATATTCACTTGTTTCTTATTATGAACTTCATTTTGATAATTTGCAACTGTTTACTTCTTGTTTTGTTCCCTTACGATTTTCATTGGAGGTTTATGAAAATAAACGTCATTATTATTATTATCGCGGGCTAAGTGTTCATCCAAGTGAATTACGTGGACTACGACTTATTTAAATAAATGGGAATCTATCATGCGCAACGGCGGTTGCTTAATCGCTCTAACATACAATTCGGCATTTTCGTCTGTAATTCAGTTTCTACAGATGGTTTTATCAGTCCTGTACAAAGACTGATCGCACGTCAGATGTATTATTAATTAAGAAACATCAAGAAAAGCCAAACAAAATTATTTATGTAGCTTTTACAATAAAAGTGTACAATAAAGGCAATCGGAATTCTTTAGGCAACGCACGTTCCCAATTTGCAGACAAGTAGCACTATCATTAATACGTATTGCTGTGTTAGCGTTGTCTAATCTGAAGGTACTCGTACATCATCTGTAGATGATGTTCTGATGATTTTGAAAAATACTTCTTCGACTCTGAGGCAGCGTCATCGCATTAATAAGCCAAATACAGTGGAACACGTCTTTGGACAAAATCCGCCATTGATTAAGCGCTTTATACCTAAAGTTATCTATATTTCACATTAACTTCGCGGACTAATCCCGCTCGCGGGTTAAGAAGTGCTGGTCTATCGGATCCGAGTGATACGATACTTAACTGCCAATGTGCTGGATGTAAAGAGAGCTTACAGGAAGCATGGTAGCCTACTTTACAATGAATCAAAGGACATCAAAGTGAGGAATGGCGGACACGAAGTGGACGAATGGCACAAATTGACGGATAGACTCAAATAAAAGTTTCCGAAAATAAATGACAACATCACATTCTGCTAAGAAAACCGATATCGATCTTCAGAACGCGTCAGACACCCTTCAACGCCGGCCGACGAGATTAGACATTTTACATGTGGATTATTCAATTTCCTTAGGTTATATTTTATGATTCAGGAAATTGTGTTTTTTGTCTGAACAATATTGTTGATCAATTTCCGTGAATGTCTTACAATTAATTGGGATGATCGTCCTTGATTATTGAATTTTAGTTTTTTTTCTGAATTTGGCAATTTGCAGCATAACAAGCGATAGAAAATGCTTTTGTTTACAAAGCTGTTAGTGGTTGCTTCCAATCGCAGCTATTAGAAAACAAAACACTACCTCTCCAAACCAATTAATCGAAGGCATTGTAAAATGTTATTCTTCTCTCTGTATTGCTTTTCACTGCATTGTAAACCGTTCACTACCAAATACACACGAATGATGCATTCCAGGAGGTTTGTTTTAATTAGCCAATCACAAGAGGAGATGTTCGTATCGTTGCATGCCAAACACATACGATATACAAGAGAAAGTCAGCATTCGTATGCAAAACTGCCAAAAAATTGCACGAGAATCTCGTATCAATTGTTAGTTTCAAATGGCATGTGAATTTGGCATCAATATGCATGAAATCTTCGTGTCCAGCGATCTAGAGTGAGTCAACTCTTTTGCTAATTTCCAAAAAATACTGAAAACATGCACAAAGCACATGTGATATTAGATGACAAAAAGAGTTTATTCAATGAAATCGAAGCTGCAATTACATCAGCAATTGACATTCATACTTAGCCCTTGTTCCTTGCTATCTAAATCTATGTTTCTTATGCGCGTTCGATAATGAATTCGCTGGTTCTGCAATTTGAGGCATCAGCAATAGTCTTGAACAACTTCTGGAGAAGCTTTCCATTCCTGTCTATGATTTGCACTTAGCAAGCTAGTGAAATTGCTGCATTGTTAATTTAAAAATAGAGTTGTGTCGATGTAGGGAGATGTGAACTAGGCCTGCTGATGATTCCTGATATTGGAAGAAATAGCGTCTAGTCAGGTCTGTATCCATTCTTCAATTGAGCATGCAACTCAATATTTAATCATTTCATTTTTCTTTTTACATTCCTGCTGTGTATACCAGTTGTCTATCAACCTATAAAGTATACCAGATAATGTTGTAGAATCGTATTTCAGAATCCCTTCTATATTTGATAAAATTTGGTCCCAGGGAAAATGTTGGTAGAGAGGGATTTTATCGCGGAATTCTATGGTCCTAATAATCTGGCATACTTTATAACGGATAGAGGATGACTATACGATTCTCTGAGATATAGAGAGGGAAATTATTTGATGTATCCCGAGGGCTTTAGTCCGAGGAATGTATCAAATACTTTCACGAGCTATGTCATAAAATTGTATAGCTATCCTTTATCCTATGAAGAATGTCCAGATTAAAGAAGCCTTTTACTCAAATCCGCTGTGATCAGTCTCACACATTTTACCCATTGACTCCTCGATTTCCACGCAATCCACAAATACCGCTCCTTTTATACACGGACGCTGCCCTGGTCTCGTTCATTCTTCCCTTTTTTGAAACAAAAAATAATTGATGTTCCCTTGACTTAAATATTGAATTTTAGTAGAATTATAATTCGAAATTCAATTGTCTTCTACAATGTTGACAAAAAGTTTATGGCAAAAACCCATTTTCTCTTTTTCATATCGATTTTTGTTACCAAATAGAGTTCATTTCAATGAAGCTGCTTGAAAACAGTTACTGAATGTTAACCCATTAGAACCCGCGTGGTCAAATAATTACTTTTCTAAATATCCATGTATTGCATTTTCTTGATGGTCATCAAAAACTCACACATGCAGAAAATCTGTCATATATCTATGTTAATTAAAAAGATAGAACATTGGTGCGTTTTCGCACCATTGGGCTTTAATGGAACTGAGAAAATTAGCATGTTTGAAATATAACATCGTCATTATGATTCTATATGTAAAACCGGAGTTCTTATGAATGATAAGAGTCAAAGCACATTTTCGCGTGTAGCGGAGTACCACATGATGAGCATCTATACACTGTGTGGGATTTGCAAATCTTGCAACGCAGCCGGCGCCCTTCGGTGTCCCGATAAACAGTGTGCAACACAGGCTGTATTGGCCTAGAGCGTTTGAAACGCACATCATTTGACAATAACGAAAGAACAATGTCTCTCCTGAATTTCAGCAATTGAGAGCTTCCAACACCATCCAACTTCATAATATACCACGCGTTTGCACAAGACAAATCCAAAATCCACGTAAAAAATGCTCCAGTACCATTTACGAATACGGATGGAAACTCTATATGAGCTAATACTATGGTCAAGTATATCTACCCCACCCATGTATTTATTGTATGCATTTATTACTTGTGGTTGGTTTATTGAAACATCTTTTCTTTCCGACCTCGAAAGACGAGTGCATTTGCCTTGAGGATAAATTCCAAAAAAATTCGATGCTATGTACACGGTTTTGCTGTCCCTCCATTGAACACCTGTCACGTCATTTGATGAGGCAGCTTGAGAAGATCCCCTACCCATTTTTTGAAAGCAGATTCGTCTGCTAAGGCAACCTGTGCACCACGAAGTCGGTTCTGTTGAATAGTACCATCAGAAGGGATACGTTCCTCAGTCAATTTCTTCAAGAGTTTGATGGATGTAAAGTAGCGGTCCATATATAATTCACAGCCTGATGGTACGTAGTTTACCATATCCAAAACGACGCTTTCACCTAGACCCACATTATTTTCTCTTGTTTCAGCACCAGTGTAGAATTTAAAATGATGACACTCACCAGTACTTAAGCATAACATCCACGCTTTGTAGCCATAACGTATCGGTTTCCCTTTTATAAATTGTTTCATAGGGTGATGACCAAAGTACTTGATCATCGATTCATCTTCGCACAATTTATCATTCATTCTTACAAACTTTTTGAAATTTGAAAGGACAGCTGCTATCAAAGGACGTAGCTTCCAAAGTTTATCACAAGGGTCATAGTCATGAGAAAAATGCAAGTTATGAATTATATCAAAGAATCGATTTCTAGTCATACTTGATGACACAAGATCATTTCGCACATCTGGGTCAGTAAGCCAATACATGCGTGTAGATGGAACTTTATTATATCCACTTAGAAGTAATATCCCAATTACCTTTTGAAATTCTTCTACAGTTAAATTCAGTGAAATTCCTTTGTTTTGAGCGTACAGGTTACTTTCTAAAACAATGTGGTTTCGAATCTGCTTATCAAAAATCAAAAAGAAAAAATCAATTGGTGTTGCACACAGGGAGATATCATTTTCTGCCTCTTCAGAAAGAGATAACATTGGCTCAGGCGGAATGAAAGAAGGCTTCATGTCACTCCGTTCCCATTCCAAAGTTTCTAACTTCCGTTTCTTTGATGGTGGAGTAGATTTGTGTGAATCGAAATTCAACCCAGAAACCATGACAGGAGCCTGCAACGTTTGACCCCCTAGTTGGAATGAATCAATTGTAGGATCGTCTTCTTTATCCGAGTCTTCGTCGGTTCCTTCATTTTTTTCGTCTGGCATGCCCAAAGCAATATCTATGTGGTTTGCGTCCTCCTCAACTGCTTCACAAACATCTTGCTCGTCACTTCCATGCAGTAGGTCAATCATCTGCAGCGCCGTATACCTGCAAATCGAAACATCCATATAAAAACAGCTTACAATACTTGAATTTTTAATCACAGTGACTTATCGAGGTAGTACATTGCACATGAATTTCTTAACATAAGTGTGATATTGCATTAATCAATCCTACTTAATATCTTAAAATGTAGTACTTATATAATGAAAATAACATCCATATTTGTTGATCAACTTCGCATATGTGTTGTTGGTTGGGCGCACGTGTATAGTGGCATGTTTGGAAGACGCTGTTACAAGACTTCAGTGTTCGAGACCTGTTTTTAACAAAAATTTTGCTTCATTAGAATTTTGTATGATACAAATGCTGTGATTTTTATTTTATATCCGAGCGCAACTTTATTATTATTCATGGTAGTTCTTCCTAAATTTCCAAAGACTTTCTTCGATAAATTTCATTAGAGCCCAATGGTGCGAAAACGCACCATCAAGTAAATGCTCTACAGCGTCAAATCTTAAATATATTAGAACCTGCTTTATATACTAAAAGGACAGTTATTTACGGATGTATCTTTATATGAGAAATAATATTGGAAAAATGAGTAGGTTACGTTGACAGGCGATTTCAAAACTTACCTCTTGCGATTCGCATCCGACATCATCACCAACTAAATTCATCAGGCAAAACGAATATGTTCGAATCATCCGATATTTAAACAAAATACATGTGAGTAATATTTCGGTCTCAAATACTATATTGTACAACCGATAGGCCCAATTAATTATAACTAGACAGGAAATCAAGCGTTTAAAATTTTGGTGCGTTTTCGCACCAGTGGGTTCTAATGGGTTAATGCCAAACAAGATGAAGTTTACCGTCAGAACAGATAAAGGTTGTCAATATGTGGTTGGATATTCTTTATTATTCAATACAGTTGAAATCCTTCGGGGCGCAGACAAAACCAAGTGTTCAAATTCTTCCCTGGATACCATGAGACACCAGCATTGAATAATCCACCTTCTAAGTTGTTGCAAACTGCTGATATTATTGATATTAATCTTTCTTTTCATTGAATTCCATAGATTTTTGACTCCTCATTGTCCTCTTCAACGTATGACAAGGAGCATTGTCTGCAAAACTGATTTCACAAGCTGATGAAATGTTCTGCTATTTCATTTCAGTGTTTTCACTCAATACGATGATCTTTCCTTTCGCTACGTCTGACAGTTGACGAGCCTTCTCCATGACTGCACACAAAATGAGTGACAGACCATAACGATGACCTCATATTAAATGACTAAATATCAACAAAAAATTCATCCAATTACGTACATCTCTATACTCAATGCCTCATTATTATACAGCATCGACCCACTTACCAAGAAACGCGAAAAGGTTAGGGAAATTAAAGGAAATCGATCATTTCAGTTAGCATAAGAATAATGCAGTACTTTTGGAGTTTTTATCATAAACTTTTCGCCAACCCTGTATTTAAAATCTAATTTTGATGGTTGTTGTGTATATTGAAACCAGATTTGTATTGTTTGCTTCTCAATCGATGATAATAGACCACTGCCAAATGCTCAACCGAAATAAAGTTGCTCTAGTAAACACTAGACTATCGAAATAACAGATAAAGGAAACAACTGCATCAACAGCTTAAATGAACGGGTTGAGAAAATAAATTGATGTTTTGCGAAACGCTGTCCGCAGTGGACATCGATGATCGGAAACATCCTGATGCAAAAGGAACGTTGCATCTATTTTATAACATTTCGATTCCGATGATTCAAAACCAGGATAATTGCGTTTGACCAGGGATGCGGAGTCGCATCATTTTGATAGGACTCCGACTCCAGGTGGCAAGTATAGTCTACTATTTTTGAAAATACTGGCAACCTACATCATAGATCATCATAGGCTTACCTGAACCTATCTTTAGAGATCATTGCTGTATCAATTATCAATCATTTTCTATGAAAGTTTATTAAATGTCGTTTTCAGTTCCTCCCATTTGTTTCGGCTCCTCCCATCTTGTTGATGTGTGCTTCACAGGGTTTTTCTCCAGTCTCTACCAGGCCTTCTACAAAAAATATGAGTACACTTTCGATTTTAATATGCGCTTTGGAGGAGACGTCACACACGATTAACGTGAGGGTAAGAGGTAATGTTCTCAAACAAACTAGTATTTCATTTTTGTCTCTGATGTGACCTTTGGTGCGTAGATGTCATCGAGGTTAGGAAGGCTTGTCTTCTCTACTAAATCACCGAGTGAAAAGACAATCCTTTTTTCACTATTACGGTTCATTCCCTCAACTATTACAAGCTCTGCATTTAGCAGTGTCTCTGTACTTTTGTTTGACGGAGAAAGGTGACATCAAGACAGTAACAGCTACGCACGAGGATAGATAAATTGTTTGTATTATATTTCAGATCGAGTTATAGGCTGGAGTCCGGAGTTCTATCATTTGATAGGACTCCGACTCCAGCAAAAGTGATAGGACTCCGGGACTCCGCATCCTTGGGACCACTTTTTGAATTGAAGTCAATTCTTGAATGGTTCTGTAATTGTATACGTAAGTAAAAGAAGATAATGAAATCAATTTCATCATAGAATGTTATTTTCAACGTCTTCATATTTCATAACACGACCTCACAGCTAACTGTGAAAACGTACTGGTAGAACCCTCTAAACCTGATTCTTTATTGGATGTCTATTTTGTTTGATTAATTGGTGCTATCTAAAGCGATCAGTCAAAACAATCTTATTTAGTCCGATTCCCCATTATTCCTTGTTACTTCATGATTTACTCACCGAGTAATAATCGAACATTTAGTAAAGGCATTTCAACACACTAATATGCATTCTAGACGAGCTTATTATGGTTAAGACATAAATATTTCTCATAGCATTGACGTCATCAGAAAATTTTGTGAGGAATTCATCTATAGTCGGTGACAAGCAATTAAATTTTTGAGATCTAGCTGCCAGGAGTCAGGGTGATGAAGTACCCCCAAAATATTAGCCGATAATTAATTGAATAGTAAGGCATTCCATTTTGTGCATGTTATCTTGTAATCTTGATCATGAAAATTCCTTCCAGGTATAGTTGTGATGTAAGGGAATATTTTGAAATATAGGCTGTTTAGACATCATTTACCCTCTTTTTGGAGTTGATAATTTGAAATAGATGAATATCTCTATTCTATAAATAACAGGTTGAGAAATTCGCCACGAAACTTGGCAACAAAAGTGAACAGCATTTCATTTGTATAATTTTCATGGCATCATGTAGATGTAGAATATCATCTTTATCATCCTTCTGTATTTGTAAAAGTCATTATCAAAACTTTCATCCTTGTGTTCTCTGATTTGAGAAATAAACGATTTGATATTTTGACAACACAGATCAGGAATTTTCTTCTACACATCACAAAATTCTTTGGCAATCACAATACTTCATTGGGTAACCTTCACCCCACTGCGGTACCTTTCCAAACGCTCCCACTCGGGGGGGGGGCGATTTTCAGCCACACCTCTGCTGATCTCCCGAACTATCGCACCAATTTTGTCAAACCACACATCAATGGAAAGGGCATTGAAAGAGGATTCAGAAAAACACCACTAACTTTATTTTTGAGGTCATCCCTGGGCTGAGGTGATGGTCATAGATCAAAAAAGGCCAATTTTTAACAGTTTTCTATTAGATCACTATTTGAAATGGAAAATGACAACAAAAACTAATAAACCACACACTAATCGAAAGATCTGGTCAAGCTGGTTAATAAAATGATTATTAATCGCTCTGAGATTACATCATGGTATGAGATGAGGTCAAAGGTCAAATAATTCAAACTTTTAGCTCAACTGAAATAGCGCAAAAATTGCACATTCTATTTAGCATTTAGTTTCTGCATGTGAAGAAAGAATCCAGTTTGGTGACTGAAGCTAAAAAACCTTCTGAAAATTTCCAATAATTGCTGAATTGATGCAAAATTTGAAAGTTCTAAAATAATAGAAATTCATTTTTAGAATTTGAATTTCAAATTTCAAACATGCATGCATAGTAAGCAGATAATTTCAAATTCAAAAACCTAGCATTGGTGAATATATTTATATTGATAGGAAGAATCTTTTATGTATAATCTCAAACTATTTCATCAAGAATTGATACCACAATATACAGTACATTAGAAGTGAATATGTACCGAAATGAGTCAAAAGATTTCAATCTTTCAAATTTAAAAATAGATCACACGCCAGAAGTATTGTGCCAAATTTATTTTCCGCTTGTCAAGAGTTTCATAATACGTAGAAAATATGCTTGGTTTGAGAGATATTCAAAAAGTTCGCCAGGGGGGACCCCCAGTGGGACGACAGTTACGTGATATCAAAGTGTATTCTGATTGGTTAAACTTTGGGGACATTTCGTGTCGACTAGCTTTCTGCTAGGTAGGAACTGGCAGGAAGATTCAGCAAAATCCTCGTTTCGTGACGACATTCGCAAAGTTGCAAGGGAGATGTGCCTGAACCTTACCAGCAGCGGGAGAGCAGGGAGCCTCTACACACATTCCTCCGAAAATACAATATTTGCGACTCTACTTTTTGCAACTTTCCGATTCTACTCATCTCTCGGTGATCATGGGAGCATCAGAAATTTGACTTTCAAAAACTGCTTTGTAAAAATTTCTATTTGAGCTGTATTCAGCATGACATAACTATCCTAATGTAATCAATATACTCCCAAAATTGTTTTGAGATGTTTCATGCGATAACTGATCAAAGAGAAAAGTTATCAAAGGTTACTAAGGTCATCTGTCATCAGCTTCCACCAAATAATCAAGACATCAATTTTTTGGAAAAGGTAGAATTGACATGCTGAATTACTTTTTATTACAACAGGCTCACCGAATTGTTGATACTTGATACCAACATAAGACTGTTATTTTGGGAACAATCAAATCATAAGAACATCAAGACAAGAAGCCTTCTGGGTTTTCGGAGCTCATCATTGTCCGGGTGCAAAATGGCTAACCCATGCCAAAAGGTACGTAGCATTCTTCAGCTCCACAGTCCCGAGATTGGGATTCTGCAGGATGTTGGAGTCCCAATCTTTTGGTGTAATGCATTGCGCAAAATGGTTATAGGCCCTAATTTTAATCAACCAGCCATTTTACTTGTGCAGCTACTGCTGGTGGCTGGTATTCTTATATTTCGCATTCTCGATCCTGGGGATGAGCTCGTAATCCCGAATCCCTGTGATTGAGAGAGGTCAAGATTTTGTAGACAGGTTATCATCACAAATATTTACTTTATTAGCCCCCAATCTCAGAAGATTGCAGATATCTGATCGATTCATCTACAGCACATTAGATTGCAACAACTTTTAATGACATAATATATTCAAAAATATTCGCAGTTTGCAAACGTGCATTTGATTTTCAAAGGGGTCAAGATAGAAAATATTTCACCAGCCTTAGTGAGCTACTTGAAATCGCATTAACTCTCAAATTGCGACAGATTAAGGACGACAGCGGTCAATTGACCGGTAGTGAAACGTCACTAGCATCTATTTTAAGCGTGCCACCTTTAGTCATATGTACGCATGTCATGTGATTAACGAAAACAAGCAGCATGCATGTGGAATATCCTCAAACTTTAATACATCTTAGGGTTGCTCATTGCATGCACGAGTGCAGAAAATTGCTATGTGCATGTATTATAAACTTCAAGTTTTTTACTTTGAAATGCATATCAAAAGCTATTGGAAACAGACACTCTAGATTTCAGTGACAAGTTACACTAGGTGACATGCCACGCGTGATTCACGCGTAATTACGGAACACCCCAAACATCCGTGGTTAAGGACATTCTATTCTTCTACCCGCGTACATACGCGCTACACTAAGAGTCAGAAATCACTTGATCTGATGCTGTTAAAACATGGGAAATGTTTATGAATACGCGCGGGCGAGTGTTTATAGTTTGCGCGTCGTCTACGATTGTCTGCGCTGCCGCTTGAACCACGGATGAACCGCTAAGCATGTTCTGTCTTCCATGAGCATGAAATTGAGGTCCCATCACATTGTTTAGCCTCTGATACATGCAGACAATTGAGACGTAAAGTCTATATAACAGGACTGCCAACTATACTAACTTATATAACCTATTTTGCAGCAACATCCCGCATAGCGACGGATGTTTGGGGTCATGTGTAATTACGCGTGGTTCACGCGTGAATTGCGCGTGATTGAGCGTGGCATGTCACCTAGTGCACGAATTTCAGTTACGCATTATAAGCAGCTTATGCTGGTGCATTTAGTCTACAATACATGCAGATGCAAGCAACTGCACGTGGACTGTAGGCCTACATTTTATGTCTGTCTGAAAATAAATATAATAGGTTTGCTTCTTTGATATTTAGTGTAGAGACTGTGGATGAAGCAAAGTTATTTTGCGCATTTCAGTTTTTGCAAAAACTCATAGCCACTCTCGACCATGGGCCACATGTAAGCTGTTTGCAGCCAAAACAAGTCGACTTTGAAGCAGAATGCAACTTCGTTTTAGCTGCATTTGATTATGATGATGAGAGCCAAAGGTGCATTTTATGTCATCAACTATTACAGACCTTCTAACTTCCTCAAGGATGATTATGATTCGAAATGAAGCAAAAAGAATGCAAGAACGATGTTCTGCTAATGAAGGGAGATTCAAGGATAGAAACAAATGAAATGGTTCTTCAACAACGGGGATATCCAAAACAGTTGATCAAAGCATCGAAACCATCGAAAGAGTGAGGAGACAGTAACATGCAGCAAAGTTTGTCATGTAATTCAAAGCTCCTTTCCTCTCCGACAGTGTTGATAGGAAAACCAAATATGTTTTCAAAAAAGAAGATATTGACATTCGATTACCTCAAAAATCGTACACTCAGGGACGCCGGTACGACATTAGGGCAGGTTTTGCATTGATCTGAAGGAGGGCATTCGAAGTATTCTGTCCCATCCTTACACTCCTATACCGATAGCCAATATTTCATGTTTTAAGCCTACTAGGTTTTGTAAGGGGCCACCTAATGACCTGTTAACTTATATTGATAACTATTGCATGCTCATCGTACAACAACTACTACCGGCATGTTTGACGCATGACCAGGTAAATCAAATGAGCGAAAATCACTTTGTTGTCAATTTTAGCCAAAGTCTTGCACATTAAATAACAAGGAAATTCTGTAAATTTGCTGCATATAAATGTTCAGCAACACTTTTTTCCTTCTCCTTGGAAATGACAGTGGATAATACAAGAGAACTTCTATTGCAGGCATTGTTGCTTTTCCAGAACAAAATGAATACCGATATATCATATATCATGCTGTGGATCAGGGAAGACAACATAAATTTAGATTGTTTGCGTGTTTGCATATAAAAATCTGTCAAGCAATCAAATATTTAACTTCCAAGGATCTTAGCACATCATTATCTGAGACGTCTCCTATAGAGCACATATCTAGGCACTTTCATTCATCAGCACCGTCCGACCCCTCCACCCCAGAATTAAAGAACATTTGACGCAAAATACCTCGTCAATCTTCAAACATTTCCAAATATGCAACGCAGAACAACATATTTCACTTTCAATTGTCACAAGTGACAGAAACAATGCGAATTAAACTGAAAGAGTCAATGATAATACAGAAGTGCCGGCCTGCCATCAACTCAAAAGAATAAACTGAAGACTATCAATCCTCTCTTTTTATGTGATCAGTTTTTAAACTCACAACATCTTTCGGGCGGTTCCCATTGTCGCCGCCAGCGGCTTTTGTATCTTATTTTTCGCTTTTTCCTTATCAATTAACCTGGTTATGTCACTAACTGGCCACTATTCCAAGTGGTTAGCTAGAGAATACATGCCTAGATGTCATGATCTTGAAACTGATATCATGGCTGCTGGCGGCTGCGGTGTGAAACCGCCTTTAAAGTGCCATGATCCTTGCATGTATTGCCTAATCTGCCATAAACTTTTCAGAATTTTTGAAAATCATATGAATTACGATTTTGCAGGCCTCTGCTCCCCTGAAGCTGGCTGAGACAGCCGAAATATTGGGTGAGTAAAACAATATAATTTCAGCTTTGACTCACATTTCATAATTACAAATCGACTTTGTCTCGCCTTTGTGGCACAGACGGCAAGTGGCTTGCACAGCATACGCCTGATGAATAAGGAAATCCCATCGGGGCCCTTGTGAAGGCCCAAAGCTTTGGAAAACAAGCACGCACTGAAGCACACTATGTCGATCAAATTGAAGAAATCACCAAAATCACCGGACATCGAAGTGCTAGGATTTTGCAGCAATATTGACGACCCAGCTGATCAGCCGAATCGACTCTTCAAAGAGGATAAAAGTCAATAAAGAATGCAAGCTATCTTTGGACTGAGGATGCGAATAGTTCTTTTTCAAACTTCTTCAATATGTTTTCTCATTACCTCTGAAGTACAGAAACAATAAAAGTAAACAATCGGCAGTCACTGTGAGAGAACAAAGACATGCCACTGCTAATTGTTTTGTTTTGAATCTTCGTTCACCCCCTTCTTCCTTCGTTTTCAACTCCTCCTCACCGCTTTCCTTTGCAAGAAAGTATCGCCATTGGACATCAGCTCAATGGTCTCGTGCACTTTATTCTGACGACTTTCCAAATCTTTGCCACTTCTAAACGACATGTTAGACGGCCCATGAGTCAACGATGCCATCATCGATTTACGACGGCAACTGCTTAACACCCGCCGAAAGTTATGGTATGGGGTGTTTCTCGACAAGTGGCACTGCAGGTGTATACTTTTTGCCTGCAAGAACGACAATGAACGCTGTAAGATACATGAAATCTCTTAAAGAATAACTTGTGATTCACATGGACATTCAAAATGCGGTTTATTTTTTTCAGGACTCCGCTTGCAATATTGTGACACAATGGTTCCAGTAAGAACAGATTCAAGTGCTTCCTTGGCCAGGAAATAGTGCCGACTTTGACTCTATAGAAAACTTATGGAGTATACTCAAAAGACATGTCGCAAAGCAAAAACCTTCATCTCTTCCGGAGTTTTAGACCATCATTCGCGAAAAGTGGTGCTTATTAGTGATGCCAAGTTATTGCAAGAAACTGTCTGACTCTCTGCCAAACGGCTTGGTGACGTCATCCGTAACAATGGTTAGATGACAAAATACTAACTACGCACGCTTATTTGTATGAAATACGTAAATAATGATGATAATTAATTATCATGCATCCGTGATTTTGTTGAGAATAAATGCATTTTATTGGATAAATTGGTTTTTACATAATAAAAGCATCATCGTTCACAAACCTTTCGACACCACTGTAGTTTGGGAGATCAGAGGGTGAAGGGGGTGAGGGAAATTCTACCCCACCTCCAAGTGCGGCGTGGGTTTGAAGAGCACTTTAACTCAGGGATCGGAGTTGAAGTCGAAGTCCCGGAGTCCTATCATTTTTGCTGGAGTCGGAGTCGGAGTCCTATCAAATGATAGGACTCCGACTCCGGATTATAACTAGACCCGAAGTATAATACAAGCAAACTACAGTCCGTTTCATAAAAAGTGGATCATCCTAAAATTTGACTAAATAAAACATAAGTATGATACAGAAAGCATTTTTCATGTTATTTCATCTCCCTAATATATTTAAATGTCCTTATATAATCTGATAAGCTATGATACAGTAACGGTTCTTAAGAAGCTAATATTTTGTGGCTCTACCTTTATTGTCAATGACATTATCAATTCGTCTAGGCATTGATTCGATGATATCGTTGATTTTTGACTGATCTAACTTTCTCCACTCTCTTTTTAACAGTGACGTAAGTTGTGATACGCCATCTGTAGGTAGCAGTGAACGACGAACGTTACGTTTTAGAATACTCCATACATTTTCTATGGGATTCAGATCAGGAGAACGAGCTGGCCAAGATAATGTCCTAAGCCCTAATTGAGACTTGCATAAGTTGACTCTACTACTCCTGTGACACGTAGCATTATCATCCATAAATAACCAAGTCGATGGATCACCAAGTTTATCTGTCATTTGGCCAATGTTCATTCGTAAAACATTCACACAGCGTTCAGAATTCATGGTTCCCTGCTGTATGTGAAGTTCAGAGCGGCCATTGGTCCAAATGCCAGCCCAAATCAGTAGAGTCGCACCACCTTGTACCCGGGGACGATGTAAATGTCTCGGAATTTCCTGATCAGATTTTATCCATAATCTCAATCGACTATCACTATCCTTCAGACGGAATGATGCCTCATCAGACTAGACAACCCGATCCCATTGATTTCGCCAGTGACAATGACTCATTGCCCATCTGAGACGTCTTTTTGTGTGCTGATCTGATAATTCGATCTGAGAGGGCCTCTTACAGCTCTTGAAATTCGACTCAATAAGTCTTCTACAAATAGTGGACTTAGAAATAGACGAGTCTAGTGCAGCCATCTCAGTTAACGAGAGACTTGGATCAACTTTAACAAATCTCAAAATTAGGTGGTCTCTACGTTTGGATGTTTTGCGTGGACGGCCAGAGCCCTCTTTACGACAGAGTCGAAATCATCATTATGCCATCGATGCACATTTGTGTAAGGGACATTTAGTTGCTTGCTTGTAGCTCGCAAAGAAAACCCTAGTTATAGCAAGGCTGACACTTTGCCTTTTGTGAATGCGATCTCGTTATTGTTCATTTGTGCTTTGTATTGTTTTCAACCGGTAAGAGATAGATTTCTAGCTGAAAGCAATCAGGAGTGCTGCCAACACCACTGCAACGAAGTCAGGAAGCTATGGAACATGAAGTCCAGTTAATCACATGTAGCAGTTACATTATTGATGATGAATAATGGTGCTATACTGGCTCTGATTGACCGATTTTCTTTATTTTTGTTTTGCTTGATAGCTTTTGGCTTGTAGAACAACATATTACATAACAAAGGAAACAAATGTAATTTTATTGGAGTGAGGTATGATTTTGTGTAACATTGCTAAATGAAGATCAAATTATCTACTACTTTTTTATCTATAACAGGAAAACAACTCAATATTCCTGCTTGAAATTTCCAACAATGATATTAGTAAGCACAACTGACATATCTTCCAAATTTCAGAGAAATTCGTTCAAGTTTGGCGGAGTTAGACAAAGTTGAAGTTAAGGCGATGTTTAAGGGTGATCCATTTTTTATGAAACAATCTGTATTTATCATCGTGCATGGTTGTCACTGTCTTGATGTCAACTTTCTCCGTCAAACGAAAGTACAGAGACACTGCTGGATGCAAAGCTCGAAATAGTTGAGGGAATGAACTGTGATAGTGAAAAAAGGATTGTCTTTTCACTCGGGGATTTAGTAGAGAAGACAAGCCTTCCCAGCCTCGATCACACATACGCATCAAAGGTCACGTCAAAGACAATAATGAAATAGTTTGTTTGAGTAAGTTTGTTGACGTTAATCGTGTGTGTGATCTCTCCTCCAAAGCGCATATTAAAATCGAAAGTGTTCTCATATTTTTTGGAGAAGGATGAGGAATTCCTGCTTGGTAGAGACTGGAGAAAAACCGTGTGAAGTACACATCAGGGAGGAGCCGAGTCGTATGCATCCAACTTAAAGCAACATTTGATAAACTTTCATCGAAAATGATTGATAATTGATACACAAATGATCACTAAAGATAGGTTCAGGTAAGCCTATAATGATCTGTGATGTAGGTTACCAGTTTTTTTTAAAAAAGCGAGGCTATATATACTTGCCACCCGCAGTCGGAGTCCTATCAAAATGATAGGACTCCGCATCCCTGCTTTAACTACATTAATCAAGAACTCCTTAAAATCTCGGTTGTAAGTAAGAGAAACTCTCAACTGCATGACTGTCAAAGTTTCATGTCGCATCATCAATCTTCTGATTTTTCTTTGAATGAAGATGAATCAGTCTACCATTCAGATTTCGATTCCACTTCAAAGTGCGCGTCCTATTTCTAGCAACTTTACTTCCTATTTATAACTTTCTGAAATTGTCGGCTTATTCCTTCCGGTGTTTTTGCTGCTTGTCTTTTTTCCAATTCAGATGACTGCAGATAATTTATATCCACGACTGCACTCTAAAAATACACTCGTGCATCCTAAAATAATTTAACCACATCTTGATTTAAATATGTGATTCGAATTTGAAATATGGAAAGTTATTTCCAAAACTCGCCTCCGCTCAGGAAATAGCGGAAAATTGCATTTGAAGTTTTTAACAGACACTTTGACATGTACGCAGCTGCACTGTCTCAATAGAAGAGAGCTAGAAGTTGTTTCTGTGTCAATGTCACGTTTTTTGAAAGTCCTCTTTCTATGTCGGACTCCGGTCATCCCCCCGTCCAGAATTTTGGCAATTCTTTGAATCACATGAAACTTTTGTGTACAAAGTTCCCTAATGCTCGAATTCAATTGTTGTAGCTCATCCCATTGAATTTCCAATGCATCATCCGATGTCTATGGTACACGAGATGATCTTTATGTATGATTCACAGACTTGCATTCATAAAATTCGAATTACGGACTTTATATATGAGTCTTCCTTATTTGCAAGCATAATACGAGGGGCGTACCAAAAGTTCGTGACGTTTGTCTCTCCTATCCATAGACGTCCATTTTGGCGCAAGTGCATACCTAAATATTATTTCTTGTACTGTAGTTCTGATAATTGCTTTTCACACGAAAGCCATTTAACTTCCATTTGTACAAATATTTATTGACCGAATTAAGGGCATATCAAAACTCTTTTATCGATTTGGTCACCTTAAATTTCAATACACTTTTCCCATCCATCTCTTCTCAAGTTTCTTCAGTCCGTCTTCAAGCCAATCTTGCGGAAACTTCCCCAATGAGGCTTTAATGCTCACTTTATCTCTTTCACCATTGAATCGAATATCCCCGATTGCCTACTTCATGTGACCGAAGAGATGAAAGTCACTAGAGGTCAAGTCAGGGGAATACAGTGGGCGAGGAAACAGCTGCCACTTCAGCTGCTTGATTGTGGTCATCGTTTTTGCTTCTTGGTCCCCTGCGTTATGCTGCAGACATGAAGGACATCGCGAAATCTTCTCCTGTCTTTTTTACGGCAAAAGTTTGCGCACGATCTGTGAGGGGCTGCTGTAGTATTCGGCATTGATTGTGTGACGAGGAGGGCAGTAGTCAACATGATTCACATCTTCGTAATCCCAAAAGACTGTCACCTGGAACTTGCCTGCAGAAGATGCTGTCTTGGCGTGATCCGGTGTGTGCTCACCTCGCATTATCCATTGCATTCATTTTCCTTTTCGTCTCTATTATGGCAAGAAGTTCGGCAGCGGAGTTCCATCAACCGTGATGAATCTCCTCCAAAACCCTTCGTCATGGTCTTCCAGAAGACCAAGAAAAACAGCGGAGTTGGTGACCCGAGCGCCTTTCTGTTCTGCAGTCAGCAGCCTTGGCAACCAACGACCCGAAACCTTGGACAACTCAAGGCGGTCATGGCTCAAGAGTCCCACGCGACAGCTGGCCAGACGTTTCCTCCACTTCATCAAATGTTGGACGTCTGTCAGAAATGTTGGAAGCTGCCAAACAAAATCTTCATTTTCTTCAATGGTTGACTGGATGGATGGCCACAGCGATCACCGTCTTCCAATGACTTCCGTTCCTCTGGGAACATTTGCTTGATGGTCGCCCTTGCAGGAGCAGTGTTTCGAAGACTGTTTTTAGACGCTCAGCCGATCGGGTTGGTGTTTCCCGTTACTTGGACAGAAAGAGCACACAAGATCTCCAGTTACGATTTATGAAGTCCGTCATTCTGACAATAGTAAAATTGCTTCACTAGTTACCGGTTTCAGTTCGTGTCTCTACAGGTTTCCGTTCAACCGACAATACCTCACGTGCAATGCACATGATTGATAAAACATGACAGCGATCAGTGATCAAAGAAAAAAGTCGAATTAAATTTTGATTGTTGTGAATTCCTTCAAAATGCTCCGACCGCCACGATTCCTTCAGATTCGAAGAATTCAGATCATTGCGCAAAAGTTTTCTCGATAATGTTGGGCACTCCGATCATTTTTGAAAAAAGTTCGAATCTTTCCTCTCTAGTCAAACAGAAGAAGATACGACCTGTCTAATTCTGTGGTTACAACCGAATTGTCTTTGCGAGAGTGATGCAAGAGATTTATCGCCACAGTTAGCCGATTTCTATATAATTGGCTACACTATGTTAGGAATCTGAACTTTCTTGTTCCGGTATGAATGCTATAGACATCGTCTTTCAAACATAAATATCTATAACCAACGAAGGGCTGAACAAATGTCTGTCGACATAGAAATTGACAACAATAAAACCTCTAGAATGGAAATTAAGCTTCATGCAATGCACAATAACGGCACATAAATCGCACGCATTTTCACTTAGATGCACCTGCCAACGTCTGTATCATTGGGTTAGAATCAGTCACATGAGTAAATCGAAGCTTTTAATTGGTTCTTCATGACCCAACTTAGTTCCCCCGGATGTGCCGCGACCTTGAGTCAATTTCCATTCTAGCGAACTTCAGATAAACAGTTTATTTCTATGGACACAGTCGATGTGGCCTGGATAGAGATTGTTCAGAAAGCGTCGTCAGCTAAACGCTATTTTAGCGCTATCATAGCGTTCTCAAGCGAAGGTGCTTTAAATAATAGCACTGTCATAATAAACTTCAGATATTGCTTGCGGAAATACTCGTGATTTCATATCAATCGCTTCGATTTGCTGATCTTAACAATAGCAACTGTTTGCTGATCATGACGTCACAATGCGAAAATAACATGGAATGTTGACCAATTGTTTTCCAAAAGTTTTGGAAATAAACATTTATTGCCTTATTGACTTGTGGAAGGCCGACATTTTTATAGATTCTCGGTGAATGTGTCTTAGCCAAGATAAAATATTATCAGATGTCGCTTTGTTATAGCGTCAGAGAACGCTATCTTAGCGTTCTCATTGCCTTATTAGTCAAACTCAGATCGGGACATTGCGCCGAAAGAGACATTTCATACAGGACATACAAAATATTTGCGTGTGACACAAATAAAAAATATTTGGTCTCACAGTGCGACATCTGTGATTCATAAGACTCATACACGTACATTCGTTAAAGAACCTGACGCTATCTGATGATCTGATATCTATGATGTTATCTCAACAGCTGAAAATGGAGATACGCATCAACTGCACTTGCACGAGAACGCAATGCATGTAATTTAGAACTTCAGGTCGATGTAACCGAAACTGCCACAGTTAATGAATATGCATGGCCAGAGTGTGACAATTCTGTTTTCCTTTGGCAAGTGTTGGAGCTTTGGGTAAAAAATGAGAACTGCACTTCATTATGTTGATTTCGATTATCATCACAATAAAATGCTATTAACTCATTGTTTTCTCTTCCTCCTGTCTGGAGTTTCTGCATCGATTGACATGTTCAAAATAGACGACACTTGGCTATTGCATTTGAGGATTTCTTGCTGGAATGGATTCGTTTAGAAGAGTTCCTGTAAACCACTTTTTCACGATTTCTTTGGTCTTTATAGAGAGAGCATTTGTGCCCACTGTCGCAATCATGAGTGCAGTAACTATTTTGCCACTCTCACATTTTGTACCAAAGCAGTTGATAAACATGATGGATTCTTATGCACGCAAAAAATTGGAATTTTGTTTGGTTGACAGTCCAGGTGTTATACATTTAGCGGCCACAATATGATATTCAATTATCATGACAAAGATCCACACATTGGGTGAACAGTAATGTCAAACTTTTTTACACTAAAATGCTCAATAATACACTATAATACCTGTCTGTTCTACGGTCCGCAAAGCTTGTTCAATGGTAAACTCCCATATTGATATGAATATCAATTTTCCTACATAGGAGGATATAACACCCAATGATGTAAAAGAACCTTATACATGCATAATCAACATGATGTGATCGTACGTGTATTCAGATTCTCAAACTATATATCTCAATACACTTTAGTTCAACTTTATTGAAATTTTGTCTGATAATTGTTCTTAAGATAGCTGTTAACATGCTATGGAACATTACTTTTTTCTCTATGTGTTTTTTTCTTCCTGCGAAGATAATGAGATGCTATTTTTTAAAGGAATTGTAAGTCACCTCTTTAGCTTCTTCGCCGTCGGTTTCTTGCATCCACATTCACTTGCGCTGCACGATCTCTAATAATAACGTATGTTTTACAAACGTGTTTTTTAAAGTGCTACTGCTGATGTTATTGATTTTGATTGAATGGTCCGCAGTAGCACTTTAGAAAATACGTTTGCAAACCTATTTTAATTTTTGAGCATTTGTATCCTCCAGATTTATCCAACTGACATTGTGCGTTCGAAAGGATGTCGTGAGTCATGATGATAGTGGCACGTGCGCGCGCATATCTTAAAAGTCACATTAAAGACACATAACTTA
Organism: Prostheceraeus crozeri; assembly: GCA_907163375.1. NCBI lineage: Eukaryota > Metazoa > Platyhelminthes > Polycladida > Euryleptidae > Prostheceraeus > Prostheceraeus crozeri. The sequence goes on from CAJQUW010016152.1 coordinate 28,134, forward strand.
TCACTTGAAAATATGGTCCGAGCACAACAACGAGTAGAACCAGCAGTCGCGCAAATGTTGCCAAATGAGTGGTCATCAAAGTTATTGTTTTGTCACCACGATGATAATCACTGTGAAACATGTGCTATCAACAGAGATAGATTGGCGAGTTATTCTGCAAGCTTGAGTAATATCGTACACTGAATCAAAATTGTATTTAGGAATAAAGTGCAAATGGTAGCATGAAAAAAATTAATGGCTAGGTCTATTTGTAAATGAACAGTAGCACCACCGCTACGTGGACTGTTGTCCATTTACGTTGCAAAGTGATTCTTTTTTTTGAAAACTGTCTAACTGGAAAATACCTTTTATCTCGTTGGGATTTTCAACGTTGTTTGTTATGATTAGAGCTTTTGAACACTGCAAAAACAATGTGCTGCACTGTATGACTTGAAATCAAGTATATTGCGGAACAATAATTGCAGTATTTACAACAATGAGGCAGATCAGTGATCCAGAATTGTCAAAAAAGTTGTACTCTGCTCTGAGATCTTGACCCTACATTGCATTAGGCTAAAGCTTAAGTAAATGTGAAATTATCATTTCCTTGTAGCTAGGAATTTCTGAGTGAAAAATATGTTATCGGGTCAACTTCGACTGGTGCGCAGAGAGATATTATTTTGAAAATTTGAAGTAGCTATCTAGTTCTACTTGACGTTTGATGCCAGATTTCTCTTTATATTTTGTTCTGTTTCGCCAAAAAAGCATGAGCAACTCGTCAATTTGAAAACGTCGCTTCACATCGAGATTTAATCACTGTAATGCATTTATGAATAGTATTGTATGCATGAGCACTGATCAGTTAAAAGGGGAAGGTTTTTACTTCATAAAAACATTTACCAAAAAGTATTTATGCACCACAAAAGTTCGAAGTAAATGCTTTTCTATGATTCAAGTCTACAATTTCCAGTTATGAGACTTTGCATGTTGATAAACAGGAGGCCTAAACCAATTAACTCATTTTCAACTTATGAATGAAAGTATAGTTTGAAATTTCCATCATAAGGTTAAGCAGTCTTGGAGAAGGTGGGCATAAGATGCGATTGAAAGTGATCATCAGAAGCCTAGGTCCGAGTACCAAATATCCTGATCCGGATGATAAAGTTGAATAAATACATTGGCTGACTGAAAGCGATGATTTCCTAGCCTTCAACACGTTGAGTGCTGCGTCTTTCAATAAACTTTCCATTTCACATGCTGCTAAACTAAGTATGCAAATGTGAATTCTCTTGTACTGTGCAGCTGATGATTAGCGACCGATTCTGCCTGCTGGAAGTGTTGGCCATACGTGCGTACGTACATGGCCGTCGTGGCTTCAATGGCCTCAAAACTGTCTCATAGACCACGTCAACCATATGTTGTAAATTGATTTGCTGTAGTGATGAAGGGTCAAGTTTTAAATTTCAACATGTAGATGATTTCAACATGTACAATGATTCACAATGTAAGTTTTAGTGCCATCTCTAATAAAATACAATAATTTATGTTTAATATAGATGCGACACAAATCGAGTCCTAATGGATACTGTCACTATCTTCCCGACCATGACTCTTCTGAATAAGATTCGAACACAAGTCTTATCGGAAGCTAAACAAAACCATAACGCATTCTAAGCTCTGCCCTGTGGAACTATACGGCAAGACACATGCTTTCATCTACGATCCTGTGGATATAGCGGGACGTTCGGGTTTTAGCGTCCAGTTGGACTTTTGTGTCACATCTAAGCCCATTACATACTCAGCAACAACTGCTCGCTGAAACAATGCAAACAGAGCAATGTATGCAGTGACGAGTTGAAAACGCATATGCAGTATTAGTGATGCACTAATGACAATTATACAATTATATAGCTATTTAAATGTTTGTTTATCTGAGCTTCACTTTAATCTGTAAACCGTTAAAAAACAACTGAAGTAGTCGCAGTTTTCTTTGAAAACATCCGTTAATATCAGATAGACAGCGCCAATTTTTACGGATATTGGGGTTGTTCTATGACGTGTCATTTATTTAACCGTCATTAAACGTTAAAGACAGCTTAATGAAAATGAAACCATGTAAATGATTGTTAAAATATCTACAATTTTGGCGTTCAGAGAAACTCACTTCGAACTGTTTTTTAGAATACTTTCATCTAGCCGTCATTAAGCAGACAATGTGCTTCCATTAATTTTTCAGAACATCGCGTGTAACAGGACTGCGTTATAGGACAACCCCATTTTCTGTTCATGAGGTCTGAAAAAAACAGAGAATCTTATTTAGGCCTAGCTGTTAATTTGAACGGATATTAATTGTACATTATTTACAGCGTTGACGCAGTTTTTCGGCATGCAATGTAACATTAGATTTATAATTAACCCTTTCCGTGCCGAATTTTATTTTGCTAATCTGTGCGTATTTATTTTTCTACTCTTCCATTACTTTAAAAGCAGAAAACGAGTACTTAAATATAACAACGATAAATTTGCTATTACAAAACGGAACGAAATGCAAACTGTCGTCATAATCAATAGGCATTCAGCGGAATTTTTTACATGTATGATACTTAGTGAAGCATTGGCCAGGATGAAAGGCCGGCTTGTCTGCACAAGTTTCACAAAAAAACATGGATTCCCTCCTTTGTCCGTTCTTTCGGTCACTGCATACACGACAGTCACGAGTTTGGTTTTCTCTTGGTGTCATTGCCGTGAAAAACAGATAGAAATAATCAATAGCTCTATCACAATTCTCAACATGCCTAGGTCCGCTCGGGTCCTCTGAGATATAACGTAAAAGCCTTGGACCTCTGTCCTCAAGTTTTACGTCTGTCCAATCGTCAGTTGAAGTAAGATCACAAGAAGAAGCGGCAGATGCAGTTCTAACCGATGGCAATGCATTGTCTGAGTCTTCACCAGATGAAGCTCTATCATTATTACATGTAGAGTTGTCGATGTCAGAGTCGTCGAGATCTGAGTCGTCGATTTCAGATTCATCTGAATCTGATTCAGTCTGAGCTGCTAATATCAACTCCATTGCCGCCTGTGAGGTTAAACGACGAGGCATGTCGAAGAGCAGTCTATGAATAATAACAATCACTTGATGGTGTCCCTTTAGGGTGCACTCGAAGCTCACAATCGATTCTTATTTGCCCATCATTGTTTGGAAGTGACCTTGAAGACGTTCAACGAAAATAACATCATACAGAATGTATCGATGTGCGTCACACACGTGCAGCACTCACAGTCATCTTATTTGATCGATGCAAAGGCAAGCAGTGTCTCAGCGATCGGTTGTATAAGAAAAAAGAACAAATTGACATTAAGAAAAATATTGAAAATTGCAGGGCGGATATATCCGCCTACGGCGTCATCTATCGAATTTCGCTGGGCGGATATATCCGCCCACTGCATGGAAAGAGGAATGAAATGAAATAAACAATAGATCAAGTTTTCGAACCTACGATCTTACATGCGACTGTCCGTTAAAATCAATGATTTGTGAGTCTGAAGGATCGTAATTTTGTTTTCGATGTTTGGGCTGCCCTTGAAATAGCACACATGACATATAGCTGTACAAGTGAAGACCTAGTGGCAGTCGAATGAAAGGAACATTTGCAGAAGTACTTCCTTTAATTGAGAAAATTTTATCTATCTATTAAATTTTGAAAACATGATGACATTCATTATATTCATAATTAAAGACAACAACAATTCTCCACCTACACAGTATCTCATACAAGTTCAACATTCAGTCGATTTCTTTCTTGCCTTGTTCTTTGGTAATAACACGGCAGATGTCGCGACTTGTTTTCTCGTCCCAATTCAACTGACAGTTGGAACAGATGAACCGAAAAGAATCATTTAATTTTCCATTAATCCAACTATGCGACTTCAGGCGAAACGGAGTAAAGTCAATTAGGAGAAATATAGGATGAAAATATATGAGGCCTTTTATCTACAGATGTGCCGCGAGTTTCTGATCATCGAATTTTGCTGTCAAAATATGTGGGGCGTTTTTCGCCCCTGACGAATTTTTTGAATATCTTTTAAATCAAACAAGCTTCGACCACCAGATTTCTCGTAGCTTACTGTCTACGTATTATGCAACTTTTGACCGCAGAAAAATAATTTTGGCACAATGCTTTTGGCGTGAGAATTATTTTGAAATTTGAATGTTTTGGAATATTTTGGCAGATTTCGGCGTATTTCACTTCTAGCGCATATTGCTTTATTAATTCTTGATGAAATAAGTTGAGATTACATAGATGATTCTTCCTATTAATATAGAGATATTCATAAATGCAAAATCTTTAAATTTGAAATTATCTGCCTACTATGCATGTCTCAAATCTCAAATGTAATTTTCTATTGCTTTTGTACTTTTTTGTTCTGCATCTAATCAGCAATTACTGAAATTTTTCGAAATCATATTGCTTTAAGCCTCAGTGTCTCGATAAAAGTCACCGAATGGGTTGCTTCTCTATCTGCAGAAACTAGATAGACATACTAAAATGTGCGAATGAGCTGAACTAAAAGTTTAAATTATTTTCCACTTCAAATAGTGATCTTATGGAAAGTTATGAAAAATTGGCACTTTTTGATACAGTGTAGACACTGTAAGCCGTTGACCGACCCTACAAAATTACTGACAAAATCAACCGACGATTGTCACTTCCAATATCCTGCGATATGCGACGAATTTGTAGGTTCTCCACCGACATCGAAACAGATGCTTTGTATGCAAATTAACTAAAAAACAACTGTTGAATATTGATTGATTTTTTCGATTAGTGATTGTTTGACTTTTGGGCAATCTGTATTACTGTGTGGCAAAACGATGATTTATTTTGACACAATTTAATTAATTACCTACATTTTTGATAAAATTTAAGCTATAATTCATTGCTATTCATTTTGTCGCTTTTTGTCAGATATTGTAGGTGTTCAGTGGCAATCATCCTACAAGAACTAACAATGACCAACAAAATAGATTTTGTAGGATAAATGTCTGTCAATTGTGAGTCAACGGTTTACAGTGTATGATCTTCACCTCAGCCCAGGGATGACCTTAGAAATAAACCGATGCTGTTTTTCTCTCTTTTTGATACATACATTCAAAAGTCGAAACTCAACTATCCTGAGAGTTAATAAATTGGTTTGTGAGAAAATAACAAAGAAGAAACAAAGAGCAAAAATGGCGTATTTTAAACTCTTATGACTTCACTCGTCAAGCATTCGTCGCTCAGCTTGAGTAATACTAACTTGGAGAATCGCTTCGAATCTTGTGTCATAATTTTACCCATTTGCGCTTGCTGAACCGCATCTTAGCGTATCAACCCAGCATAGAAACATCTCTCGGTTAATTGCAATAATAGAAATGTTTTTGGATTGAGTGGCTATATGAAACCTTTATTGCATCAATAGAACAGTGAATTACGATTCGTTTCAGCATTATACATTGTATGGCATAAACATGTAAGTAATTTTTAGTAGCAGATATGGAAACGCCAAATTGAAATGCAAAATTTATTTTTATGCCATAATTGTAGTCAATGAAATGAGCTTAGAAAAAAGCTATTAAGCATTAATCACTAGTAATGCTGGGATTAGCGCTCAAATTATAAGGCCTATAAAAAAATCAAAACTTTCAAAATTTCCATAATTTTCCAATATTTTCCAAAATTTTCCTATTTTTCCATAATTTTCCACGGAAAACTTTGGTTCAAAATTTTCCGGAAAATTTTCATCACTATTAAGCATTAATCGCTGGTAGGCTAATTCTGGGATCATCGATGTTTGTCACTCACATGAGTTTAGCGGTTGCTTCGTAGCACAGTCCTCAGCAGTATTCAGACAATTTTTGTCAGGAACGCTTTATTAAAGTTTAACTTTTGTCAAATTGTGCCTTCAACTTGGTGCTCATTAATATATTACATCGCAATCAATTGTTTGCAAAAGTCGAATGTTCACTGTCAATTAAATGAGTTAAGCATGTTCGTCCGTCGATAGAAAGTAAAAAGTGCTATTTCGAAATGTTTGTTGTAATTTTAAAAGATATAAAGCTAATAAAAAGTAGGCTGTCGAGAAAGTTCTCCGCACATCAAGTTACTCAACTAATAAATTTCTCTAACTGGCAAATTTTGGAAGCCAGAAATTTCATTCAGTGCTATTTTGAAAATGAGTTTTTGGAGATATATCGCTTTCAAGTGTATTGTTTGGCAAATGGTGCAGCTTCCATCTACAGAATAATATATTTCGAAAAATGACAACGCGACAACAAATGATTCGATGTTGAGATGCTTAAAACAACCATTGTCTAGCTCAGTGGTGGGCAACCAAGTCGGGATAGCGGGCCACAATGAGTGGCCCGCGAAAAGCCTCGCAGGCCACCAATTTTAAAAGGCAGTATTATAGGCTTTATATTGTCTTATTCCGTACTTTTAAGTGTTCAAAAACCGTGCATGGGCTCCACAAATGGTAGTCGTGTGCTAATGCACACGCTAATGCTAATCGAGTATACGAAATATACAAGGTGTTTCAAAAGTAGGCTAACAGTTGATTTTGCCATAGGAAATCTATGTTGACCGTTCTATTGGCGATTTACACCTGAATCAGTCGATGGATATCCATGATCAGTCCAACATGAGCCATAGACTTCGAAGTAATTGCTACTATCATTTAGAAGTCTATGCAGTAGCATTCCATTGGCAAAGGAATTTTGAAATCTATCATGGACAAGATATAGCACCAATCTGACATTACGTACATGGATATGTTCAATTAATTTGATTTGAATCAAACACTGTTAGTTTGACTTGAAGTGAATTAAACAAGCTTGAAGCTTTTTTGAATTTGCTGCTTCTGTCATGTCAGGTCATCTAAAAGATGATCAGAGAAAATGGATTTTGAAATCCTTTTGGAAAAACAAGAATGCTGAAAAGGTGCGAATGGAATGGAGAGATGCCTTTCACAGCAATCCTCCATCAAGATTTGCTATTTATCGCATTCGAGATAAATTTGAAAAGACCGGTTCGGTAGAGAATGCACCGAAGTCAGGACGCCCTCGATCAGTTTCAATAACATCAAACGAGGAGTTAGTGGCCCAAACATTTGTTCAAAGTCCGAAGAAGTCAACAAGAAGAGCCTCATTGGAGTTGGACATTTCTCTAAGCTCTACTTGGAGACTGATGAGGAAAGTTGAGTTGAAACCATACCGACCCAGACTGTTGCAGCACCTTCTACCGGATGATGCTGAACGACGCTTGCAGTTTGCTGTGCTCATGTTGTCGGAAATTCGGGAGAACCCAGATTTGCTTGACAAGATAGTTTGGTCTGACGAAGCCAGTTTCAAACTATCAGGTCACGTAAATAGACATAACTGTGTCTACTGGTTCCCTGAAAATCCGCACATGGTATCAACAAATGAGCTGAACCAGCCTGGCTTAACCGTCTGGGCCGGTATGTCAAGCAACGGTGTGATTGGGCCAGTATTTTTTGAAAGAACTGTGACGGCTGAGGTGTACCTTCAAATGCTCCAATCCTTTGCGATTCCTGAGATGCAGTCATTGAACAACTTCAATGAGCTGTACTTTCAGCAGGATGGTGCACCAGCGCATTTTGCAGTGAGTGTCAGAAGCTATCTGAATGACACTTTTCCAGGAAAGTGGATCGGGAGATGTGGTAGCATCCTTTGGCCTCCTCGCTCTCCCGATCTAACTCCGATGGACTTTTTCTTTTGGGGCGTTGTAAAGGAGAAAGTGTACGGACGAAAACCTCACACACTTTCTCAACTCCGCTCCTACATCACAGATGCCTGTCAAGAGATCAGTGATGACAGGAACTTATGCAGAACTGTGTGCCACAGTGTGGCCGAAAGTCTACAAGAATGTGCCGATGTCCATGGTGGACATTTTGAGCATTTGCGTTCGTGAATTTTTGCAACTTTAAGTTGATTAATTTTTTGATATGTTGAATAGGCCTTGGTTATTCATTTGTTCATTTTTTTGTTAGGAAACCAAGCAAACAAAATGGTAGTTGTTTTAATGTTAATACCTTTATTAATTTCAGCCTCCTCTAGGCCATCGTCAGAAGCTTCTGACGATGGTCTAAGAGGAGGCTGGAATTAACAAAGATGAAGGACATTTGGATGTCAGCTGTTCTTCCTTCTCCGCAGTAACACTGAAACAACTACTATCTTGTTTACATGGTTTCCTAATAATTTTTTTTTTGATAGATGTTGGATAGTTATTCGACTTCTCATGATCGGTATAGATTCAAATTGGGTTGTAGTGAAATATGTAGGCATGAAAACACTGGAGATCATGAGATATTTTGATATGATTTACGCGATGTCAAAGAGTATTGAATTTTTGCCCCTTACGAATACAAGGCATATTAGCTATCTGTGGCATCGTGAAAAAGATTACTATGACATAGCTTATTAATCTATAGCATTAAGACATAGCTTTTCAAGGCCAATTTCTACTGTTAGCCTACTTTTGAAACACCTTGTATATTAGTGTAGTAGTACGCAAATGGAATTCAGCAAGAATATTTGAAAAAATATTGGCCTGTCAAAAGCATGCGGTTGGATTCCTTCATTCGTAGTCAAGATCTAATTAGTATAGCCTCTTTCAAGGTTCATTGAGGCGTGGTTTATTGCGTAGAGAAACATGTTCAGCAGGGCATTGAATACTATGTGACTTAGCACAAACTCGCGCAGGTGATGACCATTGATTGCGTATGCGAGAGGATATTCATTACGAAAGGAGCATGGTTTAATAATTCGAATGTCAATTTTTGTTTTTTTGTGCCATCATATTGCTTAGTTAGCTGTTAATTAATGGTTTTGCAAATTCTAAAGAGGATGCCTCACCCTTAGATACACCTCTCAATGGTCGAAGTCGGAGTGAATCATTTTCACATAATCGATTCAAATAATATGTCCCGGTGGGCCAGCAGTGGCCCGCGGGCCACGCGTTGCCCACCACTGGTCTAGCTGCTGATTGAACAAGAAAGCTGAAGAGGTTTATTCATTTAATTTTCATGTTTTCAGAGTAAATATGCGTCTGCGACAATGATGCGATTGATCCGCAGTCTTGACGATTGATGCGCAGTTTGAATCATTTATGGTAAACCAATTGTCGGAAATTTCCAGTAAACATCTAGAGTTTGTCAATTATTTACATACAAAGTAATCTTTATAGATAACGAACAACACCCAGAAATTATTCATGGACCGATATATTTCGCAGGATTCTCTCAAGGCACACACCGGAATGAAAATTTACACAGTGGAATCAGCATGAACAAGCTAGCATGAACTATGTTTTTGACAAGTTAGAGAGAGATACGAGGACGGCCAAGTGAACATATGATGCAAGTACTTACATAAGAAGAAAAGGTTACAAAGTCATGATACTAAATAATGTAAAGAAGTAGCAGTCTCCTTTTGTACCACAGAATTAGATTCCTCTACGCGCGCTTCCGTTTCCTGGAAAGGATGGGTTATATGTAACCTTAATATTGAGATGGCACGTCACAGAATTAGACCACTTGCTCCTTCTCGAATGGATAATTCATGTATCGCTTGCTATTGGAAATGGCATACAATAAGCTGTCAGCAGAGGACAACAGAGCCAGTGAGAGATGCGTGCGCGCTGAATTCTTCGAATCTGAAGGAATTTTGGCAATCGAAGCATTTTGCTGGAACTCACATTTATACGTAAGCGGCGCACGACTTTATTCCTATCTCTGTAGGGTATTAGGAATTCCTTTTTGCCCACTTAATAGGTTCCTCGATGTGCCGGCGATTTCATATTAATCACACTTCTAGCAAATCGAAGCAGATAAACAAAATATTTAATTCTGTGTTTTGTACACATAGATCATGCTTGATCATGTGGATAAAGAGTGCTTCGGTGACGCTGAGATGGAGTTTGCCTCGACCTCTACGGAGGACACGAAAACACTGTTTGGCCGTATTTCTAGTGACACAAATTTCTGGTGATGTTGCTCCTTGCCTTTCCACGCTTCCTATAAAGCAACCAGTTGGGGACATGCTCCATATCCTCTGGAACAATCTGTGGTCTGTTCGCCCTATATACCTGCTTCCACAGGTGCAGTCGAATTGATATAGCACATTGGATTGGGATTCCAGAAGCAGCCTGTCCTTCAGATTCGATCGCCACAGAGGTTGAGTTCTTCAGAACACTAAAGAGACTTAATGTGTAAGTGGGGTTGCGGCCTGTCTTGGGAAGAATGCATGTCGATGAAGCTCGAAGGATGCCCATTGCCGATTTATGTCTTTCGGAGGAATTCACATTCAGTCGCTATGGTCTCAGGAGAACATGTGCGATGAGCTGGGTGAAAAAGGGTACCAGTGAAGTTGAAAGCAACAATCGCCTGGCATATCTATCCAGCTATATCACATACGCACATCCATCGAAGAACTGGATTGGCAATTAAACACAAATGCAGTAGGATCAATAAAATATGCACAAGAATTAAAGCGCAGTCGGTGAAGTTGTAAATGGTGGCAAGTCACAAAGCACTGTCAGAGTGGACGGAGAACGTTGGCAGGACTCAAAGTGCGGTTTTTGATCCAAATTTATGTCTTAGGTTTATTAAAAGGATATCGATAAAATGTTACAGGTTGGTGTTTGCAGGATCGCCACTTGTTTTATTGTACCCACTTCGACATGCAGGAGCACACCGAGCCGTCATTTCTGTAAGCATTTCATTTTTTGAGGTAGAATGTCGAATCAAAAAAGTATCTCTCCGTGAGCTAGCAGACCGTACCAACCTGTGACGTCATCATGACCGATCGCGATCCCAAGTGGATGACGCCATTAACGAAACATGTCATCAACGAGAAATGGAGAGCAGTTTTTGTAAAACTTGTGAAATTTTTCTAACATTATCATCCATGAACTTGAGAATGAAAAAAAGCATTTTCAACAATTTATTTAGCACAATTCGCGCTTTGGCAATAATATTACATATGATATTTATTGATAGAAGTTACAACATTTCAAGTTTCCATGATTATACGAGAAGCAGCGGAAGTATTACATCAATCAAAATATGAAGTAATTGGCAACATTTGTCTGAAAACAGACGAAATTGTTCACATTGTTCACATTTGTTCACATTGACCTGTCCAAGTGCTTATAACATATAATTCATGCTTGTGTTGGAAAGTACGAAAATCTATTAAAAATTGACTTGGTCGAGTGGTCCATTTTTATGAACATTGCGTGTCGTTTAATTGGGATAACTTTCAAGTTCATCCACAAAAAAATTCCTTATAAGCACCAATGATTCTTTATCCGACGTGCCACGGCTTCCTAGATTGGTAAACTACGTCACAAGCACTTCAGATAGTTTCACGATTTTTCAATTGCGATCACTTTTCTGTTTGGGCCAACACGGCCCTTCAAAGCAGAGCAAAGCATCCGGACACTCTCGATAAGCGTCTATTTGTCTATCACAGATGAAGTTGCATATAAAAAGACAGGATCGTTGGCGGCCAGCGGTACGTTATCGGTAGACGCAAGTGCAGTTTACTTGTAACTTTTTTTGTGATAGACCAACAGGCACTTATCGAGAGATTGCGGATACTTTGTTCTGCCTTAAAGACTTTGGGAACATGGCTAACCTCTTTCAAAGCTTGGTCAACTGCATCATTATTTTATGTGAAATGAAATATAAGAATACATGATGTACATCCCTCCATCGACGCATCTTTGAAATAAATCAATGTTGCAATAATATTATTCATGTATTCTCGCCTTATAGGCCTTGTGAGATAACGCATTGAAAAATTGTGAATAAGGATGATATGAAAGTCAAGACTTTTCTAAACCTCTTCAGTAATCGTGGCATGGCTATGTATTTCCATTCTTTTTTTTCTGCTTCTATTTTCTTTCCTCAATCTAGATATTTGTACTGTCTCAAGTATCTGTCAGTTATAGCGTCATAGAAGATACTGTTCACATTCATCTTGAATTTCTGGGTGTTCTTTTCGTGCCACTCCTCACAATGTTTCCATAAAACTCAGCTTCTTGAATTACCTGTTAATAGCTGTTGATATTCATTTTCTCTTTGCCATCTACTTCTTGATGCTTCAAGTTCATCAATAAAATAAGCTCCGCATGTTTCACATTCGATTTGACGTTGACAATCTCCTTTTCTTCCACGTTCACAAATCATGTATAGCACCGAACCTTATCCTTCAATTTCATACCATTAATTCTTTCCTGTATTTGTTTTACTCCTCCAATTTCATCTTCAAGATCGTGTTCCATGCTTTGGCCGCTTTCCTTGATCACATTCCTCGATAATTTCATCATAAGCATTCAATGAATGCAGAGTGAAAAATTTCATACATCAATTTCTTCGTGTAAACGGAATATTTCATTCTTGTCATTAAATCGTTTACATACTTGGCCTTTCTATGTCATTGCAAAGTTTTAATATAGAATAGTAAAATTTTGCTATACACCTGTTTGTGCCTCTGCATAAGTTTCTTGAGTAAAGACTGTTCTTTTCACATCCATTGATTACGCAGAATTAGCGTGTATCACTACATTCAATGTAACATTCTTTTTGTATAAATCATTGAAATATCATTGTAACATGAATTATTTCTAATCGCGTCGAAAGAGTGATTTATTCTTATATTTTATTTTACACAAAGTAATAGCCTTTTCAGTTGCACTAATTAATCAATTGACCAACCGACTTGGCTAAAGATTGTGCTACCTTTTACAAATACCGGTACATGCACATGAAAATTGAAAATTCCCGTTCAAACGCTCAGTACAAGCGCAGGATGATTTAGATTCCCCTTTGTGATAGTTCAAGTTTTATTTAAAAGTTGAGAATACAGCTTTGAAAACTTGATTCTCCAATCGCTTGGTTTTTTTTCTCGAAGAGAGTAGGTCCTTGAAGCTTTGTGCAGTCTCAGAGCTCAGTGAATTTATGAAATGTGGTATTGATTTTTACAGTAGGAATGTGGAGTCGGAGTCCAGGATTCTTATCAGTTTTGATGGACACGGAGTCCTATCAAATGATAGGAATCCGGACTCCGGCCTATAACTAGACCCGAAATATAATACAAACAAATTATTTATTCTCGTGCATAGCTGTCTTGATGTCAACTTTCTTCGTCAAACAAAGTACAGAGACAGCAGTGCATGCAAAGATTGTAGTTGTTGAGAGAGTGAACCGTAATACTGAAAAAAGGAATGTCGTTTCACTCGGTGATTTAGTAGAGAAGACATGCCTCCCTAGCCTCGATCACACCTACGCACCAAAAGTCACATCAGATACAAAAGTGAAGTATTAGTTTGATTGAGAACATTACCTCTTACCCTAACGTCAATCGTGTGTGATGGCTGCTCTAAAGCGCATGTTGACCCATTTATACCGGATGTGCTAAACATCGAGCATGAAACAAATAAAGTTTTAATGAATTTTTTGCTACATACAGACCTGCATCTGACCAATTTTCTAAGACTAGAACTTTTTAGGGTGCTATAATTTCTTTGAACGCGAGGGGTACATTTTTGAATACTTTAAAGATGAAGGCTGCTAAGTAAACATGGGCAAGTTGAATTTATTTTTTTTGTATTTTTTTATAAATGATGTTTAGTCTTATTGTAGATTTTCATTCAAGGCGCAACATTAATGAAATATGGCTTAGCGCATATACTCTATTACTCTAAATCTAAATCTTCAGAATTTAGTACATGCGGCATTTGAGTGACATGAATGAAAATAGAAATAATTGATTTCTCATGAATGCGCCGGAGTGCAACAGTTTCCCATTTGTTGAATGAATGGTGAAATAATACGGTCGCCATGGATGCAAACAACACACAGCAGGTGAAGCCATAAGATTTGGATTCAAGGTTTGAACCTTAGCGTCCATCCTTGGTTCCTGCCTGTGGTTGGAGCCGTATCCTGAACAGGCCTAACAGGTAACAGAGAAGTATGATTTTGGGAAAAGCGGCTACGTTTTTTACTACGTGGCGAAAATATTTAAAGATTTATACCCAGAACAACAAATGTCAATATCTAGATACAATTTTTTTTGTTGCCACTTTGTTTTTCATTCAGTGAAAGCAAATCTGGGTAAATCGTGTATTGAAACATTCCGAACGAATCGCCTTCCAAACAATTCATTCGATTACAAAATAATGTCAAAATCCGGTCGTGGCAGCTGTAGTAGCTGTAGTAACTATATATATTTGCATGAAGATAAATACCATCCAGTAATAAATAGTCCTCAGCGATCCGACAAATCTGGTTTTTTGATTGTCAGCTTCATCCTATTGATGTAATGAATAATGCGACATGTGCTGAATTTAGCACATATCAGATATCTATGACCATAATGATTCAAACTCTAAAATGCATGTGGGGGGATTGATTAGCATTACTTATGCTAGGAAAAAAATAATTTCCTCCAATTCACCGCTTTCCATCTAGCGGGCATAAATGGGTCAAAATCGAAAGTGTATTCCGATTTTTTGGCGAAGGATGGGTGATTTTCTGCCTGGTAGAGACTGGAGAAAAACCATGTGAAGCACACATCAACAAGGTGGGAGGAGCCAATTCGCATGCATCCAACTTAAAGCGACATTTGATGAGACGGCATCGTCGACAACATGATGAGGTGATGGAGGGATGAAGAAAGTCAAGTAACCGTCAAGAAACAGCAATCGTGTCAGAGACAGATCACAAAGTAAGTCAAAATTCATTCATTTCCTAAAATAGTGAAACAGTCAATTGCCACCCGGAGTCGGAGTCAGCATCCCTGGGAATTCCTAGATCAAGTTTTCAGCGGTAAATGAAATGAAATGGAATCAGAACTGTTGCCTTATGATATTCGTTGTATCAAGCAGGTGACAAATGCAACTGAATGAAAGTTCTCTTTGTTCTTTCATGAATGATTGGGTCGTAGTCAGCGACACTCATTGGAAGGTTGACATTGATTAATTGTCTCTTTCCCGCTGATTGTCACTTTTTTTACTGATTTGCCGGTGTTGCGGCTGTTCCTTTGTCTGTTTTCGGTTAAGACGAGTTGCTTGCTTTCTTCATAAATGTTGACGATCACATGTTATAATATTTGTTTATCGAGTGAATGTGGTTTCAAAGAGATTTTTAAGCTAAGATGGGTGAACCACGTTTCTTTTCTCGGTACGCTCAGCTTTGAAAGAACACCTTTTTCTTTGCAGTTATTGGACGCGACATTGAAGCGGTTCGAAGTGTTGAATTCCCTTATCTCACAAAATGTTGATATTTGCTTGGAAACGATCTTGAAAAGCAAGGAATTCTGCAATGGATATTATCTGAAGAAGAAGAATACACATATTTTGGACATTTAGCTTTGACCCAAGTGATACGACCTCACTGTATTCCTATTTTCTTTTTTTATCATGAAAATTATTTTCGAGCTTAATTCCTAGTTTCCACGTCAAAGTGTATAAACCGTCATGTTATGCGACACCATGATATGCACATGTCAATCCAGGGGCAGAAAGTTAATGAAATCAAGCGGCAATTGCATGATCTGGATTAAATGATGCAACACGACATCAACGGGTAACATGAAATGTTCACATTCAACTGTAAGCTCGGATCTTCCGTCTAGAAATAGACATTTGACAACTTTTTGATTGATTGATTAACATATTGTTGTTAGAACACCAGTCAATAATACTCATAAAAAGAGATACAAGGGAGCCATCATTACATGAATCCAAAATGACTCCACACAGTCTCACATCGTCAGCATACATGTCAGACAAAAGGTAATTGAAAAAATACGTCGCAAAAGTGGATCCTTGAGGTACACCATTTGTGATTCGCCTAGGAGAACTACACGTGGTTTTCCATCTTACATGTTGACTTCAGTGCCTCAAGTAATTGTCCACGAAATGCACCAAAAAAGGAGGAAAAAAGTCATTCGACATCCTGTTGACAAGGTGTCTGTGCAAAACACGATCAAAACCTTTTGTCAGATCAAGAGCACAAATAAATGACAGGCCATTGCATCAGACCTCTCAGATTGCCTCAGCAAAAATTCTTGAATAGCTAACAGAGCGCATGATGTCGAGCTATGGGAACGATATCCAAATTGAGAACTGTGCATTCGTTTCAAAAATCCATTTTTGATGAAATTTATAATTGACTTTTTGATTATTTTAGCAGGGACAGAGAGCTTGGAAATCTGTCTAGTGCCAGTAATCTTGGGAGGATGGCTTTTGGGCAGAGGCGCAATATCAGCGGATTTCCAAATTGGCGAAAGATCGGCAGTCTTCAAACACATGTTGAAAATCAAAGACAGCGGACTGGAAACAGCACAGGCGAACTTGAACCAGGAAATGGGAGGAATTTCATTAGATGAAACACTGGCACGGGGATTAACTAGTAGAAGATCTAACACAACACGAGGCTCAAATTCGAATCTTCGATCATGTAGGATGTATAGAAGTCATTTTACTCTACGATTTATTGACATTTTTACCAGAAGCACAGCGGATAAATCAATCATCATTTGAAGCAACGTTGTTTACTTTCTTGTAGATATCCCAGGGCGATTTATTATCCGCAATGCCTCAAGAGCCCCAAAACTGCCTGGCTTCATCGATAGCGTTCTTCACTTTGTCACGAAAATGACGATATGATTCCCACTTCCTCCGTCTGTAGGCACAATAACTTTAATTTATGAGCACTTTGATAGTCGCGGTTATCCACGGCTTTTCTTTCTTCGATACCTTGATGATATTCACAGGTAACCAGGACAATGCATGCCGAGAATGGCAATGGAATTCTGTCACTGCGATATTTAAATTTTCATTTTGAAAAAGTTCTGTCCAATTTACAGACTCAAGATACATAATGGACGGCGACAAATAAGAGCTTGTAAAGTCTTCAACATAAACATATGAAAACTCTGTCACAAATTTAGCTCGGGCTTCAGGAAAAGATCCTCATGATCACTAAATGACATACATCAAAATAGTATTGAGACCAATTGTCAGGAGTGAAGATTAAGTCAAGACATGCATCTTTCCTTGTAGAATTCACAACAGCAATAGTCAGATAAATGTTTGACTCAAAAATGGATTGATCAACGTGGTTAAAATCACCACAAATCATAAGCTTCACATCTTGACTGCTGGTTTAATTGACTGTCATGTGGAAAATACAAGATAACTACCAGAAAACGAGAAGAGCATTTCGTAATATTATGGAACATCAAAATCTCAACATCATTATTTTCGGATCTAGAACATGAGATCTTACATTGAAGACTATTCTTAATATACGCACAAATGCCTCCACCTTTCAATGAGCTTACACGATCTGCACGAAAGATGCAATAACTGCAAATAGAAATCGAGTCATTAGAAATGGTATTGTCCAACCAACTTTCGGTAATACAAGTAAAGTCAGGAGATAATTGCGACACAAGAACAGCTGGTTCATCAAACTTATCGTTAATAGAACGAGCATTTCTACCACAAATAGATGGCAGGATATTCGAGTCATTGGATGATCTGCTATGATTTTCTCAATCCTGATTGTCAAATTTGGACATTTTAACCCATTTTAGGAATGACGCTTTCACCAGAATCTTTTCTTCTATGAAATTTATTAAGTAACTTTTTATCAGCAATCAATTGTGCAGGTGTTAGATCATTTCTAATCGAAACAGACTGAAAAGGTCGATTAGGAACTCTAATTATTCCAATTAATGATACTCAGCATGTTGACAATCGTGTGTATAGGCTACATAGCAAGCATGCGGTTGAAACCTTGGTTTCCAGATCAGTGGCGTCATTTCAGAAAATTATTAGGGGGGCGAATAATTGTATGATGAATAATTACCAAAAAAAACTAAATTATGAATGACAAATACTTATAATTCCGTAAGGAGTTAAGGACACGATATTAAACCGAAAAAAAATGTTCAAACTAAATGTATATATACATGTTACGTTAGATTTAAAACAAGGAATATCGCCTGTCTTTTCTACTGGCGAATTCGGCGATAACTTCGTCGACGTTAACAACTTTGCATTCCTCGTTTAAGCAGGCCATGATAAGTAGATCACTCAAACGTTCGTCTCCCATAGAATTTCTCAAAAAATCCTTCACTCTTTTCATGCTTGAGAAGTGTCTCTCATTCGACACAGTTGTAACTGGTAAAGCAATGATAAGTTTTATCAGCTTTAAAAGTTGTTTAAAACCAATGGGCAATTGATTCAAAACTGCAAAAATTGAAAGTATATCCGTGCATTCCTCATTTTGGCTTATGATCACTTCTCTTGCTGTAATAAGCTCAGCACTGAGAGCAACTGCGTCAATATCGCAATGTGGATAAGCTTTTATCAATTCGATTGATTTTTCTTCCGAGAGAAAATTCATAGAGCTTTGGTCGAAAATGCTCTGGGCGGTGAATGCTTTTGTATTCAAAAAGAATCGGTGATTGAGTTCAGACACAAATCTGTCGATAGCAACGAAGAAGACTGGAGCACACTCTGACTGATTCTCGACTTCACATCTTCTTGCTCCGGTTGAAGATAAAACATAAAAAATGAGTAATTTTTTGGAAGGAGTTTGCTTTCGTTTTATCTGTTTCGACACGTTTTCTAGTCCGATTGACGATCCAAGCTGTTGGATTTCATTTTTTAGCTTTTGGTAACACCCTTCGCTTCTTGCACGTTTCAACGATGCTGTTGTTGTTTGAATGAGATTCAAAGCGCTTGAAATATTTATGCTTCTAGATTGAAGTTCCTGTGAGAGCACGTATATCTCACTGAGAAGAAAATCGCATACTACTAAAGTCTCCAGAAACTTGTAATCAGAGATCTTGTTCATCAGAGATGATGCTTGTGATGCGACGTCATAATCACTCTGTTGTTCTGCCAAAACAGTCAGAGTCCTGAAGATGGCTTCGAGTCTTTGTTTGCACTTTCTTGTTGATTTATGCCAGTAAAACCACCTCGTGTGAACCAGTCTTTCCAATTGCTCTATTGTAATCATTTTGTGATGCAGGCAGCGATCGATGAACGGTAATAAGGATGTCAGGAGTTGGCAATTAGTTGGCAGTGAGACAAGCTCAAGGTCGCTTTGAAACGGTTGGTTGCATGACGTCATCGAAAGTTGAATGTGTTTATGCGAAACGAAGCAATAGATGATTTGAAATTTGTGAAAAGCAATTGATGTGAAATTTGACACTCGATATTGAATAAAGGTAATACTGCAGGACTTAATAGTGACCGATAGGAGAAATGGGAATAATTTGTCAATTACACTCTAAACCAGCACCTCCTAAATCACACACTGAAGCGAGACACTATTCGTAACTAATAAAAAAATCCTAAAGCAAAGCGTTTTAGGAGGCTAGCGCACTAGTGTTATTGTTCTCTTTAGTATGTCAGCATTCTATTTCACGCAACCTCCTAAAATTCTAGTGTGTCGTGCTTTAGGATGCAGATTTCTTCGATTTTAGGAGGTGACAGTTTACAGTGTAGACCCTATCGCTGCATCTGCAACATCTCTAACATAAATAATGCTTCGTTCGATTCCTAATTAAATATTTTTTTAAAATTATTATCTAAACCACTAAAACCTTAGGGGGGGCCAAGGCCCCCCTTGCCCCTCCTAAATGACGCCACTGTTCCAGATCCTTCACCTGCATTATTTTGATTTCGCTATTTTCTTGCAAAGTCCTGTTGAGATTTGCAATTAGCAAGTTAATGAAATTTCGACGTGCATTCATTAGGTATCTCTTTAAACACACTACTGGCAACACACTACTCAAACTTACCCGGGCATGGCTGCAACTTTCAATAGGGAGCTATGTCGATGTTGAGAGATGTGAACTAGGCCTGCTGATGATTCCGGATATTAGATGAAATAGCAGCTATTCAGGTCTATTACCATTTTTCAATTGAGGATGCAGCTCAATGTTTAATAATTCTATTTACATCCTGATCTGCTCCTTTTGGCTTCCAAGACCAGATGGAAATTTCTCATTGCAGATAAACATATCGCATTCATTAATAATAATTATTATGTGGAATAGCTCGGAATAAAATACAGCTGTGTAGAACCTCGTCACTGATTATTACTTATTGGGGCATTGAGGAATATACACCACTTTTTTTGAAATACAGTCAAGGACTGTCAGTGAATTATTGCTTATTGCGAACTGGCTATGAAGACCATTATCGGACAGAAAGCAATTTATCCTGAGTAGAATTTGCGTCATGCATCATTAAACACTTCTGTTTTGTTAGGCTGTGGACATTGAAGGGCATAAAATTCAAATGAATAAATGATGCTGCGATCCTGCGTAGAAGTCATTTATCCTAGCACCGCATTAATAGGATCCTTTATTCGTTCAGTCTCTACGCGGTTCCTATCCATAGCTAACCGTCCTTATCATTATTTGCAGGAATTATACTGTTCATGCGTCAATAAAATGGATTATGAGAAGGTAATGTATTTTCCAGTCTCAGACAAATGGATGTCAGACAGGCTAGGCGATTCAACACCTGACCAACGTTGGAAGAATGTCTGAGAATTTTGTCATATCTGTCCTTACCGGAGTAGAACGAATATATGACCGAAAATTGATAACAGATTCATCGGAGGGAATGCACAAGCGCTTTCGCGGTGTCTTTTCTCTGATTATTGCCTATTCTTTGCTTTCTTTGCACGATTACTTTCTTAATTGTCATTTGTTGAATAAACAAATTATCATGTGGATGTAAGTATAGGTCCTATAAATAATTCGAGTCGCGGTTGCATTGGAACAACTGCGCGTTGAATTATCTTTACAATTTACATGCATATGGTAAACAACTTTGATTTTATGACATGATTTATTAATTTTGATCACTTTGAATTTCTGCTCTTCTTAACTGAGAGCATCCTTCTAGATGTTCAGATAGAAAATCAAAAAATATTATCGCGTTTTCTGATTCACAAAATCGAACTGTAGCTTTATAGTAATTCTGTCAGTTTTATGCTACAGGAGTAGATCTCAAGTCAACAAATGAACAGATTATCCTGCCCCACTTGGATTAGAAATTTCCCGGATCCGCATATTTTAAACATTTGACGTAGGTGTGCAGGTTTGCAATTTTGCCTGTCCGGAGAAGCGCAACAGACCAGGGGGCAACTTTGTGACTTCATGTTTAGCCTTGCATTATCCGGAGGGTTCTGGACCCGCTCCTGAACATTTTCTTATATAACTCCAAAACTGCAGAAGCTCACGGTGTAACAGGTGAGGCGGCTTCATCTTGAAAATCTCCCATTATATTTCTCGACGGTTTCTGGTGTATTTTTGCATGAAAGCTTCGAAAATAATATTTTAAAAACCACAAAATTAGTCCTTGGCAAGAAAATGACGAAAATTCAAAATTGCAGACAAAAACAACCGAAACTGCATTCTGGAACTATACCTTTTCAACATAAAATTCGGAATAATCAATTTCAATTTCGGAATAGTCAACTTCAAATTCGGAATAGTCAATATCAAATTCGGAATAGTCAATATCAAATTCGGAATAGTCAACTTCAAATTCGGAATAGTCAATATCAAATTCGGACTAGTCAATATCAAATTCGGAATAGTCAATATCAAATTTGTAATAGTCAATATCAAATTTGAAATTGACAATTCCGAAATTGAAATTGATTATTCCGAATTTGATGTTGAAAAGGTATAGTATAGATTGAAAAAGATCCCAAATATTTTGTCAACAGTTCCTGATGTAATTTTACCCGCACTTTTCAAATATAATTGTCAAAAAGTCGTGATTGGCTCTTTTTTAGAAACTGACGAAAATTCAAAATGACGGACGGAAAACCGAATTTGAAATATTGAAATAATTCTCAACTTGTTCGTCAACTTCCTTCACCGTCGTTTGACCCGATTTTTTTGATTATCACTGTTGGCATATCAAATGGCTTGTGTACAAACCAAGATATGTGAATCAGTGGTCTGCATCAGGTCGATGAGACCTGCAAGACGTGTCATCATTGCATAATGAATATTGATCGAGCCCTGGACTGTAGTTTCGGTTTTATGTCCGCCATTTTGAATTTTTCTCATTTCTCGAAAAGTGCTGACCGCGAGATGTTCCAACGGTGATAACTGAAAGAACGGGTCAAACTACCAGGGATGCGGAGTCGGAGTCCCGGAGTCCTATCATTTTTGCTGGAATCGGAGTGGAAATCGGAGTCCTGACTCCGGACTTTGGCCTTTAACTAGACCCGAAATATAATACAAACAAATTATTTATCCTCATATATAGTTGTCACTGTGTTGATGTCAACTTTCTCCGTCAAACAAAAGTGCAGAGACAGCAGTGCATGCAGAGCTTGTCATATAGTTGAGGGAATGAACCGTGAAAGTGAGAAAGGGATTGTCTTTTCACTCGGTGATTTAGCAGAGAAGACAAGCCTTCCTAGTCTCGATCACACCTACGCGCCAAAGGTCACATCAGAGACAAAAATGAAATACTACTTTGTCTGAGAACATTACCTCTTACCCTCACGCTAATCGTGTGTGATGGCTCCTCTAAAGCGCATATTAAAATCGTAAGTGTACTCATATTATTTGGAGAAGGATGGGGATTTCCTGTCTGGTAGAGACTGGAGAAAAGCCATGGGAAGCACACATCAAGAAGATAGGAGGAGCCGAGTCGCATGCATCTAACTGAAAGCGACATTTGATAAACTTTCATCGAAAATGATTGAT
The DNA here is from genome assembly GCA_907163375.1 of Prostheceraeus crozeri. Taxonomy (NCBI): domain Eukaryota; kingdom Metazoa; phylum Platyhelminthes; order Polycladida; family Euryleptidae; genus Prostheceraeus; species Prostheceraeus crozeri. The sequence continues at coordinate 50,941 of CAJQUW010016152.1, forward strand.
AATTGATACAGCAATTATTGTTCAGGTAATCCTATGATGATCTATGATGTATGTTGCCAGTTAATTTTTCAAAAAAACTAGGCTTTATTTAATTGCCACCCGGAGTCGGAGTCCTATCAAAAGCTGGAGTCCCATCAATCCCAGGAGTCGGAGTCCTATCAAAATGATAGGACTCCGCATCCTTGCAAACTACATAGAAAGCTATTGACGAAACAGATGGGATTTTTTTTCAGTCGAGCCTCAGAATTCAATTCCGGTTTTTCTGTCCGCCATTTTGAATTTTCGTCTTTTTTTCTCAATGAAGGCTGATCTGTGATTTCTTTAACCCTGATCTTGGAAAATTTCATGCAAAAATACGTGAGAAGCCGTCGAGAAATTGAAACCGTCTCTACTAGCACAACGTGAACTACGAATCTAATGTCTTGTGACTTATTGGTTTCCAAACATTTCGGATAAGCACATACTTTTTTGTAAGTCGGGAATTTCTGTCAGTTTCTTACAAAATCAAGCAGGTTAGTCACTTCTCCTAATCTCCGCAAAAAACTGAATCTTTTGAAATAAAGATGTTCACGGTATAATGACATTTTTCAGTCGACCGACTCTCTACCTACTAAATGCTGTCTCTATGGTCCCAACCATATCATGTGATAACTGATGACAACTGATCGTCGTTCAAAGTTCTCTGACATCAATTTGACAACACAATTCGAAGAGCATGCGACAATTGCGCAACATTTGCCGTGTTTGCTGAAGCGATTACATCATCGGAACATCAAAATCTGGGAGACCTTGGTTTTTATAGCTTAGAATTGCCCGGGTAAAATAGAATTTAAGATTGCCCGTGTAGACATGAACAGCAACAACACAGCGACAAGAACATCCGACTGTCAAATTTCAGGAAAAAGCTGCCCAAACAGATTCGATCTTCTAATTTATGAAGTGCTGCTGGTCAAATTCCGTCCACCATCTCTCAGCGGATAAAGTGCTTCAGTTAGACCTAAGTTGCTTGATTCGTTTATATGTGAAGATATCTCCAATTTTTTAGGATTTCAGTTTTTGAAGATATAGGTGATTTCGATTTCATTCCGCAAGGCTTAGCAATAGGTTGTTAGCTGTTTTAAACAATTATCTATGTATTTTGAATTTGTATAGCTTAGTAAATGCGATTATTTAGAAAATACAATTCTGATGATGGCCACTTCAGATGGTCGAAATATCAATTTGGTATTTCTTATTTCTGTCTAAAATAGAATTGCCCCGTAAAATATGATTGAAAACCGAGAAATGTTCTAATTAGTAGAATTGCATAGTAGAATCAGGGCAGGGGGCGGAGAGCCGAATTGTGTTGTTGGCGGGTCGGGGTCGCTCACATCTAGTGTGCGAATCACAGAATTAGATTGTTTAAGCGCATCACTTTGCTAGAACTAACACTGCCACTTACTAAGTGGGCAAAAAGATATTTTCAAAACCTTGCAGAGATAGAAGAAATGGTCGTGCACCGCTTGTGGATTGCTATGAATTCCTTCAAAATGCTCCGATCGCCACGATTCCTTCAGATTCGAAGAATTCAGATCAATTCGCAAAAGCTTTCTTGATAATGTTGAGGCATCTGATCAATATTAAAAATTAACAGGCGCATGAAAAGACGTTCACAAACTTCTCTGTAGAACGTGACATGGACAGCGTCTCTTTGCTGTGTGATCCAGTTGATAACAGTCACTGAAACTTCGCACAATTTGGTGTGTTTAATGTTGAACTGGCTGCTCATTGTTCGATTGTTACGGTGTTATGTCAGCAGATTGTGCTATTTCGTTAACGTTACATATTCCGATGTTTCCTTTCTAGTGAAACAGAAGAAGAGACGACCTATCTAACTCTGTGGGTGGCACGAGTACATTGTGCAAATTTCAAAATGCAACAATAACAGAAGAAGGCCCGAGGCAAGAAAGGCAAAATGATTCTTTGAAGGAGTAGATTGGCATTACAAACAAATGTGATTGAAATGCCTCCGATTCTAGTTGTATGTGATGAACATATTTTCTGTTCCTTCAAGAATATTTCAAGTTCGAAATCCTAGAAATTTGTCCAATAGGATTCTGACTTTGATTCATTATGTTCAATCGACTGACAAGATTTTAACGAATGACTGAAAATCAAGCCTGTCCGAATAACCTCTAACTATAAGGGATAGATTGTGGAGAAAAAGTTGACAGATTCCTTTCAAGTGTATAGTTCAATTTTCTCATTCTCTTGAGAAGAACTCACATGACCCTCAAGTGATGGTGAAAGCATCAGAATTCCATAGAACGATGAGAATAATTTCTAAAGCTTCCAGTTGACGTGTATTTTATCACATTTTGAACAGATGGATTCAGGCATGAAATTTTTAGGCATGTTTGGAAGGAATTCTGTTGAAAATGATGAAGGCGATCCAATGCCTACAGCAAAGTTGCAACTGCTTAACGCATAGTGAACCCACAACCGGGTAATTTGCTGAGCACTTTGGCTTCGGGTTAAGGGCTGAATTCGGTGACCGGGGTCTTGTTTTATAGAATTGAGGAGTCGGATATTTATCAGTAGCATTTTCAGCAGTGAAATATGAAAGACTGCTTTAAATTACACTTCGAAAAGAATAATTTGACGACTGAAAATGTATAAGTGAAATTTAAGTAGTGACTCAAAGATAATGGACTGATAAAGGTTGTGTTTCAATGTCAGTGTGTGATTAGTGGAATACAGAAGTTTGCGGATAATTATTTCTTCTTAAGTATCAAAGAGACAATGATCGTGATTAGCTTCAAGACATTTGGTTAACAATATTATACAGATATTGCAGATATAATAGAAAAAATGCAATTTTATTTAATGAACGATAAAATCAGACCTTAGAAAATCAAATTAGTTCAAATAGGAATAAATATAGTCTAATTCTAACCGAAAGAGCATTATGATTCCAACCATAGAAGTCTTGAAGGCTTGGAGTGGCCATGTACTTTGGAAATAATGCTACATCGTTGTCATAGTAACAGAAATTGCATCAACATGCAACTTTTTGTCTATTCTAGTTCTCCAGAATATATAGAAATCTCAGTCGGTGCATTTCTACGGTCTGTATTCATAGCATTGCTGCCCGCTTTTTTCCTACATTGCTGCCCCAGGCCATTTTTCCGGCAACAATATAGTATCATTGAGGTTCAATTTCTTAGAGACATGCATTCGAATGGGAAAAATTCGTACAACACTGATATCATATGTTGAATTCAATAGAAAAAAACGAGCATCCATTTTGTCATCCATCAAGTAAAAATTATTGTAACACAGCTTATCTCTTAAATGGCCTTCTTTAATTAGGACCTCAAAAATCTTTGTTGATGCTATATTGAATCTGGAATACACTCTACTAGCTTAGAAATGTCGTGGACTCTTAGATATCATGGCTTGTTATTATTTTCGCTATTATGAGCACGGTAATAAGTACACATACCTTCAGAATTGTTTTCTAATCCACTTTTTGTAACTACCAAAAAGTGTGATTGAAGAAAATGATCAAATCTTGGCCCATTGCATTCATCAACAGATTATCCGATATTATCATTATTCTTTAATCATTCAATGTGTTGATGTGCTTCATACACTGTAAATCGCTGGATACGAAAATTACATATAAACATATACCAAAATCACATACAATTTGAAATTAACATCTGATACGAGATTCTCGTATGTTTACAGAGATCTGGTATGTTTTTCAAAGGACATCTCATTTACTTTTGTATGTGATTGGTATGTAGTGATGCGAACTATTCTATTTGTGATTGGCTGTATTACAATGAAATACGAGTTGTTGGCATGTTTTATATGCGAGACCCGATGCAAATCCATCCTTATTCGTATGCCTCTGGTATGCATTTCGTATGTACAGCACATGGCAAAAATACATATGTATTACATACTACTGTCAAATAAATTTTTTCGGTAATACCAGTCGTGAACATTTTTTGTTTGATAGTGTGATATTTAACTAGATTAGATATATTATGAATTCTATGCTCCATGAGATTGTCGTCGTTGTACTTGTCTAGCATTATTAACAGGATGGTTCGTTGGCCCTACTTTATGAACTAAGCTGATGACATCAATTCATTCAAACGATGCCTTTCGTGCAATCATGTTGACTTTTATATCTCAAACATAACTATTTTTGCGTTCATGAATTATAATGTGTTTTTATTTCGAATTGATAATATGCTTTATTTCAAGATTGCATAATGCATAATATTGTTGATAGTTGAATACTTAGTAATTATTCATGAAATGCCTTACTTACATGTATCAAAATCGAATTCAGTATTGAAAGTAGGACTCTTGAATGTCACTATATCACTACTTCCAAAACAGTAGTAACATTAGTGTGATCTTTATTGACAAAAGGCCTTAAATCAACATACTTTGGACATGATTGATGCTTTCTTTTAACATTGTGCTGGTATGGCATTAGTATGTAAAGCATTCCACATTTGAAATAACATACGAAAAGCATACAAATATATACCAATAGAATACAGAAATATAACACAAAAATATTTTGGTATGCATCCTTCGTAAGTAATTGTTATTGAGCGATTTACATTGTACAGATAAGGTCTAACAAAAGTAGGCTAGTGAGCATATATACTTTATACTTCATTATGAGGAAAGCCCATAACGGTTAAATGACAGCAAATTTTTATCGAAAATGCAGAGACAAGTTGTTATGCCGGAGATCTTTCCGTTCCCACCTTCAGTGGACATCCTAACATTCCAAACAATGGATAATTTAATTACGATAAGGGCGCGTTTACACGTGCAACTTTTTTTGCTGACGATCTAAGACTATCAGGAAACAATGGACAAACAACGGAAGCAAAGGCACGCCTTCACTCGTTCGTGGGTAACCAGACTAGAGTCCAGACAATAACAATTTAATGAATGGGAATAAAGAGAAATCCATTGATCTCATCAGCTTATTATTCTCACTGAAAAAGTAGCAGTTAAAGGCGAACAAGGCGCAAAAGTTATACACAAAAACTCTGTTGTGCAGTCCTTCAGTCTATTCAACCATTCTCCTGTAGATATTTGAAGTTAGTTTGGGCCATTCCGAACCGTAATGACGAGCCCTAGTAGGGCGAAAAGCAGCGGATGCGGGTGCCAAGGAAATTTCGTGCTTTATTTGTTCAAGTCGAAGGACATTTTCCTATTCTATGCCAAGGCGAACTGGCATTTGGTAATTTTATGATTCTCAGACTCATAATGGATCGAAAAGTGTCAACAATCGAGTTGCACGTGTATAATTCTTTCGAACCGACCATTGAAGCTTATTGGGTTGCGATCAAGTTTACATGATGTCAATTCTAATTGATATGGTAGATGAACATCAACCATTCCAATTTCACTGCCTGCTATTGCTTGTCCTGAAGATAATGAGATACAGTAGAATCGGCTGTAACCATGAAAGGCAATCTGTTGTAGTACAAGTCGGGAATTATTAGCAAGTTCAGACCATGAACGTTGAACATGTATTTTAACGTGACATTTCTCCTTTTACAGATCTATTTGCTTCTGATATTAATCCTCTCGCGTACAGGAAGTTAAATAATATTATATCTGCATATGAAATACACTCACTAAACAATGGAATATCAGATGAGCATTTCGACAATTATTTCCGGCAATGCTCCAATTCAAGCAGAGTTATCTGTAAATTTGGACCTCCTACGCGAAGCGATTTCCATGAATTCTTGTGGCATCCTGGGGAAAGGAAAAAGCTGCTAATTATTGCTTTAACAACAGCATTATAACCATTGTCCAATTATATTTACAAATTTTCTAATCTGAACATGAAACACGGAGATTATTGCGCAATAAGGCCAAGGAAAAGTCTAAAGCAGAAGTTTTGACAACAGTCTTTTCGGGACTATAGAAATGTATTCTCTTTACGCAAAATTGCTGTGTCTCTCATTAGATTTTTCCTGTCACAAAACTGGAGTTACATAATAAAAGCCATTCGTATTCTCTTCCATTCGTTGATTTCGTACCTCTGTGAATGACTAGATTCCGGAAATCGTTCTTTTTAGATGTTTCGGTGAAGCGTTATCATACATAGAAGGCTGTCACTAGTGTGTTCAGGAAAGCCTCATGAACTCGCTTGTATTTTTACTTTCATAGTTATGTCCCTCTGCAATGCTAGTCAGGTCTTGTACGTTCCTTGTCTAAACGAACTCAGAAAATCTGTTTATTGTCTTTTCACAGCTGAAAAGTCCATTTGTGACTTTGCGTGACGATGGTCATCCTGAGGATTTTATAAATAAGAACAACTGTATTTCTGATGTTGAACCCATGATTGGCCCCAAATTTGAAGATATTTATATCCGTCTGCCTTTTGTCGGTGGTTCGTTGTCAGGGCTGATTCGTAAACGCATTTTTATAGCCACGAAACAAGCTTACCCCTCGTGCAGGCCGGTGCTCACTTATGCTACCAGGCGTTTTCCTGTGCTTCCTTTAAAAAACCCGGTTCCTTTTCTGAAGAGGTCGCATGTTGTCCATAATTTTGCCTGTGATTTCGGGAGCAGTTACATCGGCCAAACAGAAAGGAACCTGGGTATGAGAATTAATAAACATTTACCTCGTTGGCTTCTTAGATGTATCTCATCAACTCGCTAATCCATCCTAATCTATTTGTAGAAGAACAGTTCAATGTAATTCATTTGTTGGCAATACGTTTACATCATATTTTTCGAATTTGTGCTCTTCCAGTCAAAGTTTTAAGTTGCGTAATCTGGAAGCTTTATTCGTTGTTGGTCGCAAAACTGGTCTTTGTCCAAAAAGAGTTCATTCACACTCTGTTGTTAGCGTGGTGATTGGCAGTTCGCTAGCACCTTCGAGTTTTATTCCTAGTTTTCCGGTTTGTTGCTTTTCATTTCATTTGGTCGTTGCACATGAATACAGACCACAAAAGCGCTCGTGCATTACGCTCTTATTAAATTGTTTTGATTTTGGTGTTTAGTGTTATTGGGAATTGTTTTGGATTGATAAATTGGGCGACTATCTTCATTTTCAAATTCTGCAAAGTTTCATTTGAATCGATGCTCATCAGAGCGTCGACAAAGCAGTCTTCAGATGGTCTTGTATGCTGGTGGAAGGTGATATAATTTGAAATTAGTGCTGATTCTCATGTATTTCGATGTTCACTCTTAGTCAATGTATATTCAAATAATTATTCGAGTTGTCATCTTATCTGGCTTGCCAATCGAAGTGATTCTCATTTTCATGCATTCAATTATTTGCTTGCTTATGTAGATGTCTATTAACTTCAAATTTCAAAACTGATCGCTGTCATGTAGACTATTCATCGATGCATTGTCAATCGAAGTTTGGAATTGTCAACTTCAGTAATCACTTACAAACCGAACTATTATCCCTCCTGTTTCGTACTGTGTTGAATTACATGAAATTGTGCGCTTTACATCATCGCTTTCCATGTATATGTACATCTAGATGAATGGTTATCAAAACATGTAATCGTTGGTTGATGGCATTTGTTAATTGACATAGCATTTGAAGTTCCAAGTGATGAATTCGGCTGCTTTTGTTATGCATGACCTCATGGCTATTTTGTTGGAATGAATGTATAAATTTGTCAGTTCAGAAATATGAGAAAGAGCTTGCCGATCATCGCCTTGAAGACATTCACATGTGCGGTCTTTAACTAAATTCAGTCATACACACAGCAGAACACACTTCATTCATATCGCAGTAATTTTCTGTCTTTAGAAAGATTATTTTAATCTCTGTCTAATTTGAAAGTGCTTCATGTTGGGCGGTCATCAGCTCATTCCTGTACATTAGTCATAAATGCATATCAGATCCTGAGCGTTTAATCTACTTCTCTCTCAAAATCATTACCGCTTAGAGAGGATCAAAAATGGGTGGTCAATTATTTGGTCTAGGGTAATTGTGAATCCACATGTAAAATTTCAGTGAATTTGGTCAAGGTTTACTATCTATTATCTGACTATTTTGCCCTTAATCTGTTTTTCACTATTAGCCGATTTGCGTTATTTTGAGCTAAATTGTATAGTACTTCCCAGAAAGCTGGAGCTTTTAAATCTGAATTATCTGTAGAAATTGAAAATAGTTTTTGATTAAAATGAAATAGACTGAAAAATTGAAGGATCAGTGACATTCCTGTTCAATGATGAGTGAAAGATTCACACCATAGGAATTTTCTATCCTTTAATCGCATCCTGGTATGAGTTCTTTGGTTCTTTAATAATCGTGAACAGACATTGCCGACAATAGTTGGGCCATCTCCTGCCACGATTAAGTCAATTCATCAAAGGGCCTCCAACCTCCATGCATGGAACACTTAAAGATCTACGGAAGTCAGGGCGACAGACATCGAACCCAGAAAAGGCAAATCTAGCAAAGGAGAATTTTGCAGACACCCCACAATATCAACAAAAGGAGCATCTCGTGAACTCTGTATTTCAAGGTCAGCTATGCAAAAGATTGTCCATCAGGCAACTTCTAACCCCTAAAAAAGGCAACTACATGAATTGACGGCGGAGGATCATGCGGAACGCAAGCAATTTGCGGAAGACTTTGACCAGGCTTGTTTTTTGCAGTTACATTATTAGCTTATATTTAAAATATTTCTACTTTATCTCAACAGGCAAATGTTCAACTGTTCCCAGGCCACCGAGGTCAACTGACCTTGCTCTCATGGATCATCAGTTTTGGGGCGATTTGAAGTGGCGAGTCTGCACTGGCAGTCGATTTCAGTCAATCGAGGATCTTAAAGAAAGGATTCGATCTTCTGCTAGAGAAACTACTTATCAGCGATGACATTAGAATGTCTGCTGTAGGGACGTTTCGCAACAAACTTAGTCACTTTTGTGAAACTGACGGAGATCATATCGAATGATGATCACCATGAATCATTTTGAATGATGGCATTATTGCTAAACAAATTGAAATTTAAATTAAAATCAAATTTTATTAAATTAAATTTTCAATGTTTTGCTTCTTTTGCTTTTCGTTGATGGAAAAATACAGCAAAACGACGTTCACCATATAAAACAATTCACATTAAATAAAATGGAACACCTTTCACTTTAAACTGATATCTCATTTAATGTTAAAGGTAAACCACAACTCTAGTTTATTGGATTTGCGGATTTGTAAGATAGTAAGCTATATATGGGTAATAGTGATATATCTGGGTTATAGTAAGCTAATTCAGGCGTTCGTATTCAGAAAAATTGTGAACCTATGGCGATTTGTCATAAGTCATGGCTGTGGAGTTTACTTTATGATACCTGCAGAACAATATAAATGAACATCGATGCAAATGGAGACAAACCACTTTATTCAAGGGAAAATATACTTCTGCGGATACTATAATGTATTAAAGTACAAATATAACGCCCGACGTTTCGCTGTCAACCAGCTTGATTACCAGCAAAATTTATAATGGCACAAAGGAGATAAAAACTGGAAGCGTGCGCAGAATGGAGTTACACGTCAGTGAGGGATAGTCACGTGAATAATCAAGGTCCCCTAAACATGTTTAGGGGTCTTGAGATGCTACTATATTCACTTCTCGTTTAGCTTTTGAACTTTTGGCATTACTACTTGTATCGTAAATATAGTAGCACCTCAAGACCCTTAAACATGTTTAGGGGACCTTGATTATTCACGTGACTATCCGGCACTGACGTGTAACTCCATTCTGCTCACGCTTCAAGTTTTTATCTCATTTGTGCCATTATAAATTTTGCTCGTCATCAAGCTGGTTGACAGCGAAACGTCGGGCGTTATATTTGTATTTTAATACATTATAGTATCCGCAGAAGTATATTTTCCTTTGAATTACCCACTAACGGATACGAGGAGCATACCCTACAAACCACTTTCTTTACAATGTATAGTGCATACAGAATCACTCTTTATAACACTTCTTTAGGATTGTAAGCTATCACTCTATAAGAATATCAGTCTGGAGCTGAGGCTGCTCGTAGCTTTACGTATTTTAATTATAATATATTGGTTTAAATTAACTGCACAAACTTCTCCGATTGTCGGAATTGATGAGGCAAAGTTGACTTGTGATTCAATGGTTTCAAATTAATGTCTCGGAATGTGAGTACTGTGTATTCAGTACTCCTTGAGAAGGCTGCACTGTAAAGCGCTGGATACGTAAATTACACACAAATTCACACCAAATTCACATGCAATTTCAAGCTAGTAGATGATGCAAGAAACTCGCATATTTACAGAAATGTGGTATGTACATTTGCAATTCATGTCAATATTGACTTTCTTTCACAAATGTTTGTATAAGTTTGATTTGTAACGATGCGATTACTTCCCTCTGATTCGCATATTTTTTGTGTAACTTTTTGTATGCATCCTTCGTATGGATTTGGTAGTGAGCGATTTACATCGGGCTGACGGCGGAAACTTGACTTTAAACAATAAACAGATATCATTTCGCAGCTTTTGTTTAATCTCCATCAATATCTTTGAAAAATCGAAAATCAGAATGTAATTGAATGACTACACAAATATCACTTTCATTTTGCAGAATTTACAACTTAAAAACTGGACCTGCTGATATTGATAAGGCGCGATGTGTAGACGCACGGATGCACGGCTGATGCGGCGTTCACATCAGATGTTTTTGTTTAAGCTCGTTCTCCGCGAATACGGCGGGCAAGTTGGAAGTCCTTGGGCATGATGGTCACCCGCTTAGCGTGGATAGCGCACAAGTTGGTGTCCTCGAAGAGACCGACCAAGTAAGCCTCAGATGGAGGGCAGAGACAGCGGAGAGCTCTGGAATCGCAGATCGGTCTTGAAGTCCTGTGCGATTTCACGGACAAGTCGCTGGAAGGGCAACTTGTGGATCAAGAGTTCAGTGCTCTTCTGCTGCCTTCTGATTTCCCGAAGAGCGACAGTTCCTGGCCTGTAACGATATGGTTTCTTCACACCGCTGCTGGCTTAACTGCAGTTAGTGGCCAACTGCTTACGTGGGTCTTTGCCGCCAGTGGATTTTCGTGCAGTTTGCTTGATACGTGCCATCTCAACTTCGTTCTGCGATGTGTAGACCACTTTTATTTAAAAGCGAGAGAATATTTACTTTCCAGCATTAATATCTTTTCTGTTTCGTGCAAACACACAAAGCAGAATCATAGATTATAGCAGCAAATAACACCGAACAGAATTATTGGTTGAAATCACAAAAGCCGGGTGCTTTATTAGTCACCAAGTGGGTTACCAAGTGAGTCCTTAACTGAATTAATCATGAAGACGAGAATTCGTCAATCTTGTCACTCACTATTCATTGGTGTATATATTTGCTTTGATGGAGACTACTACAGATAAAATTGATGTCGTCAAGCTTTGCTTCATAAATGGAGAATTTATCACAGCTACTGTTCGAGCCACAGAATTAGATTCATCTGCGCGCGCTATGGTTTCCTAGAAAGGAAGAATTGCATGCAACCTTAATATTGAAATGGCACATCACAGAATTGACAACTTGCTCCTTCTCGAATGGATAATTCGTGTATCGCTTGCTATTGGAAATGGCAAACAATAAGCTGCCAGCAGGGGACACCAGAACCAGTGAGAGATGCGTGTGTAAGGTATTAGGAATTCCCTATTGCCCACTTAATAGGTTCCTCTATGTCCCGTCAGTTTCGTATTAATCACACTTCTAGCAAACCGAAGCAGATAAACAAAATATTTAATTCTGTGGTTCGAGCATTCTGCACATGTCGCGGCATCAATACGAAAGAAAATGGTCCGAGTTACAACTGAGTTAAAAGAATGATCGAGAACTTCATGGAAACAGGAAGTGTCAGCATTATGCGAGCTTATGGTTCCAGCATTATCGAAAAGACGAAGCTCCGAAGACATGGAACGAGTGGAAGACATTGTTGTAGTCTGGAAAACTCAGTTTCGAATTCGAACGTCCACGACATTTTGAGAAATGATCTGAACCTGAAGTCATTCAGGATGCAACAATACCGTCTGTTGAGTGATCACTACATGGAAGAACGCAGAACATTCTGCACAAGATGCATCGAAGAAGTGATGTTAGACGACTACTTTCTCAAAAAATTATTGTTTACGGATGAGTCAATGTTGGACGTGAATCCTATTCTGAATAAACAAGATAGCCGAATTTGGAGTGAAGGCAAACTAATGACAGCCGTTTTCATGAAGACAGACTTTCCTAAAAAGTGGATGTGGATTGGTTCACGATGAATTTCGTTATTGTCCATATTTCTTCGAGACGTCGGTTTCTTCTAACTCATTGTGAAGTGTTAAAAGATTACGTAATTCCTCAGCTGAAAGCAACAATCAGCAATCTTCCAGCAAGATGGAGCAAGGCTACATACTACGCACCAGACTCTCCAGTTTCTTAATTCAAAGTTTCCGGGACGTGTGATTTCGCGGAAAAGTCAATTTGTATGGCCTGATCCTTCACCGAATCATGTTGCTTCGTGGGGTTTTCTCAAGGACAGAACACTCGAAACTTTGGTGAAATACAGGTTCTCAAAGATTCCATCATGGTTGCTGTGGGAGAAATTCCAAAAGACTTCTGCAGGTCAGCTGTCGAAGCAATCATCAGAAGATGCCATTCGTGTTTTCAAGAAGATGGAGAAATGTCTGACGCATGCATGTACATTTCTAGATCAGTGTATCCATTTACTATTATTTGAATTGCGTATGATCGAAAAGTAAAATTATTTCAGTTAATGATAAATAAGTTTCATTGTCATAAGTATTCTATACTTCTAAAAATATAGTGTGCTTTTTAAATAAGAATTATTGATCTTAATCAGTCCAGCCATAATATTCTGGACAACTGTATATTGTACACAAGAGGACTGCTGCTGATCATCTTCGAAACGCCGCAGTAAAACACAGCTATATACAAATATATAATAAATAAATGTTCTGAATAATATGCTGCACAAGCACTTACGTGTATGGTGGGCGAGCACCTCTTGCCAAGCATTATTTTCTATACCTCAAATCAGTGCGCAGCTGGTAAAAGCTTTGTTTTCATATTGAAATATTAGATGCATCTTCAAACCAATGTGGATGAAGACATGAATAATAAGCGAGGAAATGCTGAAAATCACTTAGTATTTGTCGTTGAGTGAAAGCTGTGATAGCAAATAGATTCAGATAAAGAAATAGCATTTTCCATGTGTGATCTTAGTTATGGTGTGTAGCATTTTGGAGCTGAGTGTCACTGTAGCTCTATAATTTTGTCTCTAACATCCATTTTCAATTTTTTGTTCATCGGTTGCATGTTGTACTATCACTTTTGCTTATTTTGCTTAATTAATGGTACCCATTGTCCCTCTCTGCTTTCGCCATTTACACGCGTGCTACCATGATATTCTACGGACGCAGTTTACAATCGCTGGCGCAAAAATGACAGGCCGTAATGGTTATAAAAAACAAAGTTATTATTCAGCCATCATTACTTTTGGTAAACGGATTAGTTATAGAATAATAAATTCTTCAAACCTGTGAAAGATCGGATTTTTAAAATTCCTTGGTCAAGAACTTCATGATTCAAAAGTTGTATGACATGTATCTATATATATATATATATATATATATATATATATATATACTTTATGTGTGCATGTGTTTGTAATATTGTATGTGTACAGTATATGAGGCGACTGTGTTGAACATGCAAGATGAGCTGTGCAGAATGAGTGTCAGCAGTGTTGTAACAGCAGCCTTAATATTTCCACTTTGTTTCAGTTAGCTGCTTTAATTTGTTGCTACAAGAAAGCTACATGTCTGTGTTGCTATATGATGTAGAAGAATGGACATTGAATATAGGATTGGAGAAAAGACTAGAAGGATTTGAGATGTAGTGACGGAGAAGAATGTTCAATATCAGTTGGAAGAGAAAACTAAGTAATGAAGAAGTGCTGAAAAAATGAAACACTAAGACTGCTGAGTATCGTAAAACGGAGAAACGGAGGAAGATCGAGTAGTTTGGTTATGTCCTAAGACACAACGAAATGTTGCGCATGATGGTGGAAGGTAAAATCAATCGTGTAAAGACAAAGACGAATCTACACTGACGATATCAGGGACTGGACTCACACAAGGACGAAAGGAAATACCATCCGAAAGGCGATCTTAAAACATCTTCATGTGACATGAACTCCTACCTCCTCATGGAGACGGAATCTTACCTGTACCTGTACAGGAAAGCTACCTCAATTCTTTTAGCAGCTGATTACAGTACCATTGCAATTGTAAGCGTGCAGATTAGAGAACGTTACTAGTGCTCACTTGGACTGCATGTACAGTGTATACTTCAATTAATCGTCAAAATTACTAGGACCTAAATTATTGTATTAGTGTTGGAATGATTTTCACCACATAAATAGAATAGTATTTCAGCAGAATAATTAAATTTTGAATTGCATTCTAATTGAAAAATGGGAACAGACTTAAATACCGTAGCTTTTTTTAAATTTCACTGGCAAGGTTAATTGTATTCATCAGCTATACAGTATCGCCTGAGAATTCTAATTGTATAGACGCAAGGTGACTTACTTTTTCAGTTATTGACACGGCTGTATAAAATAAATGGAATATGGAAAAATATTTAATCAACAAATAGAGACAATAGAAGACGAAAAAAATATACAAGAAAATTCATTTCACTTAGGCAAGAAACTTGCTGTCTTACAACGCAAAGTAAGATGTACTCTGAAATCCGACGATATGAAAATACGACAATTAACAGAATTGAAAATTCGTGTCAGAATATGTCTTGAAGTTCCTCCTGCTCAGTCCATGGCGGAGTGTTTGGTATGTAGTGGTACAGATTTACTTTCAACTGGTGGTGTCTTGCCGCAAAACAGTTGCTTTAACTGTTTCCGAAAGTTTTTCCCGACTAACACGTAGATGACAAAATTAATGGAACAATTGATTAGAATAAATACAATGGCAAGTACATATAGTACATACGTTAACTCCTCACTAGCCGCAGCATCGTCGCCTTTGATGATATCGTACACACCAATGAAGAAGACGATTGATGTTGGTGTCTCACAGACGATGAACACTGTGATAACACCAATTAGAGTAACAGTAACATTGCGCTGTGTAGCGTGATGCGAACCAACACTACTGGTATTCCGAACCAGCTGAACCATGAGCCTGTGAGGATTGTGAACCTCTCGGATGAGGCATAAGATAGGAAGGGACTAATAGGGTGGAGGGGTGGATAGGGTGGGGTGGGGGGGGTGGGGTGGGCAACGAAGGGTGGACTAGAACGGCTTGGAGGTGCGGCAACTGAAGTTGGTTGCGGAAATCGTCTGGATCTTGGAAGAGCAGCTGAGTAGTATACAATGTGAGTAAACAGAGGTAAGACAAATGTTGATGACAAGAATTACGGCTAGTGGAATAATATAGGAAACCACTTGATCAAGTAGTTTGATATAGATCATGTCGAAATAGTAAAACCAGTCAGCATGCGAGAAAATTTGGTACTCAGAAAAGATGATGTAATCGGAGCAGTTATTTGCTCTAACCTTTGTGTATCCGAGGATTAAGTTGGGAAGTTTAAGGAAGAATGAAGCAGCAATCACTGTAATTAGTATACGCTTAATTCTGCCTAAAGTACACATTGAGTTTGCCTTGAGAGGCAACTTGATGGCGATGTACCGATCGACGCTGACCACTACGATCGTGTAAATTTCAGTCATCTTTGCCCAATTAACCAAAAATAACAAAGGAGAATCAATAACACGGATAACAGATAATGATGGAATGCGGTAGAAGTCAGTGTAATGGTTCATGACATAATAGACGCCATAGAGAATCAATAGAATGATGTCTTCGATCCCAAGAACAATGAGTAGGAAGTTGATAGTTCGGCTTGCGCTTGCCATGCCTCGACGAAGAATAATTAGCGACAGAATATTTGCTGGAATGCCAACGATGATGATAACCAGGCTAAAGTTTGTGAGGACATGGCCAGCTAGGCCTTCAATTGGACTTAAGCAATCTAACGGTGTGCTCTCGTTTAACGTCATGATGAAAAGACCAACACAGACAATTCGATGTGCAGTAATATATAAATTCCCTCTTCTCATTGGTACTTCTTGTGGAAATGAATTCGAAGAGAGACAAATTTTATTGGCTGAAGATTGAGAGACAAATCCTGGATTCCATTCGTTTCTTCCTCTGGACGAGTGATTTGAAAGAGGCGGAAAATGGAGGAATCTTCAAGCGTAACTGGACAATAGACGATGCATGGATGTTCGCATGTGCGGAGTTTTGAGGCATGGTTGTCCGTAACTCAATTAATTTTGGAATCACTTGTTCAATGATTTAAGATCATGACGATGCTAGAGCTCATTGTCGTTTCTATGTAAGTTAGTGCGTCTATGCAGATATTTATAATAATGCTGCTGTTGCACAATGATTTCCAAAAACTAGTCACTGGCGCACTGATGTCAGACATGCTAATTACGTGTCTCAAATTTCATGCCGGCAGTTATTCAGTTGTGTTCTCATTTTTTATTTGAGGATGCAACTCAATGCTCTATTATTAATTGACATGTACATTTTATATTATTAACCTCAATATCGTAGCTAAAAGAAAAATCATGTCCACATTCTCGAGTATGCATACTTTTCTATCTGTTCTCAAAAATAATAACAACTTCATATTTTTTGGTTAATTTATATGAAGCTTGAATGTCTGAAAAATTGAACTGAAATCACGAACTTAATATTTTTTCCGAGATTTTCGCGTTTCTTACATTCGATTGATAGTTACTTGCATATTTCTGTCACTTCAATTTTCAGGGGAACATTTCGGAATCTGAGAAATATACTCAAACACTGCTTGCAAATTCATCGGATCCATTGTTCTTTAAATGCGCTCTACTGACTAAGAACCGTTTTAAAAACACATAAACACCCTATTTTAGCAACGTCTTTTTTACATATTTTCACAAGTTGAATCAGCAAAACTCCCCAAAGTTTGGTCTAGATTTAGAATTTAAAGTCAAACTGTAAAACACTCCAGACGGGTCTTCGGCGTCCTGTGCCTTCTATCGGTCAATGGTAACGCCAAGATGCAACAGTGGGAAGTTTCATTCTAAAATGCGAGTTATGTTAAGAAGTGTATTGATTGTATGCGGAATTATCGAACTGTGAAGAGGAATTGTCGACTGGAAGTTCGTGTTTCCTGTTTATTGTAGGTTTGAGATGTGTTATTGCTTTATGAATGAAACCGACCTGAAAGCTTCCGATGCCGCCTATCCCCTATCTTTATCTCTGAGATGCATGTAAAGCGCGCTATTATTGGTTTTATTATCAATGGCCTTCTTATGCTCCTGATGTCTTGTTTTAAACATTTCCGATGCAATATTCTCCGCACTGACTACATGTATATTGATATACTACGAACCGATCCCGGCAAGAGCATTTGATATTATTTAAATCGTTACATATATTACAAGAGAATGTTTTTGCTTTACATGTAGTCGTATTATTAAGGTATGTGGCCGATTCTTTTCTTTCATTAAAGATCACAAGGATAAAACAGATGATGGTTTTCCGGTTCGTCCGATTGCCTCCGTGAGAAGCACTCCCATCGAAAAGATAGATTGGGTAATTTAACGTATTTTATCACAAGTTTTAACTTTTGTCACTGCTAATTTAACTGAAGCTGACGATTTAATAAATTTTTTGAATGATTTGCAAAATTTAGAGAACAATGATGCATTTATTTCATTGGACGTTCAAAGTTTGTATCCGAGCATTCCGCTAGAAACTGGTATAGAATACAATATGCAACTTCTAAGAAACAATTGGAATGGAATTGATAACTATGACATAGGTATAGAAACTGCAAGAAAGTTATTAACATTTATTTGCCATAATTATGAAATTGAGTACCAGAATAAGACCTATAAACAAATAAAAGGAGTACTGATGGGCAGTCACTTGCCCCACCATTCGCAATCCTAAATGAAATAGAATCTAAACCCTTGAAATTGCTGGGGTTAAACCCCGAAATATATAAGAGGTACATAGACTACGTCATACTAGGTCCTTTGACATTTGACAAAAATAAGTTTAATCAAATATTAGAAGTTTTTAATTCATTAAACCCCCATATTAAATTTAGTCTGGAAGCGCCTAAACCTAGCGAATGGTTGAACTTCCTAGATATTAAAACAAAGATTGCTAATGAACAGTTAAAATATTCTTGGTATCACAAAAATGCCATTCCAACATAAGTTTGAGAAAAGACTCCTTTTTATTAAGACACTTGAAAAACAATTACATAAAGAATAGTATAGATACAATATCTAAACGTTGTAATGATGAGGAAATAAAAAATGATAGTTTAGCAGAATTCGATAAGTTTTGAAACAAAATAATCACAACGAAAAAGAACGCGAGATAACTGCTATAATAAAAACTTCAAATAATAGCTATGAAAGCAACATACATTTTAAGTTGCCGTATGTTAATGGTAGGTGTAATCGTAAAATAAATAAACTAATTAAAAAATATAATTTCCCTGTTCGTCTTATTAATGAGTACGGTTTTCAATCGGCCACATACCTTAATAATACGACTAAAGCGAAAGCATGCTCTTGTAATGTATGTAACGATTTAAATAATAGCAAATACTCTTGCCGGGATCGGTTCGTAGTACATGTATATCAATATACATGTAGTCAGTGCGGAGAATTATTACATCGGAAAGACATAGTGCGCTTTACATCCATCTCAGAGATGAACATAGGGGGATAGGCGGCATCGGAAACTTTCAGGTCGATTTCATTCATAAACTGTTCAGCACTCGAGAACCAACAATTGCAGAAGCAAAAGCAATAACAGATCTCAAACCTGCAATAAACAGGAAACACGAACTTCCAGACTGCAATCTCTCTTCACAGTTCGACAATCACTCATACAATCAATACACTTCTTAACATAACTCACATCTTAGAATAGAACTTCACACTGTTGCATCTTGGCCGTTACCATCGACCGATAGAAGGCACAGGACGCCGAAGGCCCATCTGGAGTGTTTTACAGTTTGACTTTAAATTCTAAATCTCAACCAAACTTTGGGGAGTTTTGCTGATTCAACTTGTGAAAACATAAAATGATCTCCCGTCGACTGGTCAATTCAGAATATATGTCCATTGAATCTCCCACCTTTATTATGCGGACCTTTCGTGTCCTTAATACGGACCACTTTGCTTGACAGTGTAGACTAGATCATTCTGTTCACGTCCTTGCCTTCAAAAATGTCCCCTTAACGGCATAGACTCGTTGTGCGCCACTTCAGACTATGTGCAGCGGAAAACACAAATATCTGTAAGAAATAACAACTGAAATTGATATTGTTTTCGGCAGTCTTTAATGAAATCCGCTAAAATAATTGATTCATTTCAGTCAATGATACAGTACGTGTATTATAATTATAATTATTGCATGACTGTTGCGTTATCAATTCATTTGCTCGAAAGTCGTCGGAGACATCTGATATTAAGAGAGCAACGCTTACTGGGCACAGTTTACAGATAAATGATAGAGCATGAACACGAAAATAATCTGAAATTCAAAATGAGAACACGTAGTTGGAGTGAAGCTAAATATATAAACGGACCCGTGTTCCGTATCCCACAGTCTTTATGCAAGTCCTCCGGGAACTGTGATGCCTCAAGCGACAGGGTGCGCACTTAAATAATTCATAGGGAGAAGAGAGATAGAAACGTTTGTTGATCTTTGAAATTGTAACCAAAATATGCAGTCGAAGTGAAGATACAAAGATATAGATACGTGTATAAAGTCTTCACGGTTTCATTTTTGAAATATCATAAAAGATTTCTCCTCACATTCCTATGTAATCTGACCTGTAGATTCCGAACATGTTGGTTCAAAAATCATCCATCGAAGGCTTTTCCAGAAAAAGTGAAATATTCGGAATGGCAGAACTTGAAAGTGATACTGCACTGTTCCTTATTACATAAAAAATGCCTAAAAGATTTTTCCTCACAGTCCTATGTAATTTGACCTCTAGATTACGAATATGATGGCTAAAAAATCATCGATTGAAGGCGTTTCGAGAAAAAGTCAGGAATCAGAATACAAAATTCATCAAAAAATATTATTAATTAAAGTATTATGTTTTAATTCTACAGTTTTCCAACAATGA
>CAJQUW010016153.1:0-81331 GCA_907163375.1 Prostheceraeus crozeri
AGAGAGAGAGAGAGAAATGTTTATATTGTATCGTCGAATAGAAATCAGAAATAAAATACACAGATAAAAGTAGCAGAATGACAGTTTTGTTTAGTCGAAACTAAGAACACATTCGTATACGCGTACAAAAGCAAGTATAAAACTAATAGTCACGTGCATTTAGTGTCTCGTAGATGACCTTGAAAGGGTGCTACAAATGCGTGGAAAAAAAGAATTTTGACGACGCAAAGTTCTACAGAATGGTACGGCGAGACGCCCACTTGGTAAATAGCTGGGGAACAATTCTCTGATGGAAGTCTCTAATCTTTCCAGGCTGTTGAAGGTGTTGATAGCTTGCGACCATCTTCTAGCTTCAATGTCATCCAGCTTCAGATCACGCGATTTGATTTTCAGACAGCGCCTCTGAATCTTCTCCAGTCGGTTTGAGTCTGTTGAGGAGATTCCCACAAACGCTGGGCAGCAGTACTCTATCAGCGACCGAACCAATGCTTGATAAATGGTAGTGAAGTCATCAATACTAGTGACAGATCTGACCCGCCTCAGAATGTACATGCGTTGAGCACACTTTTTCTCGATGAACTTTACATGGCCTCTCCATCCAAGGTTCGCATCCAAATGAACCCCAAGAAACCGAATGCTGTCTTGGAACTTGACAGTTGGGATGGCACCCTCGATACTGCAAATGCTCTTGAATCCACCGCGGTAATTCACTAGACCAGTGGTTTTCTCCGTATTCAAGGTCAATTCATTTGACGCAACCCAATCTGAAATATTGTCAAGATCACTTTCGATCTCAGCAAGATCCTTTGGAATGCTGGACTTTCGGACTCTTGATAAGAAACAAATGTCGTCAACATACTTGATTATGTGGTTCGAGGGGAAAATAGTCTGAAGCGATGAAATATAAATGCCGAACAAATAAGGTCCTAGGAGGGACCCCTGTGGCACTCCTCCTGTGACCTTCATCAATTCACTCTTCTGTCCATCAATGCGTACTCTCTGTTGCCTGTCCGATAAGTAGCTCTTCAATAACAACAGAAATCCCGCAGGAAGATTCATCTGACTGGCCTTGGAAAGCAGCTTTGAGTGACAAACTCTGTCAAAGGCCTTGGAGAGGTCAAAGCTGATCAGAATAGCGGCTCCCGTATGTGGGTCATCGGCAAATCTGGTTAGGGCATCGTGAGCATAGATGACAGCGTGAGTTGTTGATGATTTCTTCCTAATCCCGTATTGATTAGCACCAAGGTGAGCTGTTAGCTGGGGACGGATGCTTGATAGGATGACACGCTCGGCAATCTTGGCTGGAATTGGCAAGAGGCTAATCGGTCTGGATTTTTCTATTACATTCTCCGAGGTTTTGGGGATCGGGATTATGTCACCAATTTTCCAGATCAGTGGAAAACGTCTTTGGCGCAGGCATTCACTGATGAGGTGATGGATCGGCTCAGCGAGGACCAGAGAGCACTTCTTGTAAACTGCAGTAGGCACAGAATCACTTCCAGTTGCCTTTGGTGGGAGTCGTGAAAGAATGCTCCAGATGCCCTCAACACTTAACTCAGGTAACCAGCAGTCGTCTGGAGACCCGTCGACGAAGTCAAAACTGGAGTTGTTGGCAATGCTACAGTAATAGTCATTGATCGTATTGAGCACCTCGGATGGATTACTGGAGTTTCTGAGCCAATCACTGGGATCTCTTCCAGATTTTCCCCTCTCCATGTTGACGAATGACCATAGACCCCTTGCGGAATCCGAGCATTTAGAGCGAAAGTAGTACTGCTTGGCCTTCAGAATTTCTTGTTTTACCTTGACTTTCAAACCATTGAACAACGGCCAGTTTCGAGCACGATAAGCCTCCCATCGGCGGTTTATCAGGATCTTTAAAAGAGGTGAGATCCATGGAGCATCATTGTCAGTCAAATAGACTGTTGTTTGCGGAATTAACTTCAGTGCATCATACATGAATCCATAAAAAATATCACATTTGGTGTCGATATCATTCGGAGCATACAAGCGTGAAAAGTCATTGTCAAGGAAAGATCTTTCAAATGCAAGAATGTTCGACAAGCGTAAGTCATAGAAGATATGTTTCTTCACCACACGCTGCTTCACCAATACTTTTGTCTTAGCAAGAACAGTAGCATGATCTGAGCCGGCTATTGGAGCACCAATTGAGACGTTTTCGGGAAGATAGTCATTTGACAAGCTCTTGTCCACGAAAATGAGGTCGAGGTTGGCAGTCTGTCGAGTCGCACCATGTACAATATTAATCAAGGAGAATCCAGATTCAAGGAAGGAGCGATTGTATCGGTTAAAGTCACCAGCCGCGATTAGTCATCAAAGGAGCTGTTAGAATTTAATATTAGCCGTCCGTCTTCTAGTAATTGTCAGTCTGCTTCCGTCCACTGTTCAATATCCACGCATCGTACTTCGACGTTCGCTGTTCTTTGTCTACGCTTCGGCCTTCTATCTTATGCGTATGAGATGGAATCTAATCTGATGTGGCGGGCATCAGTATGAACTTATTGACACCATCAGAGATTGCTGAATGTGAACATGTTGCATGTAGTAGTTGTTTTTCCCCACTTTATTAATGCATCTCGTAATTGCTAAATTCTATTGAGTATATCTATATTCAATGATTGCCACTATGGCCTATTACTGTAGAAACTTATTGATGTTACTCTGTATTTCTCTGCTGTGAAGGAGGAATAATAAAAATTTCTATTATTCTTATACATTGTGTATTGCTGTTTATTATTCTATTTAACCACTATACAGAGAACTTGTTCTACTTTAATAAGAATGTACTTGAACTACTTTCTCCTCTGGTTCAAATGCCATGGAATTTAGTAAAATGACCTCCATTGCTGGACGGTAAATATCAAATATCACTGATTTATAATGTTAAAATGAATGGAAAAATAATTTCTAGGTTAGATAAAATCTCATTGCTGGACGCTACAGTCTACAACAATGTAGAGTTGTTGTACGAAAAATGAGCACAGCAATCGAGTCCGCGTCAGCGCACGAGATTGCTGTGAGAATTTTGAGTACAACAACCCATTGTTATTCATTGCTATGATGTGGCATCTGTGAATGGTCAATGCTTCAATCACAAAAGTCTAGGCTTAATCAAGCTAAGTTTAAAAATTGACTGTAAGGATTTCTATTTGCTTTCATTGATGGACAGTAAATGATCAATCAAAAATTTATTTATGAACCATTCATATTCATTGATGTAAAGCAGTGATCCTGCGTGTGCCATTACAGCTAATTGATCTCTCCAAATTGATAACAAGTAGATCACTGGCTTAACTCTTGATGTAATTTAAGCAGCATGCATACTCAGAGGTAGTCCTGGCTGCGAGTGGACTTGTGTGCCATTACTGTCTTTGGAAGAATGAACAGACTAGAAGCTGAATGCATTTTGATATGCAATAGTGATGGACTTGCAGTGTGATGAAGTGATACAGAGAATTGCAAAATCAGCTATTATTCCAAAAAATGTTGGTTGAGGATCTTGAACATGTGACAGAAAGTAGCATCGAAGCCAAAAAGTTCAGCTGATCAACAGAAGCAGCACACTGCAAATTGGGAAAAGTTCATAAAGGATATAGAGCTTGAACTTGCAATTTGATGACTGTTAAGCGGTATGTCACTACTAAATGATGTTCTTCGGCTGGTTTACCCCGAATATTGCGCAAGAAGGACGGAGGGATATTTTTCAGACCAACCAGCCTGAAAATTGTTCAGAGCGGCCATATTAACAGGCAAATTACGCAAGGTTTGAACCAGACAGAGGTTGATATATTGAAGGGAAAACTGTTTTACTCTGCAAATCGCATGCTAAAAGTTATGTCTGGGCTGTGGCTGTCAAATGGAGGCCAGTCAACACAGTATAAATGCAATTAAACAGTCTGACTTGAAACAAAGATAACGGTTCATTCGATCGCTCAACAGGAGAGGTTCTACCAAATGAAGTTATCTTCTCTCTTTGTATTACCTAGGAGCCTCGCTGGCAGAGAAGAATTGCGGAAGCTTCGAAAGAAAATGGCATCGCATTTGATATTTGACTCAAAACACTGAGAGATAAGCTTAAACATACAATTCATGTTCTTTACAAGGGATTCGTTTGCATGTGCACCCAACAACATTCGGAAAAATGTAAACCAAGCAAGTCAGAAAAAGTTACTCATTACCAACCGCTTAGGTCGGGATTTACAACAAAAAGAGACATTGAAAGCCTTGAGCTGTACTTGTCATTCTGCGAAGAGAATGCCCAAATTCTGATGTCTATTTCCCAGACTAATGCATGGGAAAAAAGCAAGGAAAAATGTATTGTGATTTTCAGGTTCGTGGGAATACTATCTTGGAAATTTTATGAAACAATTGTCAGAATCTTTGGGACTTTTGAAATATACACCAATCACTGCATTACGGTGCACCACTGTGACAACACAAAAAGCGAAATCCAAAGGGTTCGTCAAACTCTGATGTGTGCAATATAATGGGCTAAGAATGAATAGGCAGTATTCAAATCGTAGGATCGGACTATTCGGACCCAAAAAAATAGCTTCTTTGCGCGGTCTTTGGACTTGCCAGGGATATCAAGTGATGAACTCGTTCTTCAGCAAACTGATGACAGCGACGATGCATGTACCCCATGTTGAAATTGGATTGGCTGAGAGCAAATCGTTGAGAGTCAACCAAGAAGTGGAGCAAGAAATCAAGGAGAGGAAGAACAGAGGGAAAGTGAGAAAAGAAAGAAGACTTATCACGTCTTGGTGATATTGGAAATTGGTGACTTATAAGTATTCATTTTTTAAAAATGTTATCTTACCTATTCAGCAATGTGATATTATTCCTGAATAAACATTGTTTTGATATGACATCTTTATTGTTGGACAGTGATGGTTCATTGCTGGACAGTGATGGTTCATTGTTGGACAGTGATGGTTCATTGTTGGACAGTGATGGTTCATTGTTGGACAGTTATGGTTCATTGTTGGACAGTGATGGTTCATTGTTGGAGAGTGATGGTTCATTGTTGGACAGTGATGATTCATTGTTGGACAGTGATGGTTCATTGTTGGACAGTGATGGTTCATTGTTGGACAGTGATGGTTCATTGTTGGAGAGCACTGGACCATTGCTGGACAGTTATGGTTCATTGTTGGACAGTTATGGTTCATTGTTGGACAGTTATGGTTCATTGTTGGACAGTTATGGTTCATTGTTGGACAGTGATGGTTCATTGTTGGACAGTTATGGTTCATTGTTGGACAGTTATGGTTCATTGTTGGACAGTTATGGTTCATTGTTGGACAGTTATGGTTCATTGTTGGACAGTTATGGTTCATTGTTGGACAGTGATGGTTCATTGTTGGACAGTTATGGTTCATTGTTGGACAGTGATGGTTCATTGTTGGAGAGTGATGGTTCATTGTTGGACAGTGATGATTCATTGTTGGACAGTGATGGTTCATTGTTGGACAGTTATGGTTCATTGTTGGACAGTGATGGTTCATTGTTGGACAGTGATGGTTCATTGTTGGACAGTTATGGTTCATTGTTGGACAGTGATGATTCATTGTTGGACAGTGATGGTTCATTGTTGGACAGTTATGGATCATTGTTGGACAGTGATGGTTCATTGTTGGAGAGTGATGGTTTCATTGTTGGACAGAGTGATTCATTGTTGGGGACATTGTGGATCATTGTTGACAGTTAAATGGTTCATTGTTGGACAGTGATGGTTCTTTGTTGGAGAGTTGATGGTTCATTGTTGGACGAGTGATGATTCATTGTTGGAAGTGATGGTTCATTGTTGGAGAGTGATGGTTTTCATTGTTGGCATTGAAGGATCATTGATGGACAGTGATGGTTCATTGTTGGACAATATGGTTCATTGTTGGAACCAGAGATGTTTTTATTTTTTGTCTGTTCATTGTTGGGGAGTACTGGACCATTGCTGGACAGTAATGGACCATTCGCTCTATTCGCTATGATCACTTTTGTCATTGGGGCAATGAAAAACATTCATAACATAGCAGTACACAAAATGAATAACAATGTATTTCGCATGTTGGGAATAACCATATGAGATTTCAGGGTAAGTAATTGTACAGATCAGAGGCCTCGTTAGCGGCGCACCCCGACGGTTTGTTCATACTTACGAGAAAATCTCATGTGGTGTTTCCAGTGTCTACTTATTAATACATCTTATCCATATGACTTCCTGTAACAGAGCATTCTTCTCCAATATAGAAGTCTTTGATCTTAGCAGTAGTTTCTATGTTATAAGGATTGAAAAATGACGGTAGCAGGCAGCAATGTAAGTAGACAAGGATGATATCTGTATCCATGCATGTGAAAGATGTCCTAGAAATCTACAATGTGTATTCATTGCATTGTTGCCCGCTTTTTTCTACATTGGTCCCCACCCCATTCCATTTACGCATCCCATCCCTCATCCCATTATTAACATAATATTTTTCGGGCAGCAATGTAGGACATTTTCAGGTGCTTACGCACCCTAAAGTGCCCTACATTGTTCCTACAGTGTCCTAAACAGGAGTGATTGTTCACAAATACAGTCGGGTTTATGAATGATGCGATGACAGCGTCCTTTTCAAATAACCAATTCTCCCAAAATTTTCAGAGGCAATAGCGAACAAATTTGAGATCCGTAACACGAATTACTGAGATTCAAACCCATTACACTTTACAGAACATTTGAATTTTCAATGCTACTTTCGCTGTGTGATTAATAAACTCAAATCGATAAATAAAGCACTGCATTGAAAATCGAAACTTCTGAGAAAGTTATTCTGATCTTCAAAAAGTTACTTTTGTTAAAATAGGTCATGAATTTGACCTTCTATTGGGCCAAATACAAACGACTTTTGGCTGGAACAGTAGAATTCCGCTGAAACTTAAGGTCACAAACAACACATGTCAGCCGGACAGAGTTCTACGGGGACCACAGCGTGACAGTTTGGGTCCGTGATCCTTCCGTTTTTTTGGACAGGGTTCCCGATATACATCCACTTAATCATCCAATTGTAATATATTTTTTCTCAAACACAATGTCGTTTAAACATTTTTAGTATTTTTCAGCTTCATAATAATATTTTTCCCTTCTCTTTTCTATCTCAAATAGCCAAAAAACACAATCTTCGATTAATATCTGTACATATGAGAAATATCTTGTCTTCATCTAATTTGATGAATGAGGAGGCAGATTCATGGGACAAGATGATGGTTTTAAATAACGTCACCTTCTCCCCCAAATTACTGAGGCTTGGACAGAAAGAAAGCTAGACATAGTCAGACTTATATCTGGAGGGTTGTGTACTACTTTCCGGGCATCGATCACTGGACTGAAAGATCACTAGGCCAAGCACTTAGCCCCACTGTGCCACGGAGACCAACAGTCCACTTCCTCCGACACAATCCTTTTTGGTGCATTCTGAAGGACTATTGACAATCTCAATATACCTTCCATAGAAATGCACCCAGTTAAAGAAAACCTTCACTGTTTCCGAGTTTAGGAGGTCAATCCCTGGATCCTCCGGATACATTTTAGACTGATAAAGATTCTAGCTTCTTCGAATCAGTGAAAAATTAGCAGTAATCAGTTGTTACCTTTAGACACTTCATAAAAATTGGAAACATTTCCAATCAGTTTGATTAAAGTGAACCACAAACATTCTCCACCGTAATTTTATCAGTAGCGTTCCTCGATATCAACCTACTTTTCCAAGGGTATTCCAAATTTAGCGTTCTATCAGTGATCTGTTTATGGAAAGAGCAATCTATCAGTTCGGTTTAATGAGAATGTTATCAGGTTCCATCGATATTGAATCGTTGCTCACTAGTTTTATGAAACATGCCCAAAATGTTGGCGGATGCTCCATGCAGAGAAATCATTGACTTTCGGCATAGTTATTCGACCAAATCTGACCTTCTAAAGGACAATGGACTAGTTGATATATCAAAATCTCTATCAACAATGAACTTTCCCAGTTTTTCATTCATTTAAATGATTTAGGAAATTAATGAGTTTGTGGAAACATGAAGACAAGAAATCCACAATTTTGTTCGAAAATTACAGTTGGCTGGTCAGTCAATTTATTAGACGCACCAGTCAAATTTAAAGAAATTAGGCTGATTAGCACTCGTGTGATCCACTTGTCCTCCAAGTTGTCGGATAAATTTGGCTTCAAAGACGACAAAAATGATGCTTTATTTGTTTAAAAAAGTAACGAAAAGTTGAATCATGAAAGCAAATTATTCCAACGGTTCTGATTGCAGTTCCGAAAATCATTGACGCAAGCGAATACGAGTAAATTTCATTAAAACACCCGTCATGGAATCTGATTCACTGACTGAGTACGACACTTTTCAGCTTGGGAGATGTGAACGCATAAAAAATCCTAGAAATGTCATCAGTATTGATTTGATGGATCAAGAATCATTAAAGAATCTTCACAACTTACAAGACATTTGCAGGATCATGCCACTGTTGCATGGGCAAGAACTTTGCGTTGGCGAATGATGGTGGTCAATAAAACAGAAAAGAAACCGAGAGAGAGATTGAAAAAGCGACTATATAATTCGCGTAGACGTGCGGAATTTTCTGCATGGAAGCTGGTAAAGGATCAAAAACTTAGTTATTTTTACAAAATTTACAAAAAAAGGTGGTCATGTTGAGCACTTGTGACGTCATTTTGCCAGGAATAGATGGTTCATATTGCAACATTATCGCTTTGTCTAATAAGTTCAAATGGAAAACGGAAAAACACGAAAATGAAATAATCAAGCTTATTCATTTTAGCGAGATATGAAAATGATCAACGCTGCGTTTTGTTATGAATGAAAAAAGTATCATTTTTATAATCAGAGTTATAATAAAGGTAATAAGAACTTTCGGATTTTGCTGTGTCAGTAAAACAACTTTAAAGCGTCATCTTTCAAATGGTATATTGCCAAACCTGGCACGTTACTTTGTCTTGCAATAATAATAGTTTGAAGTTGGGATATTCTTTTATGTTCACCTTGTATATTCCTTGCGCTTGATAAATAACTTGTTGTGTTTCATATCATTTGCAATTCTGATTGAAAAAAGTGAATAGCTTCCTCTTGTGGAGGAAAAGCACTGATTTAAATCACAAATACTGCGTTTTTATGGGTGTGTCTAATAAATTGGCCAGCATTGTAGGTGATCATCTCCAATATGAGGATATTCCAGATTGCTTACTACAGACCTTGTGAGATAATGTGCCTTATGAAATATCAAATCATTTCGCGGAGAATGTGCAGATCCGCAAGATGTCCTCGATCTCCGCAGGAGGCGACGGAGAATTGAATCTCAGTCTAGAAACTTCGCAGCGGAGATCCGCAGGATCCTGTGTTTATTTTAACGAATTCTGGGCCCGAATGCACAGGAATTCTGCTGCAATTCATCGGAACTTACTCTGTAAACGACGGAGGGTGCTTTGAAGTTTCTGACAGGTGGCCTCAATATTCTTTCTCTTGGTTTTCTCCTTGTTCAGACTTTTCTGTAGTCGTCCATTTGATAGCTGAAGTTCTTCCAATTTTGACCTCAAAGTTGATAGCTTGTATCGAGCGTCAGCTTCCATTCTGTCAAGTAGTTTGTATTCCGATAATAACTTGGAATACTTCCGTTCAAAACTGATCAGCAAATCATTTGATTCCTCATCTGAAAGAAATATAAAAGGACATTACCGATAGCCTGGGATGTCCGGATGCTTCCAAAGACACAGATGTTGTCTCTCGTAGCTAAACATTCTCGCATTCTTAACATTTACTCACTGCTTTATATCACAAGAATTCACTTAAAATATGTACACCTGCATTGTAGATTTTGACGTTAAGTTTCATGGAATATTTTTAAAAACTTAAAAATTCCAATTTCACTTGAAAAGTGCTCACGAATTGTCTTCTTCTATCGTCAGTAGATCGGTTCATGTTGAAATGTTTACAGAAATGAGGGCAATGCTATTCTTGCTTGATTAGTCACTACAGGAAAATGTGAAAAATGAGCGTTCGTGCTATCTGAGAGTTGGATGCTTGGACGGTGATGACATAGTCAGACTTCTCTGGAGTGCTGTAGTACTTTTAATCCGGATGCCCTTCCGACCGACTTCCAATGACACTTTCGGGGCTCGATCTGTGTACCAAAAGATCACTAAGCCAAGTACTTAAACACTGTGCTACGGAGACTTATGCAATGCAATGAATTCGGTTTTAACCACATAAAGTAGGCGCAAGAAGTGGTTTTTAGCACAAACGAAGTAAAATCACATTTCTCACTTAAGCGTGATTCCATTGATGCAGTCGTGTGTTGTGTATGAATTTTCATCCAAGTAGCCAGAATATTGGTGAAGCTAGATGTCGACTTCAACAGTGGATTGATGACCACAAAAAGCATCTAGCAGCAATGAAGGAACACTTAAATAATTGCAGATGAAACTCAGGAGGTGAACAACAGTTTAAAGTAGCGTAGAAAGGCAACAGATTGTGAAATGAGTCAGAAATGATTGAATACGTTTGAAATGCATCTCTGACTGGCATTGGAGGGGAAAATTCAGCAATTAATCAACTTGTAACTTGTCACAAATAAACTGAGCAATTTCCAACAATGACATTTATGTTAAAAAGATTCGGAGACCGAAAAAACGAATTTTGCAATCGAATCAAAAATTCAGCTACAAATCAACTTCAAATATGAAATTGAGCATTGACTTCGGACATTTGGGGAACTGTTGACATCGACCGTCGAGTGGAATTGCTGAATGATTTCATCCTATTCAGCTCGTCGACCTTGAACGACTAACTTTGCACGCATTGATCACGCAGCACTGTTTTCAGACTGAAGTTCTCCATATGAAACGAAAACTGAAATGTTTCATCGTCTTATCAAAGATTCGATCGCTTCAGCAGAGCGCTGTTTGTTGTCAGCTAAATTGAGATTGTGATGACGCATTCGGAAAGGACCTTTTACCTCCTTAACTGTCGAAATGAACTTCATCTGCTTCCTGCCATGTTCGATCTACGTGGCCGATCATTCGAGAGGAGCCCTCGACATATAATCATCTGATGACATGACTAGCAGATTGATAAGAGCTCTGTATGTGTTCTACTGAGCGCATTGTGTCTGTAAGCTTTCTCATTCAATTGTGATATTTTATCTTAGACGTCCGTATCACCTGCAAATCATCAAATATAGGCAGTGATCGGAATGGATGTAAAACCAATGACAAGAAATCTTTGAAAGTGAAATTATCAGCACCCAATAGACGTTCCATTCACATGCTACTTCATGTGATTTCTATGTACCAATTGTGTCTTCTGAAAGACTGTATTTAGTTATAATGAGATACGAGTATCCATGGCGAAGGTACCACAAATACAAAGTTTTACTTTTGATAAACCCAAGATTCTGTCCCTGACGTAAAAACAACCATAACATTTTCTCACGGCTTCACCCATGGACTCCTCTATTAACTTTCCTATTTAAAGTATTCCATCATAGAGTAAGTATATTAGGTAGAGTGGTAACTCCGCATTTATTAAATCCCCAATGTGTATACACTTTCGATTTTATTAAAGTTTCTTAATCCACACATTTCTTAGTTGGCAGGAAATTTATGAAGCAAGACGCCATCAGGATTTTTCCTATCATAGCCAGTCGTACATGCGGGGACACAACAAGTTAAGACCATCAGTCTATTGTAGAGCACAAGAACAAGATATCAATCAGTATTTGGTCGAAGGAAGATAACTAGGGATTCCAATCCCTACCAATTTACAATATAGAGCCTGCATTCCGTCTAAAGTAAGACAAATTGGCGAAGCTAAAACCACCAGAAATCTGCTCACACGATTGAATCAGGCTCTTCATACTTCAATATAATCGTAAAACGCTACGTTTTCAATAATCCATTGGTGAGGCTTTTTTGAATAAAGGTCGAGCCTTTAATTTGAGCTCGTCATTTGCCAAAGCTAACAATACTTGAAAGCATGACCAATTTGAAGATAAGTATTTGCGATACAGGCCTATACACAATACCGGGATTAGGAATAGAGCTAATCCTCGGGATTGGGTTCTTTAGGATGCAAATTTCTCATTAACCCACAGTTTTCGTTTACATATTAGCCATTGGTTAACTCAATACCAGGATTAATCTGTTCAGGAAGAATTACTCTCATTTGACCATAGTTGTTATTCAGCTTAGCTTGCGGTAAAAAAACATGTAAAATATTCTTCAATCGTACAATCCAGAGGTAGGGATTTTGCAATCTCAATGTGCTCATGCACTGCATTGACGAAATGGCTGTGATTTTGATTATCTTGCCATTTTACTTGTATATACTGTAGATGCAGCTGGTGTGCTCATATTTTGTGAATCTCGAACCCGAGTCAGAGCCTGTAATGCCAAATCCCGGGATCAAGAAAAGTCGGGACTTTGTAGGCAGGCTCTAATCCCGGATCTTCACTCTGCCAATCCCGAATCTCAAGAAATCGCGGATTGAAAGTGCAAAAATCAGGAATTCGCAACTGTTCCCTGTTGCTCTCAACGTTGCCGCTATCAATTTGTGCATAGGCCCATTGCAAGTAAACTGACTTTTGGAAATTCCCTCTCTCTGCTATTCCCACATCCCAGCATAATCATTGGGAAACACATGTGCTTTTTCATATCATAGTTACTATTCTACTCAATCCCAGAATCCCTTGACCGAGATTTTCCGGGATTGTGGAATCTCTACCCTGTACATACACGTGTGACAAGAAAACACAAAGGGCGCAAGTATACAACCACACATGCAAATATGCTGACACAACTGTAATATGTAGGCTACAATTCTTAATAAGTAATTCAAAGAAAGATATTGAAAAGTTTTCCAAAATCGATTCGGTTTCCCCTACCGAAGCAGTAAATCATCTATAAAAATACGACCAAAATAACAACTGAATTGATAAATCAATCCTGGGATTTCGGGATTTGCACTAACCCAAGGAATCCGGCATTTAAATCACTACCCGTATCACATGCTATCAACATGTAGGCCTATCTATGCTTTGTAATGAGATATTTACAATTCTACTCAATCCCGAGGCTGATCCCGGGTGAGATTTTCCTGGATTTTGGAATTCCGGGGTCGAAGGAAGACAACGTGGGATGCCGATCGAGTTATCTGTGACTGACACCAGTCTCACACAGCTAATGCATTGACACTTTACTGGCAGCTGCGTTTAGTTGATGATTCACGCAAAAACAGCGATCGATTCATCTTCTTTTGTGTAGTCGACAGAGGATGCCATGGACAACACGTGAGACAGGCTTCGATGACACTAGCTGCATCGCCGATCTGTCATGTTCGTCTTGTTAAGACAATGATCTGTGAGCTTCCTACAGAGAGCGCAGCCTGTGGCTGCCTTTCTCTCTACCCCTACTTTGGTATCGAACGCACGCGCACTTTTTCGCTTCCAGTTCAGAACCACTATTTATAGAGAAGTCTATGGCTTCACCATTGGCTCAAATGCATCTAACAAACTCGTACTCAACAACCTCAACTTTTACGTACTCGAATGCGTCCACAGAAAGCATCCAAAAACTGTAATAGATTGAGTTGCAGCCAGCCATGTTTTCCGTCCCACACAATTATCTTGTATTTCATTCTGTACGAGGTTTTCTTAGTCTGAAGTTGTGGACTTGCTCCTCTAACCATAGGAATAGTCGTTTGATTCGACCAATGCAACAATGATATGAAAGAGATGTTTACCATTTGAACTTCGACTGCTGATGAAATCACGATATTGACGGTGACTTCATCAGTCGACGTGATTCGCTGTCCGTTGGTGTAGTGAACGATAGAAGCCAACATTATGTCACTCTTACGGCCACGGAATACATCATTGATGTCAAGCATCTAGACAAGACAGACGTTGTGAATTCTTCATTCAGCAATTCTATCATTGCTGCCCGCAAATTCATACCTAATAACTATACATTAGGGGAGCTAACAAGATTTATCGGTAACTCGTATTTTAAGCATTGTTAAGCAAGATTTGAAATACAGTTGATGAAGCTTAGGAAAGTATAAATAAGCAAACCAAATGAAGCATAAGCACTTTTCCGTCTGAAGATATTCTGCTGAGAAAATAGTGCGGTCTTAGATAGTATTTTGCGTTTCAAAACACAAGACTTGACCATTCTCAAAACTTAAATCAGAATGACAGACCAAGATTTCACATATACAGTGTTAACAACTCACCTCTATGAACCGGAGCCTCTTCCACCTTTAACGACAGCGAGCGGACACGGCAGCACTCGATGTTGACCAGTTGCCCTTCCTCTTCATTGTCACCAATTCGCCTTCTACATCCCATACAAACGTACGTGTGACGGGAGAGTTCACGCCTTTCCATTCCAGAGATAATGGAGAGAGCAAAAGTGAAGTCTTGGAAGGAAACTTTCCCTCCGTTAGCGGGAAATGTGAAGTTTTGATGTCCAATCTTCACCTCAAACTTCGGTCTGATCACCGAAACTTCGGCGTCTTTACAGTCAATCAGCTCGTCGCCCAGAACAATCCGTCCTTTGGATTTAACGAAGAAATCCTCTTCCTCAAATTGCTTGATAATATTCTTCAGCTGAGATGCCACTGATCCCTCTGATGCATTCAATGTCTTGTGGTTGCCATTCGAGATCTTAACAGGGACTGTTTTCACGGCTGTGATGATTCCATTTTCAGGAATCTTCAGTTGCCGAATTGTCTTGCTAATATTGATAATCCTTCCATTGAATGAATAAGTCATTCCAGCAGAGTTTGGAATTATGTACTTGAGTCGATCAAATGGCCTCACGTGGTAATGTTTGTATCGGCCATTCAACACCACATAAATGTTTCGCGTTGGAGTAGGTGTAGGGAGATCTGAAAGGACAATCGCCAGTTCCACCTTCTTCGAGCCATCATTACTCTCTCCCACATCCCGGAGAGTAAAATCCAGATCATACTCCTCAACCCTGTCCTCGGATTTGAAGACATAGTGGCCGAAAATACCGAAATGTTTCTTCCAACTATCCAACACTTCGCTCAAAGTTGTTTCAGGTGAAAACAGGAAATGCTTGTCGAGACTGATATCTTCAGCAAAGATAATTACTTTCCAAGTTCCTGCAAAGAAAGGATTACTCAAAGTCAGTGAGCTCATTTTATAAAATATGTTTATCAGAGTAGGGATGAAATCCATGTTTTGCAAAATACTTTCAAGGAGCTTCGGACAGCACCGTCTTCAAAACTGGCAATCCTTCACTTTTCCTGGATTCATTCATCGACAGTCCTATCCCTGACTTTTGCTGGATTCATTCATCGACAATTTTATCCTTCACTTTTCCTGGATTCATTCATCGACAATCCTACACTAGGTGACATGCCACGCGTAATTCACGCGTAATTACGGAACACCCCAAACATCCGTGGTTAAAGACATTCTATTCTTCTACCCGCGTACATACGCGCTGCACTAAGAGTCAGAAATCACTTGATCTGATGCTGTTAAAACATGGGAAATGTTTATGAATACGCGCAGGAGAGCATTTATAGTTTGCGCGTCGTATTGCCGCTTGAACCACTAAGATGAACCGCTAAGCATGTTCTGTCTTCCCTGAACATGAAATTGAGGTCCTATCACATTGTTTAGCCTCTGATACATGCAGACACATGAGACGCAAAGTCTATATAACAGGACTGACAACTATACTAACTTATATAAAAGATATTGCAGCAATATCCCGCATAGCCACGGATGTTTAGGGTCATGTGTAATTACGCGTGATTGAGCGTGGCATGTCACCTAGTGTATCTTCAGCTTTTCCTGGATAAAGCCCTCGACAATCTTATCCCTCCATGCGGTCACCAGTCGAAACACGTTTTCATATTCAGCTCACTTGAGGTTTTGTGATATATCGTTATTAAATTAGTGAGTAAGCATGTTTTCTTCAATAATACACTTGAAATCATTTCTGAAGCAGTATTGGAAACATTTATTCAAAGAAATCTCCGCGAAATCCATGGACATTTCAAAAGTTCTGAGAAATGTTGGTAACAATTTGTATCTATGGAGTCCTCTCAGTGTAATCTTTCCGAATATGGTGGCAAAATTTACATATAATATTCACATATGTCAATAAATCCCCTTTAGATAATACATAAAAATCTTGTCTTTTTGAAACTTTTTTCTCTTGAAATTTGGTTTATCTTTTATTTCTTAGATTTTTGAGCCGCATTCAAGGAATTCGGCTCATTGGTTCAAATTTTAGAGCTGCTGAAAGACAACGTGCCACAGAAGTGAAAATGTGAATTCAGTCGGAAACATGCTGTTTAGTCAACATCAGAAGCACATATCTGATTCATTTGAATAGAAATGGATAGACTATAAAAGTCTGTATACAAATTCATTTGTAATTCAATGTAATTTTTAGTGCAACCCATGCCCGAGCAAAGATGCTCTGCATGACATGTAGCTCTCAGTGTTGCGATTCACCACATGACTTGCTCAAAATTTCTTATTACAATGCCTAATCGAATGGGACATTGCATTTCTTATGATGACTTGCTCATATTGGATACAGGTCTTGCGAACGTAACTCTTGCAAAAACATATCTCTTCGGAGTGCTGATCCCACCAAACATTTCACCAAGTTCATTCGCACAAGTGGCAATAGATAACATAGATATCAACGAGGAAACGTTTGATGGAAGCAAAACAACCCATGCAACTCAAAGAGGAGCATTTGGACCAAGGCCGATGGACCTTTCATTCACGGACCATACAAAAAGAGTACGATCACTTGGAGTGGGAGGGATGGAAAAGTCTTTTGGAATTCAATGCATATGGGAAACGTCCATCAGCTACCGGCTATAAGTGTGAGATACCGGAAAGAGTGGTTTAAGAGTAGTTCATCTATTATATCGGCAGCTCATCAAATGGATTTTGCATGGTCTGTGGTTAGAATGATACCAATGAAGCTACTTGAGGTAAATATGATAGAAAAGGAAAGACAGGGTATACCGGGATGGACTGCTTTTCACGCCGTGGTTCATTCTTCCGTACCTGTTGAAATAACTGAAATTGGTTGTTGTCCAATTATAGATGGTGTGTCGACAGATTTTAACACAGTCTATACTGTCATGAAGAAAGTACAAACTATGATGCTAACGCTTGATCAAAAAGATGGCGTCATCACATTTGATCTCGCTATTTATGTTAACGCCAAAGAGATTCAATGGCGCAGAAATGACGAATTGACGATACTGTTATACGTTTAGGAGGATTCCATATTGTCCTGAACTACTTCTCACTCTTAGGGAAAAAATACGAGTCTTCCGAAATTGAAGATCTTCTTGTGGAGTTCGATGCCTACTGTCAATCAACAACAGCAGTAATCATGAAAGGTAAATCCTAAAATCGAGCTGTGAGGACCCATAAACTTGTGATAGAATCCATGTTTCGCATATTGTGGAGGACTTTCATAAGTTGGCGAGAAAGTCAAGATCTACTCAGCCTTGATAGATCAACAATCATGGATGAAGCTAGAAAATTTCATCTGGCATTTGAGAACGGAGAAGATCTCTAAAAGCCAATGAAATCATTTTGTGACACGACTGAGGCACTTCCTGAAGAACTCGAGAGATTAAAGCGTTATGGACGGACAAAATCGAATCTGTTTGCCTATTGAAGTGATTATCTCGAAATGGTGCAATTACTTGTAGATTTCATCAAAGCAGAGAGAACAGAAGATTGGCCTCTTCATTTGTCTTCAACTGCAGCCATGAAACCGCATTTCTTTTCCATGGATCGCTCTGATCACTCAAGATGGTTTCCAGTTTACTTGTCAGATATGAATCAGCTAAGTATATCTCATCCTGACGTGAATGCTGAATTTATGAAGGGTGACCATGCCATCAATCGGTCGACTAAACTCTTTTCAAAGGTTTGGACGGACATGGCACGTGAACAATCAATCAACCGCGACAGAAAGACAATTGGAGGCATCGTAGGCATTAACCAGCGAACGGGAGCACAAGACCGACGGTTTCTTACTAATCATCATCGAGCTTTGAAAACGTCAAAATTGAAAGATATGTGTGATCTCTAAGACGCAGGACGGATCTGATCTCACCGTGAAGGAGTTTCTAAAAGAGTAGAGAGAGACGAAGAAGATGTACAGAAATCACTAACAGCCCTTGAATCTGAATTGATAACCAAACCATTTTCCTTAAATGACAACGAGGATGGCACTGAACCCCTTGTCAACATTTCTACGGGTGTTATGATGGACTCAGACTCTGTTGATGAGTTATTGAATTTGTACGATAATCGCACCATTGAAATGATGAATTTGGTTGAGCAGCGATTGAATACAAGTGAAGTATTCTTTTTAAATTCGATTCCGAAAAAAGGATCAAATTATTTGACTCAATGACGATGAAAAAAATCATGAAGTCAGCAGACGAGAAAGAATTCGTAATTGGTGCATACAGGAATCTTTTTGGGCGCCTCATGGTTGCTGCTCGATCGAGAAATTTAAATTTGAAGGATGTGCTAAGCTACGAACTTTCAGCGGTGTCAACATCCATCGCATATTCAGATAGTAGCCTAAGGAAAACGAATAAAAGCGCACTTTTGATGTGCTTGAAGATAAAATCACAAGTGAGCCTCGTCTACCGGAATCTAGTGCGGGCAACAAAAGCACAGTCCACATCTATGATATGATGGCAATCATACAAATGGCAAAGCAAAGTCATGTGGCTCTTCGACATTTGGGGAGCTAGCTTATTAATATTACAAACAAATCACAGGAGTATTATTCCGAAATGAATGCAGGCACCTTGATATTATGTGCGATCGGTATGACAAAATCTCAATCAAAAGTCAAGAAAGAAACACCTCGAAAAATGCTCTGCACACAGTTATGGATGTGAACTGGTGTAAAGGATAGAGCTAGATACATGCCCATACATAGAGTTGTTGAAAATCTGGGAGCCGATTTATGTTCATTGTTGCCAGGTTTGCATGCATTGACAGGTTACTACGATTACATACGATGCCACCAGTGCATTTTCTGGTCTTGGAAAAAGGAAAGCTTTTAACATGATAGCAGACAATAGCGAACATCGGCGCTGTCTTATTCAAGTAGGACATGGGTTCCCAACCTGGGGAACGCGTACGCTTTGGGGGTACGCGAACAACTTTTGAGGGGTACGCATAATATGGGAGATTTATTATAATTCATTTTTACTTTTGGGAATATTCCTTGGTTAGACATTTTATCTTTTAGAGATTGGAAATAAATTGGTAGAATTTATCTATAATTGCTAATTAGTGCAATATATTTCTGTTACTATCCGAAGCTATCATCAGGCAGTAAGTGAATGATTTACAGAATAAAATTTGAAATTCACATCAAGAGATATATAAAAAGTGATAAACAAAATATACAAAACTATGGCAAGAGAAGGAGCTATGCGGCAGGAAGTAAAGGGTTACGTAGTACCAATAGCATTTATAGCAAATGACCTGACAGGAAGAAAAAAGGGAAGAAATAGGATATGAATTAAAAATCTGATTGCTGTGGAATAACAAAGTCTTCCTGTCAGGTCATTTGCTATAAATGCTATTGGTACTATGTAACCCTTTACTTCCTGCCGCATAGCTCCTTCTCTTGCCATAGTTTTGTATATTTTGTTTATCTTTTTTTATATATCTCTTGATGTGAATTTCAAATTTTATTCTGTAAATCATTCACAGACTGCCTGATGATAGCTTCGGATAGTAGCAGAAATATATTGCACTAATTAGCAATTATAGATAAATTCTACCAATTTATTTGGCTCCTTCCAATCTCTAAAAATCATCTTTGCTTTGATATCTTTCCTGTTCATGGGTCACTGTTCACTTTGTGCGCATTCCACATTGGATTGTCATCATCTGGCCTTGAAGCATGCTGATTATCGACCACCAACTCGACCACATACTTATGCGAATCCGGATTCACCACCATAGTAATGATTGAAAGCGAACAAAGAGCTTGTTTGATGTTGGAGCATTACTTTCGCTGCGCTTGTGTTGCTACACAAGCGCGCATCAGCTACGCCTACTTAAATTTTTGTGTTA
This sequence comes from Prostheceraeus crozeri, assembly GCA_907163375.1. Lineage (NCBI taxonomy): Eukaryota > Metazoa > Platyhelminthes > Polycladida > Euryleptidae > Prostheceraeus > Prostheceraeus crozeri. The sequence continues at coordinate 20,204 of CAJQUW010016153.1, forward strand.
TTAAATTACGAATTTCGTATATTTCTACACGTAATTCAATTTTAGTGTGATTGAGTTCTTGATATTTTTTTAGGTGAGGGTATGCAGGATAGTGAAAAATCCTATGATTTTCCATTTTGGGGTACGCAGCATGAAAAGGTTGGGAACCACTGAACTAGGAGATGAAATCAAGATTAATGAAGCCACAAAAGATGAGTGCATTTGTCATCATTTGCTCGTTTGTTTCAATCCTTCATTTGTTCGATATATGCTTCCGGCAATAACACATTCAAAGATGTTGATCACCTTAGGTATTGGCTGTTTTGCCAGAACGGTCAAAGCAATTAAAATTTGCCACCGACCGCTAATTGCCTGTACCAACACCTTCAACGTGTAAATCATCAAACTCATGTGTGGAAATCAGCCATGCAGGCTATGCTTAACTTGCCATCACCGACCGAACATGGATGCATTATTACGGAGAGTAGTCTACAGCCATTATTAATGACAAATAAGCCTTCTCCAGTCGGTCTTCTTGAATTGACAGTGTGTCACTGCACAAAAAGTGCATGTCAAATGCCACTCTTGCCGAATGAACAATTTGTAATGCACTGAAGTGTGTGGATGTATGATTTCAGTTGAATGCCAAAATCATCGGTCCATTGATGAGTTATTGGAAGAAAATAGTGACTGAACATTGATTTTTATTCACATTTTGATTGTTTTAGAAACTCAATTCAATTTGTCAAAAAAATTTGTTTTCATCGATGAGTAAATAGGTCCGTAGCAATTAGAAAACATGCACTCAAATTTTCATTCTCCATCCAATCAGATATCCGAGAAAATGAGTATTTTGGGCTTGTAACTTTATCAATAGCATGTTTCCGACTGAATTCACATTTTCACTTCGGTGGCACGTTGTCTTTCAGCAGCTCTAAAATTTGAACCAATGATCCGAATTCCTTGAATGAACGCTTGAATTGTTCCTAAAGATCTGCACTACAAATGTATACATTGAAATTGCAGGATATGCGGCTCAAAAATCTAAGAAATAAAAGATATGCCAAATTTCAAGAGAAAAAAGTTTCAAAAAGACAAAGATTTTTATGTTTTATCTAAAGGGGATTTATTGACATATGTGAATATTATATGGACATTTTGCCACCATATTCGGAAAGATTATACTGAGAGGACTCCATAGATACAAATTGTTACCACCATTTCTCAGAGTAAATGGCTCAAAATTTGAATTTACAAAACCAACTTATTTTTCACATTACTCACATTTTGTAAGTAGTATTTAAGTACTATTTTTAAAACTCATGTAGATTTTTACTGTCACTACAATTTAAGTTTACGAACTACCTGGGGATGTTCTAGAAGATCTGTGGTTATGCCAAGATGCATCAAACCTTTTCTGGGAGGGGTGTTGAATGAAACGATTTTTTTCGACCAACTGCTCCTTGCCTATAGAGACCGATTGTGTGATTTGAATAGTGAGCTTTCCAAAATTGAAGTAAAAATCTCGGTCGTTGGTTAATTTTCTATATAATCACTTTTACTGACGTTCTATTGTCCCCTACATTGACAATACCGCTATAAATGTTGATAGATAAACATCAAAAATGTGACGGAGCTTACCAGATGTTGCCATTTCTCCAAATGAAAAAGTCTTCCACAATTTGATCCTGGAAAGCAAAAATGTAAAATTCACTTCATACTTAACTAAAGAGCCTTCCATTAGAAACATTAAGAATATCACGTTGGAATATGATTATTTGATTTCGGACTCTTCAGACATTTTCCAAATATAGCAGCAACCTGGCAATAAATGAGTTGAGTGTGGATTGAAGGTTCAACATCGATTTTGATTCCATGAACAATTGGACAATGAAACCTTGAACGAAGACGATGGCTTGACAGCCCTATTGGATTTCATGAAGCTTAAGCTTGAAAAGGATGATATTCAAGCCTGCCTAGATAAGTGTAAGGACATCAAACAGTGCACGCGTGTTAGTGGGCAGAAAGTGACTGACAATATGGTTCAATTTGATCAGAAACACAGCAGACTCCTGAGAAAGGAAATAATACTGCCACAGGATGTTGTTTTGAGCTGATTGGTAATGCAAACATTGGAATATCAGAAGAATTGCTAGTGTTATTCGGTAGACAAAAGATCGACTCTGTTTGAGCAAACCAGACGGTCGCTGGAGAAGTTTAAAGGATATTCCGGTTCATCAGACACATCGACAGCAAAAGCAGTGAAGTTTGAGCCAGTTTTTCACGCATTCGCCTCAGATGTAGTTGACGACCATTGAGATGACGTCTTTCAACAGCATAGAGATGGATGAGGATCATTTTGTAGAGCTGACAAATCTTAGCATTATGACACTAATTTGATCAAAATTATCCAAAAAAAGGAGTAGGTGCGTTTCATTTCAAAATGCGATGAAATGACTAAAAGCAGCTACACAATGTCCAATTTGAAAGGGCCTATTATTTGCCCGGGACTAATGTAGAGTTAAAGTTCGATAAAACGACTTGAAGCAGAAAAGGAGTCATTAAACAAATCAGGATTGAGAGAAATGAGGAAAATGTCAACATCATCTGATTTATGAAACGTACGAATCCATGCTACGGGTGTTGGAAGTTCTTGGAACAATAGATTGTGTGAGAGAAAACATGCAGCTACAGATCGAAATGCTGGGATCCTGATGGATGAAAATTCTTCATTTAACGCTACGTTCCAAAGAATTTCCTGCTACTGCTAGCGGTAAACGGGTACAGCAACTGCCAACTTGCACTTGGCAAGAATCCGAATCGAGCAAACCTTTGCACTTATAAATCGCCTGCTCTACAAAAGACAACGACTTCAGAGACTTTGCGGAAGCAGTTAAAACTCTGCATTCGGCTCGTCGGTCATGCACCGTCAGTGGCGGAAGGTGTGGCTTAAGCCTCCCCTCCTCGCCGCCACTTTTAAAATGATGGGGCTAATCCTTCATCAGCCCCTCCAGCTATTCAATGCCAAGAAAAGTTAAAACTGTCCATGATGTATAACAGAGGTTCAGGTGAAGAAAAGAATCTTGCGAAAGTGGCGATCGAGATTATGTTTAGAATGTCCCCATTTAGAATAGCCTATTGCTCTTTTTGAAATATCGCAGACTGGCTGTTACACCAACTGACGATTTCAGTCAGGGAAAATCCGATGACGACTGACATTACGTAGCCTATTTGATATTCTCTCGCTCGCTATAGTCAACGAACCGCTTGTCTTCCCAACTGACTGACGTCAGACTCACAGTCACACCATATACTACCAATCACCGAAGTCGACTATCGCATCGCGTTCAGCAATACGACCTTATGCCTTTTATTCACTTCGGTGTGACGCACATCTTCCCTCATGCTTCCGTCGAATGCAGACTGAGAAAAATCAATGCGACGTCACTTCTTCCTTGACACGCCATAAATTCGAGCGTCGAGTTTTCTGAAATTCTGACCTTCATCATCACCCAGGGATTTTGACATTCTGTTAAGCCGGCCTTCGTTACGAATACACCGCTTTATTCTGACACTGCCTCCCAGAAAGAAACAGTGTACAGTGCCCGACAGTAAGTTGGAAACTTAGCATAAATCTACGGACACGTTCATTTTTCAACACCTTCAAATTTTTTTGCTATTAGGAAATATCGACAAATTTATAATCATCTGAAAGAGAATTTTCGGATCTATCATTTGAATGTTGTTGAATTAATTGTTTTTGAAATTGGTGGTTCCTAGAGGCCCATAAACCCGAAAGCCCCAAATTTTCTTTGACTTGTTTTGACAACCGCATAAATCAATTTGAAGCATTCTCCTTGTGATATTCAAAACCGTCACAAAATAGGCTGTCAGAAAATAAATAGTTTGAAAGTGTTTTCTCGAAGTTTATAGGCAATATTTTGAAAGTAGTATAGATAGATAATGTGGCGATTTTTTCATTTTCAGAATGTGTTGCGATAATAACACAAATAACGCTGTTAACTAACTGGTGGTATTTATTTACTAACAAATAGTGTTTTCTGCTTTTGTTGGGTAAATTCAAGGCCCTTCGAAGAAATATTCTGAAAATGAAAAAATTACCACATTATCTATCTATACTACTTTCAAAATATTGTCTGTAAACTTCGAGAAAACACTTTCAAAATATTTATTTTCTGACCGCCTATTTTGTGACGGTTTTGAATATCACAAGGAGAGTAGTATATAGTGTGACATCCGGCGCGACGCTTCGCTTCGCTTTGCTTCGCTTCGCTTGCGCCGGATGTCACACTTTTGCGGGTTTTTTCAAAAAATCAAAATTTCAAAAATTTAGGTAGACTTCAAATTTCACGTGGCCGAAGGCCGAAGGGCGAAAATTTAAGCGTTTTTAAAAATACCCAATTTTCAAATTTTTCAAAATCTCAAATTTGAGAATTACAATCGGGCGAAGCCCTAGAACCTTCGGTTCGATTTTCACCCCCAAAATCATGACCGTTCCAGGACACCGAAAAAATCATAAAGTTAGTATTTTTAAAAACGTCTTTTAAATCCGTTTTTCAGGTTTTTTAAAATATATCATGTGACTAATGATATTTCTTTAACAGGTAGCGGTTAATGCAAAATGAAAACACATTCTTTTTTCTTTTTGAAATATTTTATTCACATATATGTGCAAGTAGTTTAGATTACAAAGTAAATATATGACAACTAGAAAAATGTTACATTCATAAACTGGGAATGGCATTCCCATTTTTCTATTGTTACATAAAATGATTGACAATACACACCACTACGTCAAATAATATGCTAGAAGTCACACACTATAAGAAAAAATAAAGAATGTTTCATTTATAAGCTGCGAATGCTCATTCCCATTCTCTTATTCCGTCTCACAAAATAAAATGTTTAATGCATGCTACTCACATAATATAGCAAAGTCTTACAATATAAGAAAAAGCAACCACTGTTTCATTTATAAACTGCGAATGCTCATTCCCATTTTTCTATTCTGTTACATAAAATGATTGTCAATACATACTACTCATTTTGTGTTTGGCGCTCCTGTATATGTTGTGTCTCTAATTGCTGCGTTAGTCCAGTTGTCATATCAGATGTTTGATTGGATTCTTGGGAAGAAAATATCCCTGAGCTAATTTGAAGCAACTGTTCCTCTTTTTCAAATTCAAAATAATCTTCAAAATACTTAAAGTTTTTGAAAACAAAGAATATACTTAAAGTACATGTTTGAAGCTTTGTGTTAGCTTGAGAAAGGCGATATAATTTTATCAAAAACGTTACATACCTTCTTGAGAATTTAATGTTATATTCACTCTCCAACTTTTGAGTAAAGGCTACCATTGACAAATGTTCCATTGATTTTAATTTAGATATCACAAATCCTTGGCAAATAGCAATTGATAAGGAAGAATTATTGTGTACTTTTTCTTGATAAATTAGAGAATGTAGAGTTGTAACACAGTTTTGGATAGTGCATGTCGCCTGTGCACTCACGTCGAGCTGTCGTTGGATTAGTTGTCCTGATGAAAATGAGTTTCTTATTTCAGAAAAAATCTCATTTTTCTTGTCTTCTTTTTCTGGTTTTATCTTCTTTTGAAAATAGAATTCATGATTTACAATAAGAGTTTTGAAAAAATCTATCTTCTCATCTTTGATGAGTGGAAGTACTTGATCACAAAATTTGAGGAATTCGCGATGAATAGAAGCACTCATTTTTGACACAGCTTCGATATTTTGGGTCTCGGATAAATTGTAAACAGTCAACAGTCTCGTAGAACGCTCACAGAATGAATGCACGCAGTAATTAGAGCACGCAGTAAGACTAAAATTGTAATACTTGGAATAATGGCAGCAGCTGTTTCTGAGAGAGAGAGAATCTTTATGACCTTTGCCCCAACGAAGCGACTAAATCATACCCGCATTGGCGCTATTGTCTGCCACAAGCCGCCGCAGCTGTCACCACTTTCAATGTTCAACGTCAAACCAAGTCAAGCGAAACAAAACGAAGATTATCGACTTCTTCTGCAGAAACTAATTAAAATGTGCATTAAGATGCATTTCTTCCCAAAAAGGATATTTTTCGTGGAATGAAGAGTAGTTTTTTATCCTCATAACATGTACGATTGCATCGGTATTGGGCAGTAGAGTTATACTGGAGTATACAAAAAATTCAATTGCTTATCTACGATTCATACTGGCAAACAATTCCTTTGTTCTCTCTCCCTCTTCGTCTCATCCTCTCCCAGAGCTTTTGGTCTGACTGTGTTCTTAGAAATATACGGCAAACAAACAACTGCGTATTTCTATTTAAATCAAAATTCAGAAGATTGTATTCAAAATATTTATTCAAAATATTTCTTTAAAAATGGAAGAAGCCGCAAGAATATATCCTTCAATATCATATGAACGTAGTTCTACTTTAATGGACATTGAAAAAATGAACAAAGAAAAACACAAAGATAGAGTTAGGTATATGAAAGATTAGGAATCTCAATTATTATTAAGATTAGAGCATTATAAAAAGTTAAGAAAGAGATGGTCTAAAGTTAAGAATGTAACACAAGGAATTGGCATATTCTTAACAATAAGTTTAGGTGCTTTAACAATTGTTATATCTTCTGGTGTTTTAGTAATTCCAGTAGTTGCTACTGCTTTAACAGGTACGGGTGTTTTTGCAACTTCACTTGTTACAATGTTAGATAAATCTTTAATAACTAAGAAACGAAAATCATTAAAAACTAAGCATTTACATATTAAAGAAGTCTATGATAAACTACATTACTACTTTCAGAGAGTATGTGATGATAATGTTATTACGTTAGATGAGATTGAAAAATTTGATCAAATAGCTAATGAAGTAAATCAAATATCATTTCAATCACAGACGGAAAAAGTTGATGATAAAAATAAAAGGATGGTAAAATTTCTAGTGATGCTAAAATTTCTAATGAAGAAAATGACAATTTTTTTTTAGAAGAGCTAAAAACTTTAAGCGAAAATTTAAGCAAAACTTTATTGAACAAAACTTTATTAAACAAAACTTAAAACGAGAAAACTTTAAACGAAAAGATGTCAAACAACAAAGCAATAAAAAAATAATTTGTTCAGTAAAATGTTTTTGTTGTATTCCAATGTTACCACAAAATTCAAATATTATATTTTAAAAATGGATAAAATTAGAGCTGATAATTTTAAAAGAATAAAACAATTAGAAGAGTTAATAAAACAAAGAAATATTATGAAAGAAAATCATCTTCAACATAGAATGATAAAAGCTGGTATTCAATCTGATATGTTTGAAAAAATGCAGCAAACCGAACAAGTAAAAACTGATTTTGAAAAAACTACGAAACCATTTAAAACTCTTGAAAAAGAACTTACAAATAATGATAAACAAATTGATATAACAGATCCAGAGCACAAAACTATATTAGATGACTATGGATTACTAGAATCAAACATTAATAAGAAATTACCAAAATCTATGCAATTTGAACATTCTATTTCATTTATAGATGGAAAAACAATACCTAGATTTTATCTCGGACAAAAAGAAATATTTCCACAACCTTTTCGAGGTTTAATTTTTTCACCAGATAAATCTCCTTTTAATTTAGATAGAAATTTTGTTAATCTTTTAAGAGTATCAGATTTAAATAATTATGCTGTAGAAGATCTCATAAAATATAAAGCTATGTTAGACAGAGTTGGTGCAGTAAAATCTCTTAGACGTTATAAACAATTAGAAAATTTATTATCAACGGGAGTTAAAGTAGGGAAAGGTTTATCTGAAAAACAGAAAACTGAAACAACTGTATTCTTACCAGATGAACCACAAGAATTACTAAATAGATTAAATATTTTAATATCTGCAATAAAAGAAGGTCATAATTCTAGTTTCAATGAAATTCATGCTATATTGAAAAGACTGTTAGAAAAGAAGATTCTAAATGAAGAAGATTATAAAAGTATAACGAACCGAATGTTCTAGGGCTTCGCCCGAACTGGACATCTCTGATGTCCTCCAGGGCTTCGCCCGTAGCTGAAATATGTTGTTGTTTTACTTTTTTCATAAAAAAATATTTATCTAATTTTTTTAGTTTAAAATGTGTTCGGCAGATTTAGACAAAATTAATAATCATTTAGAAAATTTGACAGAGATTTTGGGTTCATCAAAATTTAGTACGACGTTAAAAATTATAACAACTACTTCATCACACACTTGTAATTTAGAACCCATTCTACATTTGGAACAAAATATAAATTATCAAATTGCATTGACTAGTTTCTCTACATTTAACACTATTCAAAACGTTATCAAAGATGTGAATGATCAATTTAGATATTCTACTGATAAAGGCAAAACATGGAAAATACTAACTTTTCTTCCTGGTTCTTACGAAGTTGAAACAATATCAAATGAAATTAAGAGACATTTAGGTATATCATTTAAAGATAAGAAACAATTACATTTTGCAGTTGAACCGGCAGTTAATAAATTTTCTCTTACTTTAGACGAAAATCATCAAGTTGATTTTAATCATGATAGATCATTGTCAAAGCTATTAGGATTTAATAAACAAACCTATAGTCAAGGTTATCATTTAGGTGAGAAGATTCCAAAAATAACTGAAATAAATTCAATTGTTGTACATTGTGACATTATTGAAGGTGGATATATAAATGGTAAATTATCAAATTTAATATTCAGTTTTCCAGCTTTTACTGTACCCATTGGTTATAGATTAAATGTAATTCCACAAACATTAATATATTTCCCTATTACAAGAAAAACTATTAACAACATTGGCATTAGAATCACTGATGAAAAAGGACAAGAAATAAATTTTGGAGGTGAAGAGATTATGATAGATCTTTTGGTTCGAGAGGTATAAACTCCCGTTCGGGAGGTATAAACTCCCACGCGAAGCTAGAGAAGTCTAATTTTCTTCTTCTTCTTTAGAAACAAAAAATAAAAAAAAATAAAATTTTTTTATTAAAAAATGAGTGAACTACCTCCATTAAATAAAAAAAACTCAAATTTAATCATCATCCAAATTTATCTAATAAAGTTTTGTCAGTTATTTGTGGAAGATCAGGATGTGGAAAAACATATCTATTATTTAAAATTTTAACGACTCCAAATTTTTTGGATTATAACAATCTTATAATTTATACAACAACGGCAGAACAACCCGTCTATCAATTTTTAAAATATGGATTTGAAAATAATCTTAAAAAAACAGCAATTGCTTCATTATTCAAAGAATATGAAAAATCTGAAGATGAAGAAGAAATAAGTTCGTGGTGTGAAGAAGCAGCAAAAAATAATCAGTTAGTAGAATCTAATAAAAATAACCATATAAAGATACAACTAATAGATGATAGTGGTAATATGCAAGATCCTAGTAAACTAGATAAAACAATGAAACATTGTGTAATTTTTGATGATTGTGTTAATGATAGAAATCAGTCAGTTCAGAGAAATTATTTTACACGAGGTAGACATAATAACTGTAGTGTATTTTATTTAACACAAAGTATGTATTCATTAGACGGAAGTGTTATTAGAAAGAATGCAAATATATTTATACTATTTGAAATAAATGCAAGAAACTTAAGTGATTTGTTAAGAGATTTATGTGTAAGAAATAAAGATGAATTTAAACAATTGTGTAACAATGCTTGGTCAAAAGATTATGGCTTCATTACAATTAATATTGATAAAAAAATTCATGAAAGAGTTATCGAACAATTGTTCTCTGACTAGGCTTCGCCTCTCGAGGGGCTTTCGCCCCGACTGAAAGTCGATAGAAAATATTTTCGCGGAGTGATCGAATAATTTTTTCTTATAAATTTTTTGTTAATAAAAATAAAAAAAATATGGTGGATGTTTACAAGATAGAACATGTACCAGTTTTAAAAGATTATCGTCATCCTACAAATCCTGTAAATTCGAAGAAAGAAGTTAGATTTTATTATCATCATAAATACGTAGCGCTCGTTACAGATTATAAAACAAAATATGGTATTCAACCGTGTGTTAAAACAAAAGACTTTCCAATTTGTTTAAGAAGTTTCCGAGTATTTTTGGCGTATAATAATTTATGGTGGTTGGTTAAGAAAGAACATTTAACAACACATGAATTAGAAACATTACATCAATTACATATTCCTGTGTATATGTAAAAAACGGAACCGAGGTTCTACGTAAAAATTAATTTTTTCTTTTAAAAAATATGAATCGTGAAATGTCTCTCGGACAAACGTCTAGGATTGATGAATTAATCAAGAAACAAACTGCTGAGTTTGATGCGCAAATTAAACATAGTAAACGTAGTAAACGTATTAAAAAACAGAAACGTACTAGGCGTAGTATTAGACGTAATACTAAAAAAACAGAAACGTGGAACAAAAGAAATATTAGAAACTCCTATTACTGATATCTTTTTCCATGATAGAATTAAGGATGAACTTGGTGATGATTTATGTAATTTATTTAATCCAAATGAAATTAAATATGAAAATGTATCTTTTATTAATGTAGTAAATGATATGAGGAAACTTTTAGCAAATGGTAAAATTATTAATTTACTTGGAAAAGTTGTTAAAGATTAGGAAAATATAATTCAAAATTTTTACGTAACCTTCTATAATAAAAAATCATTTGAAACATGGTTTCGAATCTGGATGAGAAATCCGATGCTAACGAATGGATTTTTACAGGTAATATTAAATATGAAGATTTTGGAATGAAGTTAGTACAAAGATCGCATAGAGGGGCAGGGATTAATATGAAATATACAATCAAAGAATATTTCGGTGAATATTGTTATATTCCTTCTGAAGATTTTTGTTTTATTAAATGTTATAATGTTTTACGAGGTTTTAATGAAGAACAAGGAGAAATGATGAAAGAAATGTTTAATAATTTTTTATATAAAGAGAAAGCCACATCTAGAACAGGAGTAATGTCAAACTGCAAATTTTCTCAATTCAATAAATATTTTGGAGAATGTGTTCAATATTATAGTCCTGCCAATCGTCATTTATATCCTAGAGGAATTGAAACGTTTCATAATTATGTTTATTACAATTATTTTCACGCAGGTTCAACAATTGGTCACTATTGTTTAATTAATAAATCTCATAAATTAAAAGCTATTAGAGAAATTGAAAATAATTTCAAACCCATATATAAAACAGTTACTGATGAAAATCTAACAACGCGTCCATATAAAATCATAACAAAGAAAAAAATTGACTATAGTTCAACATATATTTGGGATCTCGAAACTTTTCCCGATCCTAACTGTTCGACAGCTCATCCTATTCCTTACGCTGTAGGAGCTATAAAATTTTAATAAATTTATATGTTGTTTACCGAAACAAAGATTGAAAGAATTAGAAACACGTTTGTTAAGTGATATGATTAAAATTAAACGATCAAAAGATGAAGATGAAATTAAAAAACTTAAAAAACAGATTAATGAGTATAATAATTTAACTGAATTAGAATTTAATAAACTTCAAAATTGTGTGAAAATATTTACGAGAACTGAGGATGATGAATGTTCGATCGGGGGAAACCCAGAGAATGTATGTCCGATCCATCAATTTTTTAAAACTCTTGGAAAATTTAATTATTCTAGAGTAACTTTAATAGCTCACAATTCATCAGGTTTTGATTCCTATTTTCCGATAAAAGCTAATTTTAAATTATCTAAACCGCCTCTTAAAACTTCAAGAGGAATATTGACTGCTTCATTACAAAATCCTTATACAACTGAATGTGTTAGTAGATACATTCAAAAATCTTTTAGATTTAAAAACAATATGAAAAAAGATTCACCGTCAGGTAAATTAGCACTTCAAACTATTATAATGAAATGTAGTTATCAACATGTAAAAACAAGTCTTTCTAAATGGTGTGAGAATTTTAAAATTCCTATGAATGTGTGTAAATTAAATTATGAAATTGGAGACATAACACATGAAAATTATAAAGAAAAAGAAATTGAATGGAGACCATATTTAGTTAACGATATTCTTTCTTTAGCTTTTTGTATCTACAAATATAATAATGTTATGCAGGATTTAGTTGGTGAAGATATAACTACTAATTTAACATCCTCTGCTTTAACATTTAACGGTTGGATGAAAAGCGTACAAAATGACAATATAAATATTCATTCTCATATAGATTTATGGGCTAGAAATTATATTAGAAAATCTGTTAAAGGTGGAAGAGTTTCAGCAAATATAAGAAAATACATATCGCCATTTTGTAGCATCTTGTTACCAATATTAAAACAGTATTTACCTGGTCGCTGCGCTGGGGGCACTTTGTCCCTTGGTCGCTACGCTGGTGGGGCTTTGTCCCCTGGAAATAATTTAATAGATTTAATGAAACAGTATCGAGATTTAGGAGATAAAACTGAAATTTGTAAGAAAATTTCAAATCAACTACTTGAACAAAAAAATGAATTTCTAATGGCTTTTGATGCAACATCTTTATATCCATCAGCTATGTATGATGAAATTCATAATGAATTCAGAATACCCTAAAGCTGAATCAGCTAGAAAATTTCGTCAAGAAGAAGAGCGGGAAATAGTATATAAATTTAATAATCAAACATTTAGACCTAAAACTGGAATATTCTCTGTTGTGTTTCAATATCCGAATGATATGTTTTTCCAACCAGTTCCTATAAAAGATAAAGTTAAAAATCAAAATAATAATTCTCATGTAAAAGTAATCAGGTTTAGAAATGGTATATGTTATGATGTATTAACTTCTGTAGACATACAAGAAATTGTTAGATGTGGGGGAAAAATCTTACATATTACTGATGGTATAACTTATGAAAAAAATTATCAAGTTTCACCATTTCGAAATTATATTGAAAAACTTTTTAATTTGAGAAAAAGATATAAAACAGAAGGAAATACTGTAGGTGATGAGTTAATTAAATTATTGATGAATTCGCTATATGGCAAAACTGTGCAAAAAGATATAACCACTAAATATCATTTATGGAATGAGAATACATTGAGAAAAAATTTCACTCAAGAAGTAAAAGATTATGAAAAATTAAATGATGAACAATATTTAGCGAAAGTAGAAATGGAAGATGATGAATTTCTCAAAACTAATATTGTAAAAGATGGGAAGACGTCATTCATGCCATCACACTTAGGTTCTTTCATTCTTTCTCACTCTAGAAGAATCATGAATAACTTTATTTTAGAAATTAATGGTTTCAAAGAAAAATACATTCATTATACAGATACTGATTCAATATATATTTCCAATGAGCTCTTTAATAAATTAGACGCTGCTGGATATGTTGGAGGAGAATTGTGTCAAGGGAAAAATGATTATGGAAATGGTGGAATTATTTTTGCAATGTTTATTGCACCTAAAGTAAAATACTGTATTACTGTAGATGAACAAGGGAGACTTAGTGAAAAGAAAACATTCAAAGGTTATTCACAAAATAAAGTAAAAGTAGAAGATTTTCTAAAATTATATTCGGGGAAAACATTATCGACTACAGTTAATAAACCATGGAAAAGATCTTTAGAAACTGGAATTAGTATTCCTGATAAAAATAATAATACTGAAGAAAAAAAATTTTCTGGTCAAATAAATATTCTTAAACGTCAAGCACCTGATGAAAATGAAATTATGTTACCTTATAACGGAGAAGATATTCAAGCTGAAATATTTCAAACAATCATCTGTGAGAGTAATTTAAGTGATGATGATGACACGTGGGAATAATAATTTTTTTATAACATCTAAAAATTTTATAACATCTAAAAAATTTATAACATCTAAAAAATTTATAACATCTAAAAAATTTATTACATCTAAAAACTTATTACATCTAAAAATTTTATTACATCTAAAAACTTATTACATCTAAAAATTTTATTACATATGAAAATATATTTATCGAATATTTTGGTATTTTCTATTAAGTTTTATCATATTAAGTTTCATCATATAATGTTTTATCAAAAGATAATTTAAATTTATTTTCACTAACTATTGATTCTTCATCATCATCATAAATTGTTTCTTCATCATCATCATAAATTGTTTCTTCATCATCATAAATTACACTTTTTGGTATAGGATGCCCTTCCATGATAGGATACCATTCTCTTATTGGAATATCTAATTCTAAATTACATTTCTTATCTGTTAATAATATAATAGAGAAAAATATTGGTCTTTGATCTCTTTTGGAAAATTTAATAACACCACCATAATCTGAATCACTTTTAGTTTTTGTTAAAGATGATAAAATTTTAAATTGATTAGATGTAAATCCTAATTTAAATTTTGTAGACCCGACACATAGTTGTCTAACAGTATCTTCAACTATACCATCATTATTATTTTCAATTGCAAGAAAATGAAATTTAGATAAATTTTTATAATTACTAATATTTTTATAATCTTTTTTACCATTTACACCTTTTTCAGATGTTACAGAATCATCATTATTATCATAAGATTCTTTAAGATCGGGCAAAGCCCTAGAACCTTCAGTTCGTTTATTATGAATATGATTATGGTCATTGTTAATAGTATAAGGTGTAGTCCACATATAAATTTTCTCTTGTTGAGCTAAACCATTTATATAAGATTTTAACAAATTAATATTTAAGTTTGAATATAATCCTATATAAGTATCATCATCATATCTTTGCGGCATTTCTAATGTTTCTTGTTTATAAATTGTGTCTCTATAATAAACTTGACATAATAATTCTTCATTATGTTTTTTACTCTCTATGTGAATGTTATATTGATTTTGATCGTCAACAAATAATCTAATTTTTTCTTTCGAAAAAGATTTTAATTTTTTAACTAATTCTTTAATATTGATATAATTAATAATTTTAGTTTCTATCCAATCAGTATTACTAATTGGTAACACTGCTCTAATAAATCCATAAACATTATTATGACCTATTATAACCATATTTTCTTTATTTAATTCCACATAAGCTACATCATTATATTTACTAACAATATCCATAAATTTAATAAATGGATCCCCCCGGAAATAAACAATAATTAGTTTCTATAGAAGGTAAACCTTTAGTCTGTTCTCTAAATATTTCGGCTTGTAATTGAAATAAAATATTAACATCTATACATGGATTATTATTATTATTATTATCAAAACATTTATTTTCAAATCCCGTTGATCTCGTCGAATAAGAAGAACAGGATGATGCGGGCGAATATAATTTTTTTAAATTTGGATTTTCCATTTTTTTATTTTTATTAGAAAAAATTTTATTTTTTTATTGTTAAAAAATGATGTTACCAAATGTTGGTGGAGGTGCATATATCCCGAATAATCGTGAATTAGAAATAGAGATAGAAAATTATATGAAAACTGGAGACGTTTTATCTGGTCCATTGCATCTTTCTATTCTTCCGCAACAAAATACAGAGTTAACAAATAAACAATATGTTGATACACAAATCAATGATTTAAAGGAAAAATATATAAACGATGTTTTGGTTCCACTGATGAATGAATTAAAGTTGCTAAAACTTAATGACAAATCATTAAACGAAAAATTATTAAAACTTGATAAAAAGGATAGAGAGCTAGAAGCAGATATAGCAAAACTTTTTAAAAAGATTTCAGAACAATCAAAAATTTTAATATTACTTTCTATAAAGTTAAAATCTGCAGTCATTAAAAATAAGCATCAGATGAAAATGTTAAAAGAACAATTAGAAGATGAAATAGAAAAACTACCTGAAAGAATTAAAAAAAATTTAAAGCAGTTACAAACTACATTCCAAAAAAGTGTTGATGAATTAAGTTCTAAAATTACTCAACAAATGAAAAAGATGAATAGAATAATAAATGAAGTAAACTCACTTAATCAAAAAGTTGATAAAATGAAAACTCTTAAAATCAATTTAGAAAATGAATTAAAGAAAAATTTACAAGAAAACTCTAAAGAAAATAAGGAACAGTTAGATGCTGTTAAAAGACAATTAGATGTTCTTAAAATTAAGTTAAATGCACTTAAAACGGCGTTGAAGATGAATCAGGAGAAAATGCAAGTTAATAGAAAAGAAATTAAAGTACATCACACGCTGCTTGACGCAATAGATAAAGTGCAACAATCAATTAATAAAGTTATCTCGAAGTTGTTGTCCATTCACAAACGTAAATCTTAACACGTAGATATTTTTCCCAAAAGTCAAATTTAATCCTAAAAAATGCCTATAATTTATAAACACAATCTTAAACATTTTGCATCAAATAATAAAATTGCTCATGAACCATCTCAGAAACCTGTGTACCATTATGATAGTGTAGAAACTGTCGGAACACAAAAGTTCCTAGGCACCGCAGGTGCCGTCCAAAAAGAAGGGGCTGGCATCTTTTCTGGTATTAGAAGTATCGTTAACTTAATTAAAAATAATAAAGATTTGATTACATCTGCTGCAAAAGGAGCAGCTGCTATAGGTAGTACAGCTAGTGCAATATCAAATGCTGTTAAGTCTCAAAACGAATTAAAACAACTAGAAGCTATTCGTAAACTTAGGAATGATTCTGAAGAACTAAAAAATTTAAAAAAACTTTCAGAGGAAACAAAAAATAAAATTGCTAACATAGCTGTGGGGGTGAAACCTTGAGGAGCGGAGCTCCGTCTAATAGTAAACATAATGAAAATAAAAAATAATAAAAAAACAATTGAAGAAATAAGAGGAAATGGCGTGAGTAGCAACCTTCGGTTTAACCAGCAAAGCTGTAGCGGAGCTGGTCTAGCAAAATTCTAAAATATATTTTTTAGTAAAATTTTTTTAGTAAAATTTTTTTTAGCAAAATTATTTTAGCAAAAATTTTTTAGCAAAATTATTTTAGTAAAATTTTTTTGGTGAAATGCTAAAATTATATTTTGGTAAAATTTTTTTCTGTCTGTGAGAAAAAACAAAAAGTCAAATTATTTTTTATAAAAATGTCTTCGCTTATCGAAAATAAATTTAGATTAGACGATCCTCCGTTCGTCAGTTACAATCAAAAAAAGAATGACTATATAAGAATTGCTATGAATCCCGGATCTTCCAGTAGAGTAAATACAGGAGGTGATTTAATTTTTGAAGTTGATAATCAGCAGAGTTATTTATATCTACCTGATTCATTTTTACACTGAATATTCTTTGTATAGTGATGCCAATTTCACAACACCATTACCAGAAACCGATAATATTGCACTAGAGAATAATTTCAAGATTATTTACACAAATGCGTTTAGATGTTGCAACTCAAAATATAGAAACAATAAGTGATTCTCCAGGTGTAATTGATACAATGCTTAGATTTGTAACAATTGGTGAAAATAATAAAAAGTATGAAATCGAAGGTTGGTTTCCTGATACTAATGATGGTATAATTGTTGATGATTTAACTCACGCTGGAACAGATGCAGCAGGAATTGCGAAAGATGTAGAAAATATTGCAAAACATTTAAATAAAACAAATAATGATGCATATAAAGAAAGACGTGAATTTAACAAAAAAAGTAAACAGACAGTAAATTGGTCATTGTCTCCATTATTCGGATATTTAGATTATGACAAAATATCATATCAATTAAAATTTAAATTAATAATTCATCGTACAGCAAATAATGAATTAATCTTTTTTGGTAAGACTGGAAAAAAAGCATATTTAAAAATTGATAGACTTGAATGGTGGATTAAGCATACTACTCCTAGTTTAGAGATTGAAACAGCTATTGCAAAAAGATTAAATACTAACAAACCAATTCCAGTAAATTTTCTAAAGCGTACTGCTAGTTCAGTAACTTTTTCCGAACAAAGATTTAACTGGCATTTTACTAGAACTGCGAATACTCCAAGATATTTATTACTAACTTTTCAAAGAAATAATTCTCCAAGTTTTGATAAGAACAATAATCTCTTCCATATTAATACAATTCGAAGTTTACAAGTTTCATTAAATCAAACCCGTTATCCAATTGATCCATTAAGATTCGATGATACCAATAATCAATTTATGGAAGGATATGATTCTTATCGAAATCTTTGTATAGAATTTGGAGTTGAACCACAATTAACTCCTGGAGATTGGAGACATTTATATCCTGTTTTCTGTTTCGATTTAAGTGCACAATCTGAAGATATTATTAAAAATGGTTGTGATGTAACAATTAATATTGAAAAGAAAGATTTCACAACTTCATTGATGGCTTATGGTTTATTGCTAGAAGATGTAAAATATTCTATTGAAATTCTTAATGGAAAGATGACTAGGATAGGCTAATTTCATTCTTAGATCTTAATTCTTAGATTTAAATTTTGAGTAATTAGTAATAAAATTTTTTTTTGGTAACTAGAATAGATTAAAAATTCTTAACTTAAAAATTTTTCATAAGTATAATAGATTAAAAATATTGGTAACTTAAAATTTTTTGTAACTAGAATAGATTAAAAATTTCTAATTTAAAATTTATTCATAACTAGAATAGATTTAAATTTTTCGTAACTTAAAATTTTTTTATTAAAAATGTCGCAAGCGAAAAGTAATAATAATAATAAAACTGTTGAATTAAAATTACGTAATATTGTTGACAAAAATACCCCTAAAACTATTACTATTAATAAAAAAAGTATTACATAAGTAAACCAATGATAGAGAATATTCAATTACAAGAAGAAAAGAATGGCGGGATTCTCCCATTAATTCCACTAATAATAGGAGGCATAGCAGCAGCAGGAAGTGTTGCAGGTGGGACAGCTGGTATTGTCCAAGCAGTAAATAAAAATAAATCAGAGAAGGCAGCATTAGAAGAACAAAAACGACATAATAGAGAGTTAGAGAAAGTTGCTAGGGGTGAAGGAGTAGTAGATAATTTTATTAGTAAATTAAAATTAGTTGATGAAGGAAAACGAGTTCTTAAAAATATTCTCCACAATGTTGATGATCTAATTGAAATTAAAGAAACTAAAGATGGTTCTGGAATATATCTAAGTCCTAGTATGATAAGGTAATAACCTCAGAACCTTTGGTTCTTTTCGGTAAAACAATTATTTTATTTTATCTTTTAAATTTTTTTTTATCTTTTAAAATGAATTCTAAAAATTCCGAAAATTTAATTAAATTAAAAATTTCTAATTTAGATTTATTGAATTATCTATTAAACAAAAATAAAAACTCAAATTGTCAGCATATTGGAGGTGACAAGAACAAAGTTCCACACCACTTCGGTGGTGACATACAAAAAACATTAGAAAACTTTCCTGGATTTATTTGGAGTAAATATTCGAAAGAAAAACATCTTCCTGGTCATTCATATACTGGTCCAGGAACTCGATTAGATATAAGACTAGATGAGAATAATAATCCGAAACCAGGTGAAGAACCAATAAATAGAGTAGATGCCGCAGCTTACAGGCATGATTTAGCTTATCGAAATCATGATCTAAGTTCTCGTCATGCAGCTGATAAGAAGATGATTCAAGAATTAGATAGTATCCAGAATCCTACATTTAGAGAAAAAATTGAAAGAATGTTTGTTAAGAAAGCTTTACAAGCTAAAATATTATTCGGCCAGGGTTTAAATGATACGACAGCAAAGCTGTCTGAGAGCAACGCTCGAACCTACGCGTCTGAAATTCATAAAGAATACAGAAGGCCTAAATATTTATTGAAAGTAAAAGTATTTAATAAAGATGATATTTGGAGTGCTGATCTTATTCATATGCCGAATGAAAGGGACTACAAATACGCATTGACCGTTATAGATTTATATACACGATATGCTTGGGTAAAGCCTTTAAAAAATAAAAGTGGTCTATCAGTTAAATATGCGTTTGAAGAAATCTTTTAAGAAAGTAAGAGTAAGCCAAGAAAATTGTTTGTTGATAAAGGATCGGAATTTTATAACCGAAACGTTCAGCCACTATTTGAAACAGACGAAAGTCATCGCCAAGGCTCAGTTTATTCAACTGAAAATGCAGGGAAGGCCGTAGTGATCGAAAGATTCAATCGGACGTTAAAAAATAAATTATTCAAGAAATTTACTGAGCAAAGAAATCAGAAATGGTTGAAGATATTACCAGGAATGGTAGATGAGTACAATAATAAAGTTCATTCAGGTATTGAAGAAACCCCAAAGAATGCTTCTGACGACCCTGATTTGATACGAAAGAAAATATTCGAGAATAATAATTTGAATGAGAGTAATCCGAATTTGCAGAAACTTAAGCCGAAATTTAAAATTGGAGATAGAGTTAGAATATTTAAATATAAGAATAAATTTGAAAAAGGCTTCGTCGGATACTGGACGAAAGAGATATTTGAAGTTTGTAAAATAAACCAAACTTATCCGATTACTTACGAAATCAAAGATTTAGATGATGAAAATATCAGAGGCCGTTTTTATCAAAATGAATTACAACGAACTGATTTTTAATTATCATTATCATTATTATTGGAACTAACGTTTCGGGAATGAAATTATTAGGCGTAGCCATAGAACCTACGGTTCGTTCAATTCTAACATAATATCAAGAAATGGTACTCCTTTTTGTAATTTCAATAAAACATAAAGACATAATTGCCCACAGTAAGTAGTTCCCGGTTTTTGAATTTGAAACGTATTATAAGTTCCATTGCCAAGTAATTTTTTGACTTCGTTTGTTGGAGGCAATCCATAAGAGTCAAAATAGTAATTATCTCCATTTTTATTTCTATGCCCCGCTGACCAATGTACTCCTTTTTGGTCTGACGTGTGAAGATTTGCTATGAAATTTATAGTTATAACTTTGTTCCGGGAAGTGAAGGTTCCTGTTGGCTTATTTTTGATCAATTGTAGCTCGTCTCTCATTAGGACATGAAAATTCTTTATTCCCAATTGATTTGCGATTTTCTTTAGATCAAAATTTGTAGTTGTTTGCGTTCCATATAATTTTAAAAACTCATTTATGTTGCTCATTTTATATTAAAAAATTTCTTAAGGGACCCCTAGAAGTCAGAAGGGACCCCTAGAAGTTAGAAGGGAGGGGGTAGTAGAACTACGTTCATATGATATTGAAGGATATATTCCTGCGGCTTCTTCCACTTTTGTTTCTTCCACTTTTAAAGAAATATTATTAGTCACATGATATATTTTAAAAACCTGAAAGATGGATAAAATTCATGAATTTGAAATTCTCAACTTTTATGATCTTCGGTGTCCTTGAACGGTCATGATTTTGGGGGTGAAAATTGTAATTCTCAAATTTTGAGATTCTTAACTTTTATGATTTTTTCGGTGTCCTTGAACGGTCATGATTTTCAAAGTAAAATGTCACAATTACAAATTTGAAATTCTCAACTTTTATGATTTTTTCGGTGTCCTGGAACGGTCATGATTTTGGGGGTGAAAATCGAACCGAAGGTTCTAGGGCTTCGCCCGATTGTAATTCTCAAATTTGAGATTTTGAAAAATTTGAAAATTGGGTATTTTTAAAAACGCTTAAATTTTCGCCCTTCGGCCTTCGGCCACGTGAAATTTGAAGTCTACCTAAATTTTTGAAATTTTGTTTTTTTGAAAAAACCCCGCAAAAGTGTGACATCCGGCGCAAGCGAAGCGAAGCAAAGCGAAGCGAAGCGTCGCGCCGGATGTCACACTATATACTACTAAGGAGAATGTTTCAAGTTGATTTATGTGCTTGTCAAAACAAGTCAAAGAAAATTTGGGGCTTTCGGGTTTATGGGCCTCTAGAAACCACCAATTTTAAACACAAATAATTCAACAACATTCAAATGATAGATCCGCAAATTCTCTTTCAGGTGATAATAAATTTGTCGATATTTCCTAATAGTAAACAATTTTTAGGTGTTGGAAAAAATACGTGTCCGTAAGTTTATGCTAAGTTTCCAACTTGCTGTCGCGCACTGTAAATTATTGTCTTTCTTCTCGACTGAAAATGAAAAGGCAGAGATTTCGAAATCTGATGCGAAAGTGTCCGAAATTAAGGATTGTAATCGTGATCATTATGAAGCTTCAAGTAGTCAGAATTCTCGCAGTCCACATACATCGTGCGAATGTTGTGACTTCTACATGACGAAACCAAACCATACTTTTCGATGCAAGACACATTGAACACCAAAAAATCTTTAGCTTATCAAACAAGGTCCTTTTCAGAAAATGTGTCGAAAATTATCCATGGCTGAAGTTATGCACTAGAAATAAAGTAACTTGTTTTACTTGCTGCAAAGCAAGCAATGTAACTCTTAATATTTTCTAAATGCAGAGGACATTTTCTTTTCGGTTGGGTTCAACAACTGGAAAAAGGCTTTAGAAAAATTTGAAAGGCATGCAAATTCTTTAATGGGGCAAGGTATTGCCGTCAGGCGAAATGGAAAGGAAGAAAAATGTGAGGGAAATTTGCACCGTTTTCTTCGTATGAGAAGTGGATGTTGGAACTTTGAATGAAATGAAGAACTACAATCTCTCGGTGCCTCCATCTCTCCCATGGACAACGGACTCTTCGCATGGAAAGACTCTTCTGGTATTCTCGGTTCTATCATATGCACTTATGTCCACGATCTAAGCTGGGGAGGTACAGAAGAATTCAAAGTCAAACTGATAACCAAGGAAGATTTTATTGGCTCATATGCTCTTGAAAATACAAATGCGGAATCCCTTTTCAATACTATTCATGACTTTATTCTCAGATGTGGGCTAGACGAAAGCAAGATACTCGGCCAGTCTTACGATGGTGCTTCGGTAATGTCCGGTCAGCTTAGTGGCGTTGCAAAGGGATCTTCCAATCATGTAAACTCTCTTTGTAACTTAATGCTACACTTTGTTACTCCTTAACTTAATGTTGCAGGACGTGTGCAAAACTGTCCACTTGATGACAGAATCTCTTGACTTGCGTAGAGACTTATATAACTTTATAAATTTGGCGAATGGACGGCTTGCTGAATTCAAAAATGTTCAAATTGAACTCATGGACGAATATGAAACCCATAGCCTCTTCAGTCTCAAATCTCCATGTCCAACACGCATTACTGCACGGACAAGTGCTTTCCAAGCAGCATTGAACAATTTCAACAACCCATTAAGTAGAGTTATGAGCAACAGCAGAAAATAGATCGGATCCGAACCACGCAAAAGCGAAAGGTTTATACGAGGGTCTTATGTCCTTCAGGACTTTTTTTGGGTTACGCCTGTCATACCTGATATATTCTGTTCATGAACAGGTATCTCGTGCCCTTTAGGCCCATGATGGGGATTCTCAAAATGCAGTATCCCCTGGAAATACGTACAAATCATTTCTCATTCGACTACACAATGAACAGGAATTCGATTAACCCTACGATCTAAGTCTCATTGAAGGCGTTGAAAAGTGAGGCTGTTCATCGCCAGAGGATTTGGTGCCCAAACTTCGAAAAGTTTCGAAACGGATTGATGATCAATACCAAAATGCCCATTCTTGGTAATCGCACAAGCTGTACTTCAGACTCCAATACATGGAAGTCATCAACTTGTGCCTGAATGCTGTCGCTCGAAGGTGAGAAGAACCTTGAAATATTGGTAGCAATTGACAATGCCATTATTTCCTCTGACAACGGATGTGTCGACGAGCTATCATCTGCCTTGATTTCTTCTTTTTACGAAAGAGATATTAACGGTAACGCTAATTTCTTACGGAGTTTAAAAGGCTTCCTAGTGCAATAGAAACGTACAATGAACCCAGGAAAGAACAGTTGAAAAAAGTCACTAGCATGCTAACCGTTTTTGAAATCCTAAAAACAGCACCGGTGGCCAGGCGGATATTTTCGGAAATAACAAAGGTGGCAACAATATATTTGACCATTCCAATTACCACTTGCACACCAGAAAGATCCTTCGCTTTGTTGAGGCATATTATAACATTCACGAGATCAAGTATAACTCAAACTGGGGTTGAGTAATTGTCTTCTTTTGAAACATTACCATGACATTACAGATAGTATCTCAACTGAAAAACTTGCGAAGCAATTCATTTCTGGCAAAAGGGAAGCTACCACAGTTGCGTACTTTGGTGAACGTTGATGGAAATAAACATTCGCATTTTTGAAATGTACATGATTTGGTGTCAGACTATCAGACAGGAAATCGAATGACACAATGAGAAAAGCAATGGGTCCTGAGAAGATCACAGACGTCGCTAAAAGGCAAAGACTACGTTGGTTTGGCCACGTGGTAAGAAGGGAGGAGATATAGCGGATCAGAAAAGTTACGTGGATAGAAGTAGATGGTAAAAGAAGACCTTGAAGCAAGTGGTGAAAGATGACCTCAAACGTGTTGGAACCCAGGAAGCGGACGCCAGTTATCGACCGAAATGGAAGTCCAAACTCAAGCAGCAAACGTCTAACCCAGCATCTTCTGCAAGCAAGGGACGAAATAAGGGATGAGTGAGAGTGAGGTGTACGTAAATAGCAGCCTTACAAACTTTACTTGAGCAATAGATTGAATACTTAAAACATTGCTTTATTTCCTCCACCAAAATCGACTTCATGTCGAATGAAGTGAATATTGATTTTGAATATTGCCTAGGTATTTAGCCTATTGCTATAATGTATTTGAAAGAGAGATGAGAACTGAGATAAGGGGGAGGAGAGCGACTAGAAATTGGCTGAAGCTGACTTCGATACAGCCCCCACTTTATTTTACGCTCCGCCACCGCTGTCATGCACTCAATGTTAATCAGACGAGTGGATTCGAAGAGCACTTAGGCATTGTATTCGGACCATGGAAGAGCGATTCCATCATGGGGATGAATTATATTGCAAGATAGAAAATTGCAACAAGTGGCAAGAACCTCAAAAGTAATATTCCAAGGAAAAAAACGAAAACCGAAACGATGAAATATCAGCGTCTGAATAATGTGAACCAAGGAAATCGTTATTCGCACGCATTAATCGAGATAATAAAGGATTAGCAATAAAATAATTATTCAAATATTCAATAATTCATATACTCGTAGTTGCGTTTAAATATCATTGCTATCTCGATAGGGCCCGACTACTACAACACACACACAGATGCATGGGAATACTCACATGGCAATAGAATCGTTACTCCAACGGAACGGTGAGTGCAAATAACTTCACTATGGGTAATTGACTACTTGTGCGTGATTTTGCGTCGGAATGGCCAGTGCGGATATTTATAATAGAAACAAATTTTCCATATAATCAAATACTAATATTCAGCAGAGCTATCTTTCGGAATGTTTACGTTTTGGAGGGTATCATCCGAGCAAATCATAAGCGCTCCAGTGTTATGAAAGTGCACGAATGCACAAAAGTGATGCACTTCACATATGTCCGTCCACAATCACACTGTGCTATACAGTATTGCTTCGAAAAAAGGTTGTTGTTTTCGTTTTACCCGACTCCGTTCAACTGATAGGAGGCTTCGTATCAAGACAATATGAAGCGACACAATCAGGAGACAGACTTAGTGCCTACTGCTGGCAAGGAGTGCCCAAGGGAGGAGAAAATGAGTCTGCACCCAAAACGAAGGCAGAAACATTGAGTAATTATTTTTCTTTGATGTTGAATTAAGCGCAATAAATTTTTGGAAAAACTTTGCTTTTGATTCTAGACATGCACGAACTGTCGTTAATGAGAGTGCATATCATTTGTTGTGTTTCGCATCATCGATTCTTTAAGACATGAATTTAGTTTCCGTAGCATTTAATGACACCATTCATTGGTAGTTCCAGTCTGAGAGAAGTTAATGTTGGCGTTCATACACATACAAATATCGGCAAAAAGCTATGTGGTAGCATTCCTGAAAAATTGCATTAAGCATCATGTTGTATTTTGCAGTTTATACTTAAGAGAAAAACAAAAAGGGCTTGGAGTGTCCTACTTACTAAGTTACCTCCTGATTCGTGTTATTTCCTTATGGGAGTAATTTAAATCCAAATTATAAGCTTAACTGTAATTAGATATAAAATTGGAGTATTTAAACAAAATACCAATATTCTTCTTCATAGTTTCAATTAAATTCAGTTTTTCGCATCATGTGCTCGCCGTGCATTTCCATCACCACTCACATATACTCCACAAATGTAATTATGTGTCTCTTCTTCCAAATTTCATCCTTTGCCGTTACACATTGCTTAGATTTCAATCGGTGACTGCCAACGCGTTCTGGCGATTACACTTTCACCCTGCGAAATGCAAAAAAGGGAAAATGAAGAGGATAATCTAGGGCCTGTATTCGGCATAACCAATTGTCGATCTATTGAAGCCCCGATTAATGATAGACATGTAGCAAGTATGCTTGGTAGAGTGGCAACTCAGCATCCATCAAATCCCAATGTCCACGTATACACTTTCGATTTTATTAGATAAACTCGTGCATAGAGTAGGGATATATAGGTAGATTGTAGACTCAAAAAAGTACCTGTATACAGTAAAAATTTTTATATCAAAAGATTCAGTTTTTTGCGGAGATTACGCTCCCGTGGTCCAAAAAAATTATTTGAGCACTTTTGAAAGAAGTCAAAATTTGCCAATTTATGATGACTCTTCTAAATAAGTAGTATGAAATAAGTTGGATATCAAGAATGAATATTTGCTAATACCATCCTTTGGCGACGCGCATCCGTGGAGGCATGGGACACTTTTTAAAGCAGTAGTGATTGTCCCCACACTCTTTAGGCGTTGAGTTTTGTCCCACATACATTAGAATTTACCGTCTATAACATATTTCTAGCATTTTTTTATTATTACAGAAAACAAGGATGATCGTTTCAGGCAGAATATTTCATTATTTATAACTATTGATTCCCTCTGACTTCTCTTTGTCCATCGTGATGTATCAACCCGGTGAAAAAAAATCGTCGGCGCTGTCCCGTCAAATAGTCGGGCAGTGTCGGCTGTCAACCGTGTCGGCGCACCGATTGAATACCGACCAAAGAGGTTTAATAGGGAAACTAGAGCGGACAGAAAGGCCTTTTACAATAGAGACTGATGGCACCACGCAATTTAATGATAAAATTTCAGTTTAACAAAAGACTTTTTCTATCGGTTTGTTTTACCGACGATAAGTGGCTACTAACTAATTTATCAGTAGATCTAAATATTGAACTTTATGAGATGTTGTGAAGATCATCGAAACGAGAATTTATTATCATTGCACAGCAATTAAAGTAATAATAATCAAGTCATCAAGCATTAAGGAGTAAAATTTGATTGTATGTAGTACTTTGAAGTATTTATTCAATTGCGATAGCGTGCAACAATTTGAAAGTGGACGCAATAATTGAAATTATTAGTCCGCGCTCGACCACACGACAAATCTTGATTAGTGAATTTTACACCTTTTTTCTTATTAGCTTTGAGGACATCATTAATTTTTTACATGTTATCCAGGCCAGTTACGTGAAGACAGTACACACTTATACCCTCGCCATGAATTGATCCATTTTCGTGTTCAAATGGTTTGCAACAATGATGTAGTGTAGATCATATTGCATACTCAAATGGCTGCATTTGAAAATCGTTCTATCAGTTGAGACACCGAATCACTTGTCGAACACTCAAAAAGATTCCTCATTGACGCCAGATTGGTTTTTTGATCAAGAATAAAAAAAACAGCAAAGTACCGTTGTTGTAAAAGGCATGCAATTCCATAAATAACAAAGTCCCTCATTTGCTGTAAGCGCACCTCATATCACCTCGCTCTGTTGGAAATTTCCGCAATAATCGTACGATGAGATAAGTGGTTGATCCACATCTATTAAAGGAGTCTTATTGTCTCGGTTTACTGCAATGAGAAGCCATTCGATGAATAAGACTGCCAAACCTGCGCATGAACGCACGCGCGCGTGTGTTGGAACTGATGCATACCGGTTCCCTTAATGCTTGCAACGAGTTACTAACATATTGTTACACTTATCAGTGTGTGTTACCGGCGCGCGTCTGTAACCAGATGCGTGATGTGTGCGTGCCAGCGGTGTCGAAATTCATGCAGAGAAATTGCCATGACTTGGGCGTCTGTATCTGACAAGCCATGAATTTCGCCAACCATTTTGAGCTGTGTGCACCCGTAACAAAATTAAATGCAGTTTAGCTACTTAGCAGCACTGTACACATGACCGTGCTTTTCCGCTTTAAATCGTCATTTGAACACCATTATTCCGCGTTTGCATCAAAAGTGGTTTAGCGCAGTCGAGTATTGAAACCATGATTGAAACATCGGAATAAAAAAAAACCGACAGAAATTTTCCAGTAAATAGAAAAGCAACAAAGAAAAGTAACAGCCCATACATTTAGTATGATAATAATCAATTATCAAGCGAATTTGATGAATTCGCCGGTACTTATGGGTTATTCACCCCACGTTTTCAAATGTCTAAAAACCGTAAAAATGAATCAACTGTCGCAAAACTTCAGATACACGTATTTGAATATGTTCTAAAACCCACATACAAAAAATATGCAGATTCGACAAGTACTTTTTGAATTAGAGACGATGACGTGAAGTGTAGCGTTGTCAGCAGCTTGTTCTGACTTCGTCTGTTCGACGCATTACTGTTACTCGTGTGTGCATTGTTCTCTTTCCGTGTCCCGTCTCATCCATTACTATTTGAAATCTTCCCACGACCACAACCCCACCACACATTTCTTAAATTAAGCACACCAATGGAAAGGATCTGGTCCGATCAATCATCACTTATACTGCAACGTTGTCGCGACATGACTTTGTTGACCTAGTGCTATCTACTCAGACGATGAGGTCAGGCGAAGTTAGATCAAGCTGCTGACATCGCTACACTCCACGTACGTCATCGTCTCTAATTCAAAAAGTACTTTTCAGATTTGCATAAAATTCTGCATGTAGGTAGAAAATATACTCAAATACGTGTCTCTGAAGTTTTGTGATGATTGATTCATTTCTACGGATTGTAGACAAATTTGAAAACGTGGGGGGGAGGTAACCCACAAGTACCAATTCGCCTTACAGATAAATATCGATATTCATCGGAAAACAATAAAGTCGCATTTTCCCTTAGACGCTAACATGAGCTCATACCAGGAGGTTCCGTTTTGTAATCAGTTTATGGTCCGAAGTAGATTCATCTGTTGTTATTGTAATTTTGATATCGGTAAAAAGACACGAACGTATGAAGGAATATATATTCATTACAAAAGATTAGGTACTTATGGGTAACCCCCCCCACGTTTTCAAATTTGTGTAAAATCCGTAGAAATGAATCAATCGTTACAAAACTTTAAGTGCACTGAGTGAGGATTTTTTTCCTATCGACAACAAAAACTTGTCCAGGACAAGTTCTGAATTGGGGGCGATAACTTGAAGTGAAGCGTTGCTGCAGCTTGATCTGATTTCTTCTGACCTCATCGTCTGAGCAGAAAGCACTTGAAGTTAACGAAGTCATTTCCCGACAACTCCAGAAGTGATGATGACCAAGCCATATCCCTTACACTAACATTTTCAACTTAATAAGGTGTGGCAAGGTAGTGTCGTGGGAAGATTTCAAATAACAGTGGATGAAACAAAGAGGTGAGAGAACAATGCACGCATGAGTAGCAATAATGCATCGAACAGACGAAATCAAATCAAAGCAGCAGACATCGCTACACCTTCACGTCATCGTCTCTTAATGCAACAAGTACTTGTCTGATCTGCGTGGAAATTTTATATGTAGGTAGAAAATATGCTTAATTACGTGTACCTGAAGTTTGGTGGCGATTAATATATTTTTGCAGATGCTAGACAATTTGAAAACCTGGGGGGGGATAACCCATTAATACCAAAGATTATACACTTATGCGCGCATATGCAAATTTAACTGTAGTCAGAAAATTTATTCTCTCGATCACTGTCCGTCATGTCCATCATCTACAACGAAAATAAAATGACAACTCATGTTTATACTAAAGTTGGAGCATTCTCGAGAAATCTAGGTGAAGCATGGGTGGCAGGGTGATGCAACAAAATATCAAGTTCTTTGGAAAGTCTTCAGCCTTTTGGCCACTTTGTGTGACACGGTTTTCGTTAATTCACTCATAACTACTCGAATGCTTCTGTGTGCCGAACTTCACTTTACTTTGAGTATTGTCCAACAATTCATTTGCGTTGTCTAACTCCGAAACTCCGATCAAATCGCAATCGCCTTTTTTAATGGCTTCCTGTCATACTCAATTTTTATCCCTTTCATGCAATAAGATTCTTCACTCTTACCCTATCTAATGCCTCATTTTTCCTCTTTACAGATTTGACAGCTATCAAATATTGAATTTGCGACGCCTCTTTCATGATAATCTGTCTTATCAGCAGCGGTTTGCTGATAAATGCACGGTATAACCATCAACTCCCACGTAGTATCTCCATCTCCCCCCCCCCCCATTTTGCTAGGATTAAGCTAAATGTACCTTTTATAACTGTATAAGATAACGGGCATGAGATAATGCCATACGATCAAGCATCGTGCCGTTTAACAATCCAGTCCATAAACAGTAATCACTATCTAGTTTAAAACAAGCCTACAAACTCACGAAAACAAAACAGCATTTCCTTTTGGAAACGAAGACACTGCAAGACGCATCATCTCAATAGAAAAACTTTGGCATGTCCCCAAAGGCCGTAGAAAGATGCGTTCAAATAAGGAAAGAACTTTTAACGAACCAATGACAAACATTTGTAACAAAACAAATGTTTTTAAACAAACCATTTTAAGGAATCCTTTCCAATATAAAACCAATGACAAGTTCCTCTACCGAGTAAGCGGACATCAGAACAGAACTTCCGCCTTGTTGTCCCTATACAAAAAGCCCTCCCCCCCGGCGGCGATCCAGCAACGGAATAGAAGAACATCGCAGCAGACTAAACAAATGTGAAGGATGTCAATCAGGATTAAACAGTTTGACTGTAACGGGGTTTTTTGTGTAAATCACACGGATAAGAATTTCGATCTAAATTTTTTACATAACCTGCTTAGTACTCAGGATGATACTAAACCGGAATCAAACCGAATAATACATACAAATGACCAACAAATTCAGCTCACGTTGAAATTATTTTTCCTGCTATACATGCCGTAAACACTCCAATAATCAACTAACTCCCAGATCATACTGTTAATATTGTAATCAGCATGACAACAAGGAATCCCACTGACCATCGGAACAAAACCGACTGAAATAAATACATCAGATCTAAGCAAATATATTTGAAAGATATGCCGACCCAGCCTCAAAACAACGTAATTTTTAAAATCCAGTGGCTAATTTTGCGCAACATGGACTCCAAAACTTACGAATTTGAGGCAATGAACAAATCTGAAAATGAAAAAAATTTACCCAAGAACTCCTCACGTTAGGTTTTCCATGTCCTCATCTTTCCTTCAGATGATCAAAGTCGCAGAACTTTCCACCCCCCCCACCAAAAAAAAAATGAGAACTGAAAGAGAAATAAGACATCCACTATATAGGTTACTTGCATTGAGATTATCATGGATAAACATCAGATGGGACCAGGGATCGCAATTCACCCAAGAAAAATGAGAAAATCCGGGAAAAATCGGGGCTTGAATGCATAAATTTGAAATATTCACGTTAGACCTACATTTAGTAAAATAACCGGAAAATTGCGATCCCTGGGGTGGGATATTGAAATATAGAGGCGCATCGCATCATAACATTGCTACCGTTTAGCAAAATGAGTAATCATAATTCAAATATAGAATAGCTTCTATGTTGACATTGCTTTCAAACCTCAAGAAGGCATATTCAAAATTCAGTAAGATATTTCTAACAATTGTTCATTTTCAACAAACCAAAAAAAAACTTAATTCAAAAACAAACCAAAATAAAAAAAACTAAAAAAAAAAAAAAAAAAAAACAAACCAAAAAAAAAAAAACAAACAAAAAAAAACAAAAAAAAAAAAAAAACAAACAAATAAAACACAAAAATATCTCCACGAATTAATCAAACAACACGATCATCTTTTCTCCCATTTCAACTTCAAGCAGATTCACCTCGCAATTTCCTAAGAAACACATAAAAATACCTGAAAGAAATGACGCATCTATTGAAAAATATTTGCCGTTAGTCCAACAAATGAAGTTTGAGCAGGTTACTAAAACGCATTAAATCACCCTCATTCCTTTCTTCCACGTTAGGAACCTCAAACAATTGCTGATAAAAATGAAGGCTATTGAAAAGGACAAATCAGGGAGTTATTTCAGGGATATTTTACTTCTTTTAATACCTTCCTGATTCTAAGTGTTCTTCTTATTCCTAACCACAAACTAGAATTTCAGTCTTTGGTAATGAAAAGCTGATAAAATAAATAATGACAAAACGAATTTACGGTTATGTAAATCGAACGTGTATTTTTTAATTCATACATCGAAAGTTAACAAAGAGTTTTTCTCGATAACCCCACTAATAATTGAAATACAATTTGTGTTAGATTTACTGCAAAAAATGTGATATTACAAAAAATTATGAGTGGTTATCAAGTTCCGTACTGTATACCGCATAATATTTTTTTCCAACTATTTGCTTAGACTTTCCACGTTCCTCTTTCTTGACTGAAGTATTTTTTTATTTTTATTTTTTTTTTAAACGATTACAAGTATTAACTAATAGTCAACGGCAAATTTTTCCCGTTTGTTGGCAAACCATGCACGAAGTTTTCCAAATAACATGGCTTGGAATTTGTTTTTGCTATTAAACAATAAAGAAATTTGTTACTCCACGTCTGAATCTCAAGTACCGAAAATGAAGTGATGGGAATATTATCCTCAACTCAGCGAATACATACACCATTCCCAATCGAAGTTTTTCCATTCATGAAGAAAGTAAAAAGCGGTTAACTGATGAAATCGGGAACTCAACTGCTAACCAGGAGGGCGTCTAACTACGAGGGCGTCGTTAGATTCGCATTCTCAATGAATCAATGGGGCAATCTCCCTCTTACGTCAGCAATAAAGTTCAAATGATTAGAGGTCAAAAATAAATTAGAATTAAGTCAAAATTCTACAGAGAAATATCATGAATGAATGATAACTATAACTCATGTATTTTAATTGGTGAGCGAAGAGCCAAGGTTTTAGTGATGTTTTTTACTTATAAATTATGATGTAATTAATTTCGGTTTGCTGATTCGGCAAACCATCATCAGATAGAAGGAATTTAACACAAACGCACAAGGAAGTCCATGAATTCAAATTTCAACATTAACAAAGGAAATAAGGGAGTAAGACACGAAAATCTAGTAAAAAGTAAAAACTATATGTTAACAAATTATCAGTAGGGAAAAGGAGGAATAGAAATATGCGACAGATAGTATTGGACTACATTTTTACCAATAGCCGAATAGTAATTGATCTGACTAGATTAATTACACCTTTTTGCATTCTATTTTTGAATAAGTGGAATTCAATTTCTGCTGACTTTTTCCTATCCAAATGCCTATGGCCTATGTTATGGCAAATTTCATAGATTTTAGTGCATTCATTTTCGTCATAGCTCATTTCCTATTTCTGATTAACATAAGATGACTATGTTTGCGCAAAGACTTTTTATTCGAGAATGACAAAATTCATCCCTAAAATTGGGATGAAAATCTGAAAGTCAAGAAAAGTTCAATGGAAGATGATTTTCCGGATTTTACCTGTGTCTTTGCTATTTCATGGCCACTTAGCTGTCCTTGGATACTAGGACTTGCACGATCCCTCTCGACATAGCGTCGTAGTGTAAATCCGCTTCAGACTGCGATAATGCCTTGTCAATTACAGTCGTAAATTCTTCTTCAAAGTGAAATTCACTGATTTCAGATAAAAAGTCAGAAATTATTGGTCTTCATTCCGCCTCCAATCATGCTGAATGAACAATTCCATGTATTGGTGATGTTGCTAAAGAAACACTTAGGCTTCTTGTTGAGTGTAGATGGCACTCAAATATTCTTTTCTTCCCTGTATAAGTTGGCATAATTATTGGTACTACTGAATAAGTTAGTAAGTAACTTCCCATGTTTGATATCGCTATAATTGTATCGTATCGTGAAGTGTCAGTTTATTCTGCAGCGCTGTGTTGTATTGGCTAATGCAAAAGTTGTTTTAGTGAACATGCATCCTCTCGGTATAAATGTAATGTGTCAGAAACTTTTCAAACACAACCCACTTATCACGTGCTGTTATCACGTCTGTATCTTTGCCAACTATACATCTGACTCAAATACAATTAAAGTTATTCGCATTGTTTTGCTTTTTAACCTGCGCTACAACAACAGGTTATGGGCCCAGAAAACGTCTCAACTGCGTGTTATTGTGAATAACTGTAACTCATTATTGTCGTCGTGCATCTGACATTGAATTTTACCTCGCGTTCGTCGTTGTGACCTTGGTGTCTCCAGCTGTGGATTCAGTGTAGTAATGGAGGCAACATCGGCGAAATTACCCTTACTCAAAGACAGATTCGAGTCTTGGCGAGGATGGAAAATGCATATGCAAGCCCTTCTATGGCGGACGACTATGGGAAGTAGGTTTGGCACTGGTACCGAGAAGAAGCCGTTGCCCATTGCCCTTCTTGCTGACGGTCGTCAAATGCGGCTGATGTCAGAGTCAAAGAAGAATAAACAGATTTCTACGTTCAACGATATAAGTGAGGAGAGCCATAAAGATTCTCGTCACTGGAATTAGTGGTGAACTGTTTTATTTGTGGGATGGTTTTCCTGATGACCCTAGAAAGTTATGGGTTGATCTCGTCACTCTTTTCAAACGCAGTACTCACAGCCATCGCGGTTTTGCTTCGTGCGCAGCTTGATTCTCTTGTTTTGAAGGATCGCACTGACCCGGAAGAAGTGGTTAAAGGAACGTCTGAGACTGTATCAACAATATGCGATTGAGTGGTAATCCCATGCGACGAGATGGAACAGTGCATCGAGACTTTAAATTCGCTTCCACCATCTTGGAAAGAATTTAAGTAACATGATGAACTTTGTTCTTGGTAAGACTTAAACATGTCTCTCCTGATGCAAAAAGCAGCTGATTGGTATCGAATGGAATGGTTCATCGAAGCAGAAAATTCCCAGCTCCTGAAAATCATGATAGTCAAGCGCTCAATGTGAAATTCAATCAACGTCAACGATCGAATTGGAACGGTCGCGGTAATTCGACGTCGCAGCAGTGTATCAGTAATCATTCAACAATTTGTGCGGTGTTTCAAGTGCAAAGAACTTGGTCACAGAGCGGGTGTGTGTCCTCGAAGAAACCGATTCTGCGGTCACTGTACAGCATGTAGAGTGATTCTTCCTTTCTTCTTTGCTGAGTGTTTATTCACAACCTGATGTGAAATGTGATCTTTCTACGTTTTAGCAGATTCGGGTGCTACTAGACATATGTCACCAGTTTTTGAGTCTTTGATGATGATTATCAGCCCTTTGAGGTTGATTCTCGTAAATTTTTGTTCAGTTAGGAAATAAAGATCGGCTCAAAGCTGTTGGTTCAGGTTCTGTCAAAAACCGGTATATCAAAACTGATGATGGTCAAGACAAAATTATCAAACTGGTCAATTGTCCTATATGTAACCTGAACTGCGATGTACGTTTAATGTCAGTTTCCCAAACGACAAAACGTGGTTACTCAATTTTGTTTGATAGTGGCGGTATGAAAGTTCTTGAATAAAACGGGTAATACTGTTTTATCTGGAAAGTTGTTCGATAAATTGTATAAAGTTGATTGCCCACTTCATTCGAAAGTTTACTTAAATGATGCTGATAATAGTGATTCTATTGTACATGATGTGAAAACCGAATGTTTTTCAGTCTCATTTGAAACAAATTGGCATACAACGTTTTTTGCCGCACATAAATCAGTCATCATTGCGAAATTTACTAACTAGTGCTGCTGTAAGTGATTTGAGTATTAGTGATGATCCGTAACGACAAAGCATTTTGTGATGATTTGTGCTAAGGGTAAAAGCCATAACGTTACCCTTTCCAAAGGAATGCTGGTACTCGTGCTGATGGTTTGTTAGATTTGTTACCACGTGGATCTGATGGGTCCAATGGAAGTAACGTCCACTTGGGGGTCGTCGTTTGTAATGGTTATAGTCGACGACTGTACTCGTTATTGGTTGGGTGCGTTTTTTAGCAAATAAGTCTGACAGTTTTTCAGCCTTCAAAAAGCTCGTGACTGAGTTAAGGAGACCCTCAGAAGGAGAGAAAAGTAAAAGGCATTGAGGTCAGATTGCGGTGGCGGAATTTTTTGTCTCGTGAATTTTCTTCTTTTCTAGAAGAACGAGGAATTCGTCGTGAGTTAGCTATTCCTGAGGCAAAACCACAAAATGGCGTAGCTGAGCGCATGAAATCGCACCCTAGTTGAACGAGCGAGAACCTACTCTGTGCATGTAATTTACCAAAGTCTTTTTGGGCGGAGGCAGTTTGTACTGCCTGTTATGTACGAAAATAGATGCCCAACTCGTGCATTAAGTACTGGTATGACACCCTTACGAAGCATTTTTTGGTCGTAAGCCGTCTGTTCGTCATTTGCGTGTTTTCGGCTGTGTAGCCTTTGCTCACATCCCATCTTAATCAGCGGCGTAAGTTTGATGCTAAGGCAGATCAATGTATATTTTTGGGTTACAGCCCGGCCTCGAAAGGCTATCGTTTATGGCATGTTGAACGCCAAAAGGTTATTGAACGCCGTGATGTGGTGTTCGATAGGTCACAATGGGTCGTGTGGAAATTTCCCGCAAGGCGGTTGACTGAATCTAGTACAGACCCTGTTGACACTGATCCTGGCATTTTTCGAGTAATATCTGATACTCGAGACAGTGATCCAACGCTTGAAAGTTTCTGAAATTATTCTGAGATGCTGAGCGGTCCTGATGTACCCGAGTCTGCCACAGAAACCCGGCGCTCGTCTCGTTCCACTTTTTCTATTCTCCAGAACGCTATGGTTTTGATGCGTTCTCTGCCGAAGAATAGAATTTTGTGTTGATGACCCTAAGTCATGGGAGGATGCTATGAATTCTCAACTTAAAAATAAGTGGAAAGATGCAGCTGATAAAGAATATAATTCACTAATGCGTCACAATGCTTGGACTTTGTGTGAATTGCCTGCTGGAACGAAATGTTGTTAGTAATCGTTGGGTTTTTAGAACGAAGACAGACGAATCTGGTGAAAATAGCTTGTCCGTTTTAAGGCTAGACTTGTTGCTAAAGGTTTTTCTCAGAAATACGGAACTGATTATTTAGAGACCTTTGCTCTGTTGTACGTCATGACAGCATTAGATGTTTAATTTCTAATTTGCCGGTAAATCGTGGGATGTTTATTGCACCCAATTTGATGTTGAAACTGCGTTTCTTAATGGCAAGTTAGATGAGACAATATTTATGAAACAACCTGAGGGTTACATTGTCGAGGGAAAAGAAAATCTTGTGTGCAAAATTGAGTTGTTCGTTGTATGGGTTGAAACAGTCTCCAAGGTGTTGAATTTTTGTTTTGAAAGATCAGTTACTGGACATGGGACTGAACTGCTCTGAGAATGATCCTGTGTGGTTTATGAAGGTATCATGATAGCGAACGTGTTATTTGGCTGTTTTATGTTGACGACATGATTTTAGCAGCGACGGTCCGAAAATGTTATCAAACATGCACATAAATTATTTCTTGACCGTTTTGATGTTAAGTATATTGGGCCTTTGCGCTATTTTCTCGAGTGCGTATTGTGCATCACCCAAATTCTATTCTACTTGTGCAAGATAGATACGCTGAAAACGTTGTGAAAAAGTTTCGCATGGATGATTCTTTTCCTGTTTCTACTCCCATGGAAGCGGTAGTGTACTTGTGAAGCGCACTGAAGGTGACAAGGAATTTGATCCTTTTATTTACCAGTCAGGCATCGGTTTGTCTTTTGTATTTGAGTAATTTTATCTAGACCTGATTTGTGTTTTGCTGTTCACAAGTTGGCTCAGTTTTCTAAAGATCCCAGTGAAGTTCATTGGAAAGCTGTGAAACGTGTCTTGTCCTACCTGAAAGGTACTTTAAAACTTGGAATCAAGTTTGAGAAGGAGTGTATTGGCAATATTATTGTTGTTTTTTGTGACGCGACTTTGCCGGTGATTTGCCAAGATCGCAAGTCCACTTCTGGCCATGTTTTGTTTAATGGTAAAATGTCCAATTTCTTGGTTTGTGTCAGAAACAGTCTATTACCGCTCTTTCTACTGCTGAGGCAGAATACGTTTCATTGTTGTGAAGCTGCGAAGAAGATAGTGTGGACTCGTCGTTTATGTTACTGACCTTAATTGTCCTCAAACGGAAACCTACGATTGTCTATGAAGACAATAAAGCAGCGATCGCCATTGCTTTGGCAAGTCCTGGTGAAAATCCTAAAGTAAAGCACATTGCTTTGAGGTATCATTACACTCGTGATTGTATTGAAAATCGTGTAATAAAACTTGAGTACTGTTCGTCGCAAGAAATGACAGCAGACATTTTTCTCTTGGTCTTTGTACAATTAATGAAATATAAGTATAATTCATATTTTGAGTGAGAAGGAGTGTTGAGTGTAGATGGCACTCAAATATTCTTTTCTTCCCTGTATAAGTTGGCATAATTATTGGTACTACTGAATAAGTTAGTAAGTAACTTCCCATGTTTGATATCGCTATAATTGTATCGTATCGTGAAGTGTCAGTTTATTCTGCAGCGCTGTGTTGTATTGGCTAATGCAAAAGTTGTTTTAGTGAACATGCATCCTCTCGGTATAAATGTAATGTGTCAGAAACTTTTCAAACACAACCCACTTATCACGTGCTGTTATCACGTCTGTATCTTTGCCAACTATACATCTGACTCAAATACAATTAAAGTTATTCGCATTGTTTTGCTTTTTAACCTGCGCTACAACAACACTTCTACCGTGCTCTCCTTCTACTATGCTTACAGCTGAATGTCCACGTGTTCGCCCAGTCATCTTGGAAGGCTAAAGTCTGCATGTCACTGCATACAAGCCATAGTATAAAAGCTTTGCCTTCTTGTTTGATGTTCGGCTCTTTCCATTGGATAGGTGCGGATTGCGATAGAAGAGGTTGGATAACTGCTTGTTGATAACAAGCTTCCTCTCCAAGTCTGGACTTATGACTAGGACGCAGACAGATGGACTTGGTGAAAACTCCTTCTGCACTTTCTCTTTGATCTCCAACAAGGTGATGATAAACTTCTCTTCCACTCATCTCACCAATGCGGCTACCATCGATTCACTCACCTTTGTATAAGTACGTGCTTATCAGATGGTCGCTTTCAGTATTTCAAAAATTGGCTTTCATGCTTCTTGCATTTTGCCTATGAATGCCTAACTGATCTGCATGCTGCAAGAAGTCTGACACGGATTGTCAAGCTGCTATCAGATGATCTCGAGAAGTTTGCGCTATGCTCATGCACTTTCCAAGGCCTCACCATGGCCTCAAAGTTACTGTAAAAATTGTGCATTTACCGGAACGCACTACGACAAGGCTTTGCCTTCAAGAATTGCTACATGACTTTTTTGACTAATAAGGGCACATTTCCCAATGCCTATATAATATAGTTATTACATAAGATTATGCGATCGTCAAGATATGCATTCAATTGTAAACAAATGGATGATAGCATGACTAAAGTAAAGGGCAACATGACAAAAAGTCATGTTGCGTTGTCAACATGTAAAAAATGCCTGTACTACGAAACACTTTTTTCCTGCTCTACCAAAAAAGCGAAAAAAACGAATGCCACTCGATAAAAAGCGAAAATTCAGGCATATTTTCGAAAAAAGCGAATGTCTGGGTGGTATCTGCGCATAGTTCGTGCGTATGAAATGTAAAACATGAAAATGATAATTGATGAATAGCCTACTAAAAGTGTGTAAAGATCATAGCTTTCTAATGAAGAATTGTTATTTAGAAGAGTTCAGCATTTCAAATTCATCAGAGGGCGGAAAACATTCATAGTCGGCAATTCATTTTGATCACAACTAGTTAAGTATGAGGACATCATGAATGTGCATGCGTAAGACATCGTTGGTTTAATAGCAATTTGTAGTGGCAAGACTTTTACACGCGGTACCATTGGCAGGCCTCACAGCAACTAAGCATGCAAAAAATAAGGGGATAAACTAGGTCTTCTAAAATGGGCAGAAAGAGGACAGTGAAGCTATTCTTCGAATTTGTTTGTTTCTGACTTCTTTCTTGAAGTTTTGCTGTTTTCTCGTAATGAACTGAAGTTTAAAAGAAATACTAAGATTTCATTGAATTTTAATCAAGCGGCGTCGCCATGCGCTTCTATAAGATTTCTGTATTCGATTAATGGCAATAAATTTCGAATTCTTCAACCGAAGAAACAGCACTCAACTAGTATTTAAGGCAGGGGAGAAGACAATTCATTAGCAAATATGTTAATATAATTACTTTCTAAGTTGAAATAATTACTGATAAATATTTACTAAAATATGCCTGACAGTCTAATCAAAAATATTTTTGACGAAATAGGAAATATAAAACAATCTTAAAAAACTTTGCTTCTCAAAACGTACTGAAAAATTCAACAACCACAGAAAAAACCCTACCACCCACCCTTCTGTTTCATAACGTTCTTGGACGAATCCCGAGACCTATTAACGTTTCATGCCAAATTTCCGGAAGAATCTCACCCATGAATGTGGTACACAGGGTGGCGGCCAGATTTCAAGCTTTAAATTTCCGGGCGATTCACGGGTTCTTTTACCGAATTTACACATCTTGACCAGATTTGCACTCCAATTACAGTCGCTCAAGAATTATCCGAAACATTTCTTTAAGCCTTATTTTTATCACAACATTTGAAACATTTCCTATTTGAATTTTGCCACTAAATTTTGACGCGCCTAGATAATGAACGAGTATTTAGACTTCACCGAACTCAGTTTATCAAAATTTTTGAATTCTGTGACCGCTGGTTCCGTAAGTTTATATAACATGCGCTTTTCCTCATTAGCCTACACTCAATGAAGTCCTTGGGATCTGATTAATTTCATGTCGACAGAAAAGGTAATTTCCTGGAACTTTCCAAAGATAAAAAATTCTTCATTTTCATCATCTGATTCATAAAATTCTAGAAAGTTGTATTTAGAACGATTTATCAGACTGAAATGTTTCAAACATTGTTGAGTTGAAGCAACAAATGACAATCAAACAACCATGATAGAAAACCATGGTATCTAAATCAAATGTGCATGTTAATGCACTATGGCACGATCCTATAAAGAAGTATCGACATGGGAAGCCCAGGAAACTGCCCGCCACTTCCGTAGGACGAAAACCGTAGACGCACCTGTGCGGTTTCTCGGACGGAATTGAATAGACCGACGTTCTCCCGCGTGTCGTAAAAGGCACTGTAAATGGCGAATCCAGGGCTGCCACTCTTCATCAAAATAAAAACCGGAAAGTCAAATTGGAATGGGCCCCCATAAAATGGGTAGCCGTGGGTCCCCCTTAAAGTAAAAAAATTACGATCAATCGATATCCCACAATCGATTACGTTTTGAAAGCGTTCAGGTAGAAGTTGGGTCTGCTGCAATAAAGATGCTAGTGAATCCTCAGTCAACAAGTAGGAATAAATGGCATAATATTGCTACTGATACATTTTAAACAATCAGTTTTACCAGGTTCACTAACATGCATTACTGGAAAAACTACCTATTGTTCGTAAAGAACTGCTTTTGAAGTCTAAACAGAATGTATTACTGAGACTCATCCCTCTCCCGTAACTCAAACCGGTCATGAATAATGCAGCTTAACTGTTTCAAAAATAAACTTCATTTCGTTTCAGAAATTTTTACATTCAAAATTAGAAGGCATTATTCTCGTGCCAGCTGTCATTTTCTATTAATCATGCCAAGACTCACACGATACAAGATCCTGTCTTTCTTGAAACCACTGGGAATGGCTTGTCAACTGTTCGATGTTTTGGAAGACTGACTCTGCAGAGCGGTCTGGTCACAACAAATACCTTAACACAAAATCCATGGATCAACGCAGTCTAAAAGCTTGGACTGTCATTTCCTTATGAAGCGCAGCTGAGCCATTTTTCTTTCGAGAAACTGAAAATGAATGGTAAAAACTTCCTTTTCATGCTGTGTAAAGTGATAACGAATGTCACAGGATAGGAGCATCTTCATGCAGGATGGAGTGCCAGCGCACTACTGCCGACCGATCGTAAATTATTTAAACAATCATTTTCCTAAATCATGGATTGACCGTAATGACAGCCTATGGAATAGCTTCCGATATTACAATTAATGCCTTGTGACTTTTTATTCGCTTGAACATGTTAAGCAATGGAGTCATCCTATTCTTTTGGATAAACTGGAAAACAAAATTTGCTCCTTTTTTCACCAGATTGACGAGCGATTGTATGGAGACATGCTCTTACGCGGCTGACTGAAGAATTAGATTATGTTCGGGCAAATGCTGAGCAAAAAGAAAATAAATTGTCATAGTGTAACTAGTGTTAACAACTGCTTTCTTTTGAATCATAAAGAACTTGCAGTAAGTCAATCATTGAGTCGCTAATTGCCATTTCAAAAAGCTTTGAAATGATCAGTGAGAGAATAGGGAATTTATAAGAAAGTGACGATAGGGTTCATTGTGAGATATCCTCTTATATTAACAGGAAAAAATTATATCATAAACAAATATCTAAATAAAGCATCATCAGCCACGTTACACAAAAAAATTAATCCATGTCACACAGCATGAATTGACGACTAAAACCTATCGCACATTACAGACACCATGCTAGTTAATATGACACTTAATCTGAAATTATGCCCAGACCATGAAAGGAAAGAAGGAAGAGATGACAGAGAGATATTTGATTGAAGCCATTACGAGAAGTAGTGGACTAACTTTTCTGGAATTTTAGCCGTGCAGTCAGCATGCTTGTAGATAGTCAGTAACTCACATGCAGATAAATCTTCATCCGAACTACATACATCTACAATTGATGAAATGCATGTAGTTGAAATCTCATTGTCTAGAGCTCGCTCTCAAAAATTCATGTTTGTAAACAGGAATGCAAATAGCACAAAGGTGAGCTGCCGAATTTCCAAGCACATCCAGGTACTGATGGTTTGCGCGGTGAGTTACTGATTCCTTACAATAGGGTAAGGGAGGGTTGGGAGACTTGGCCATATGGGAGACTTGGCCATGTCTGAGATCTCAGAAACTATTCACTTTACGAAGTATACACTCAGTGTTGCCAAGAGAATGCGTCGACATAGTACAGAAGCGCTGATTGGATGATGATGTCAATCAATGGTGCTTCGTACACACTGACATTGTGATTTCAGCGTCATTTTTAGAAACTTTCCCTCATTCTCACGGAGCTTTGTCGGCGAGAAGCAATCACACCACAAAAGTTGCAAGTAGGTGTTCATATTACTGTCTGAACCTATTTTCATAATCTATTGGTAAGAATTCTCTATATTCGCTAAAAAAGATTTCATGCGATTGTTAACTAAATGACGTAACATGGGGAGACATGGCCATAAATTGACCAATTCTCCCCAGGTAATATCAAGAGTGGCCAAGTCTCCCCATGTTTTGAAATAACACGGGCTAGAGCATTTGAATAGATCATGGCGTAAGACCTATCAAAGTTTTAGTCACTGTGCAAATTGCTTGCATTTTGTGAGATCTCACATTGATTTTCCTCTTATTTGCATGATTATTTAACCTAATTCTATTACTATAGACTTAAGTAAGCTTAAATGTTTTTTCTTGATGGAATATGATTCATCATCGCATGTTATCTTTATCCAATTTTTTGATAATAGATCAGACATAGCTACGGTTTTTGAATATTAAATGGCCGTCACGTCATTTATTGATATCAAAATTAAATAAGGAGACATTGTAGCGACGTTGAGACCTTACGAAATCTCATCATTTCAGGTACAATATGCCGCGAAGGTACTCTCGAAAGGATGCGAGTAGAACACCCTTCACAGAAGAATATGTAAGAAAAGCAGTTGAAACGGTGTTAAATGGCGAAAAAGCATTTGAGGTCGCCCAATCAACATGTATCCCACGCAGAAGAAAGGTCGATATACTCAGAAATACTCCGGAGGCAAGCATTGCTACAAACTGTAAGAGATCGCAAATTTTCACTGATGAACAGATATTGAAATATGCGAATATTTAAAATCCTGTTCAGCTATGTTCTATGGTTTAACAACCAATCAAACCAGAGAATTAGCATACCAAACGGCAGTTTTTAATAGCCCAGGCATCCTAAGAATTGGGACGCTGATAAGAAAGCTGGTCTGGATTGGCTGCATGGATTTATGCTGCGTCACTCTGACTTGTCGATTCGAAGACGGAAGCAACATCACTTCCTAGAGCCGCATCTTTCAATGAAGCTAGTCTTAAAGAATACTTTGACAAACTTGAGCATGTGTTGCAGTCATTTCAATTCAGGGGAAGACAGATATACAATCTGGATGAGAGTGGTTTCACCACGGTTCAAAAGATGCCTAAAGTTGTAGCATCCCGGGGAAGTAAACAAATTGGACAAATATCAAGCAGAGAGAGAGAGGCGAGTTAGTAACAGTATGCTGCATTGTTTCTGCCATTGGTGAGGCCATACCACCATTCTTCGTATTTCCGCG
Source organism: Prostheceraeus crozeri (assembly GCA_907163375.1). NCBI lineage: Eukaryota > Metazoa > Platyhelminthes > Polycladida > Euryleptidae > Prostheceraeus > Prostheceraeus crozeri. The sequence continues at coordinate 64,952 of CAJQUW010016153.1, forward strand.
AAAGAAATATAATAACTTGATGTTGCGAAACGCTCCCGAAAGGAGTGTTGGAGTAGCAACAAGCAATGGCTGGATGAATTCTGAGAACTTTGTTGACGCATTGAAACATTTCAAAGATCATTGTAGGCCTTCGTCAGATTATCCTGTACTCCTCATAATGGACAATCACGAATGCCACCTGTCTCTGCCATCACTTGAATTTTCGAGAAACAACAACATCCATATCCTCACACTGGTACCCCACACAAGTCATTAGACTCAGCCACTCGATATAAGTGTGTTTGGGTCCATGAAATCTTTTTATTATGAAGCTGTGACGTCATGGATGATGCGCAATCCGGGCATTAATTTCTCAATCTACCATGTCGCTGAACTTATTCGCCTGGCTTGGTTGAAGGGAGCAACAGCTAAGATCCAGTCTGAACTTAAAGCAGCTGGCATATGGCCTTTTAACAGACAAGTTTTTGGAGAGGACGATTTTGCTCCCGCAATGGTTACCGACCGCCCTCTACGAGATTCTGCGGCAGCACCTCAGCTCACACATGCCTCTGCGACTCTCACGATTCTGCAGCAGCACCTCAGTCCCCATCTTTGTCTTCTGCGAATCTCTCAGCGGCACCTCAATCAGATTTCGTATCACCTTCTGCATTCATAGGATATCCAAGAACAAATCAAAAATATGCTTAGGCTGCATTCATCATTATGTCGATAGAAATTTCATTAGGTCTAGGTCTTCATGCACAGATTATTATTTCACCAAGAAGAGAACACAGAATGTGTTTTCATTTAAGGAAGAACTGTGTTGTATCAATATCAATTAATCGAATGAGTTTTGATTTTTACGGTTCCTATATGCCAGGCCTAAGTAATTGATTAATAAACGATTAATCTTCGTAATTTGTTTGACATGCAACTTGCCCTTTTATAGTCTACGTTCACATTTTACGCCTTTTTTATCTGAAGATTTTGGCCTGTCCCGATTTTAAAATTTTGTAAGTTCGGCAATGTGGAATAAATTAAGTCATCAAATTTTTTCCTTACCGAAGTTTTGAATAGTCAATATTATGTTTTGGTTTTTGAAGCTTGAAGTGGGTTATTGTTTGATTAAAATGCGTCAATTACATTTAAGCAGTGGAATTTCAAAATTCTAACAACTTACCTCCACTTAGGCCTATCAAGTAGGCTATTCAATAGTCCACCATGGTGCCTGATGACACCTATCGTGGCGCTGAAGCATGCCATTAGATTGTCTTCCCCCTTAGTTAGGGTTATGGGGCCTTATTCAGCTTCAATAGTATATTTTTCTTCAATGGCCATGTCTCCCCACCATGGCCAAGTCTCCCTATCAATTTGGCCAAGTCTCCCAGGGTGTGGCCAATTCTCCCCATTTTTATACTGTTGCTGTAATCGTATACAGATTACTTATGCTTTGAGTAAATTAATCCAGGTCAATGACCTTTTTTCTTGACTCCCCGGAGCACTTGTATACAAATTTTCAGATCGATTCGATCAATATTTTAGGATAAATCTATAAAAATGTAAAATAACCTTTCTAGGTGGCCAAGTCTCCCAACAACGATAACGGCTAAGAAGCCAAAAACGTTTGCAGTTCCGACTGAAAAGTGCTTTAGGTCCGGCAATGATTTAAATCAAGCCTTCCTCTCATCTCTTGTATTTCAAACATAAGAAATGAAAAAACAATGACATATCTAAAAAAATAAACAAACTTGTGACAGCTACTTTATCAAACAAAGCTCAGAGGCCATGGCACAAGTAAACATAACATCAATACGAAAGGAAATGTTGATCACTTAAGCAGTTGCTTGCAAGATTTCAATTTTCATTGGTGTCTTATCCGAAATTTAACCGCTTTTTGCAACAGGTAATCGCATATTCATTCGTCCAAACCCCTTGTTATTCCCTTAAACATAATGGTAGATCTCTCTTTCATACTTTTTATTTTTCTAGCACGCCTCTTGAAAGGCGCATTTTAGTAGAGAATCAAAGCAATCAAAACTCCATTACGAACGTAGTACAAATTTTTCGTCAAGCATTCCCACCTAAAATTATTCTTCTATTTCGGAATCTTGTGATTTAACTTGCGTTGAGTCCTGTTTCTTCATGATTGACGAAAGAATCAGTGACTTGCAATTGTAGAAGAAGGATCTTCTGATCAAGTGTCACGCGGATTTTTCGAAAGTACCTGCTTTGACAATTCATGATTGGCTTTAAAATTGAAGGGCCCCTTCACGAGCTGAATAGGCTCATTCACAATCTAAAAGGGTCCCCACACAATATCAAGAGGGCCCATCACGTTGTCAAAAAAGTCACCTTCACAATCTAAAAGAAACCCTGACGATCTCAAGAGGGCCGCCTCTCGCTCTCAAAAGGGCCCTTCACAATCTGAAAGGGCCCCTTCACAATCTAAAAGGACTTTCATAGCGATCTCAAGAAGGCCCTCTTACAATACTGCTCTAAGCAAATTTCTGTTCCTTGGTAGAACATTTTCCCAACTACTTAGTTAAGTTTAAAAAGCCGAATTCCGGTTAAAACCGGAAGAGTGGCAGCCCTGGGCGAATCACAAGGGACCTTCTACCGCTTGCAGCTCTGTGTGTTGGCATCGCTAACTTTTTTCTCATTGCCCTTCATCGGTGGCTATATTAAGCTGATATTGGCGGGGGATCCTGACAACCCGAATCTCAATGTTGGGATATGCATCAAAGCTTTCGGAGCTTCATCCCCTGTGGCATATTTATGACTTCTCCCTTTCCAAAGTCCCCCTCAGCGATGGCTGCCGCCCCTCTTCGAAAAGTGATGGTTGGGGCGGAGGAACCATTTCGGGGGATGCTAACTACCCCGGGTTCAATGCTGTTTCACCCATTTGGCATTGCAGCACTCCCGGTGGTATCGGATGTTGCCCATATCCTCACCAGCAAGTGGGCATATATTTGCTTACTAGTCTGTCGCTTTGTTGTATTGGTCTTGGATACGAAACCTCCTATCCACTGGACGGAGCCGGTGGTTAAAACAACAACAATCGTAAACGTCTCAGAAAGTACCCAATCTTTATCATCTTTTTTGTATCAGTTTGCGCAGAAACAAAGGACACATGGTTAACCGTTCTGTCATTAAAATTTGTGTCTGTTTGTTTCCAGCACAAAGTCAGATAAATGCCAGAGAATCAAGGTCGCTCGATCTTTCTTGATTTCAAATGATAGCGGATGGCGGTTCAAATAGACACTAGGTAAAAAATTGCATGGAAAAAATATAAAAGTAAAATCATCAGTTGATGAAAATGAATTGCTTTTTTGATTCGATTAGGCGAGTACAAAAAATTAATCATTCTATCACTGTAATACAGATCTGCATAAGTAGTTCATGGTCTACAGCCACTGTAATAAGGACCTGAATTAACTGTGCTTGTTTCAAAAATATAGCTAAGCAGCTAAATGCGCGGATGAAAATGTGTAGGCCATACTTCAGTTTAATCAAAGAAACTTTTTATGGCTGCTGATTACTTATCAAAACAATAGGCATGAGTACCGGTAATGTCATCAAATTTTTAATGGGGCCTTCAGCTATTTCAGTATTTCTTGAAAGGATTTTTATTTGACCGTCGATTAGAATTTCGGTGGTTGTTGTACTTTTGTGTAAGAAACCACATGTGTGTGTATATTCGCCGTTAAACACATGTATCCAGTATTTAATGGTTGGGCCTTTTTGCGCAATATGGTATGAAGCTAGCAAAATGTGCTTGATTAGTTACTTAGAAACGCTGTAATCTACTGATATATTTCCCGCGTTTTCTGGTATTGTCGGGACCGCATCAGAGAGCAATAATCATTACCGCTGGAAGAAGCTCCGATGGTTCCATAAACTAGCGACCCCGACATTTGGAAGCGGTGGTCTATTACATAAGCCCCATGATTAGGTGGCCTTCTTGTCATGATTTAAACTATAATGGCTTCGAACCTCATGACTTTAGCTTAGCTCACTGACTTTACATCGTAAATTCCAACGAAAACTCTGATGCTCTTTAATTTTATAGAAATAAGCGGGGCTTATAAACAGCCATATTAATTAACTGTTGAAATCCAAGAACATTCTGACTCATTGAACTTAGTGGTAAGTAGTCACAAAATGCATTGCCGGGCTATTTAAGAGCCACCTAATTGACTAAAATTTTCACCTAAAATTTTGGGGCGATTCCCGATGGACGCAACAAAATTTCCGCACTCGGCCGCCACCCTCGGTACGAGTTATCTTACAGAGTAAGACTGCTACTTAGCCTACTCATATGGCAGGCATCTGAGATGTCCTTTAATGCAGTGAGTATAGCAATTGATAAGATAATCAGTTCTAAATTAATCTGGGAGTACATCATGCAAATATATTACCAACTGGGCACTTTAGTAGCCATCTCATCCCGCTCAAAAACATGGACGAATGACAGGGTGGCTTCACTATTTTACCGTCCAAGATTGCATCAAAATTTGTAAAAATTTACCTTCTAATTGTTAATAAACAAGCAGCTTCATGCAGCTTATCACCACAACTACCGTAGAGGTGGTGTCTAAGGAATTACAGTATAAGTGATTTATCGACTGATTTTCATCGGTTATCGTAAACTTTCGAGAATTGTGCCACCGAAAAAATAAATAGGCGAGTGAAATTTTTCCATGAATCCTAGGTAATTCGGCTAAACTAATGTAGTTTTTTGGCATGATGCCCAACTCCTTGATTATCTGCCAAATCCTTGATATCTGGGTACAAGAACGTTTTGGCATCGAAGGCCTGAATGCAGATCAAAAAAACCATGAAAATTGAATTTCTGGCGGTTGACTAGTGAAAATGCATTCGAGAGGAGCGAAGGTGATACGTCGGAGGAGTGTTTTAGTACACAGACCAACACGAAATTGTACAAGAAACGAACAGTAGGAGAGATGAGAAGAATACCGGAATCCTGACTTGTAGAAAATCTGCTCATAGATCTAGTGTTCTCTACGTTTGACAAATTTCTGAAGAATTTGGAATGAAAATTGAAAATGATAAAAAAAAAATCAATTGCAGTATTTTACAAATGAGTAAATGCTCGATAGGGGATTTACAAGACCAACTGTGTTGCTTAGAAATAGCATAGAAGAACATGTTGAATCTGAGGATGCAAATCATGTCTGTTAGGCGGTTTGCCTGGGCTATATAAGACGTCTAAATTCACTTTTCGGAAGACAAGTGGGCTACATCATGAAGAACTATCACCATCTACAGGATCCGTAATATGCTCAACTGGCATGTAGCCTGTCGATGTACTGTCGATGTACATTCCATACTGCCTCTCAAGTATTTACTTGAATGAATTTGTTGAAAATTAGAACATAAATTGCTAAAAACACTAAAACACAAAAATTAAGGCCCACATATAATTTGAATCACGTCCAAGAAATGAAAGCTGTGAGCAGTTGATAGTGATGGTGCTACAACGGCTGAGTCGGTCCAATTTCGTTCTCGTGAATATCACAGCGACTGAGGTGGTTATTGATCGCATCACCTAGTGAAAAAGTAGAAAAAATCTACACCAAATTGTCCACAAAAATATCAACTCACAGAAACAAGATTCTAGAAAAAAATAAGAATTGATCACAAACAGGGTCTCTTTTTTTCTAGTGTTTTGGAGTAGTTTCAGAGACATATAGGAAATATGCTTCCCACGAATGGGGTCACAATATTTCTCTAAAGGCTGATGAAGCGAGACAAGAATAGAATCAGGACAAATGAACTGTACATATTGCTTGCTTTACATTGAGGTCACTTGGAGTCTAACAGTCTGGGGGAAACACGAAGTGGGACAACAGAAATGGTGTATTGTTGTAAAAAGCTCCAGCCGGTCAATAGCCAAAACCAAAGTATCGGCCCAGCCGGTGTAAATAGCGCTTGCCCTCAAAACTGACTAACATCATCTAATCACCAACCCTTGTACTTAAAAATTTTCTCAGCAATAACCCTATGACATTACCCATGTAGCAAAGCACGTGGCTTTATTAAAACAACTAAATCATAACTCCTAGAAAACCTTGGTGTCAAAAACTAACTCTCGCACGAAACTAAACACAAGCAAAAACCGCCACAAACGTTCCAAATGATAACTAGGTTGATAATTCAAATGCCTGAACCAAAAAAAATCGTGCCCTCGCAAAACAATGGAGATAACTGCAAAAATGCAATTAGACCCCTGTTTTCACTCAAAACTTGTTAACGATTTTTATAGTTCTGACTTGAACGGCAACTAATCATTTATGCACCACATTATTTCTCGCGTTATTTGTGAAAAGAAAAACTGCGAGATCGTGATTCGCGTGAAACCCATTCAGAGCAGTTTGCAAAAAAGCAGTATTGTTCCTATACTCGTAATGCTTTTTTGCCAGTCTAATTAGGCAACGAGAGAGGTGCCACGATAATTGAATTATGTCCAATCTAGCTCCATATAAACAAGTAGTGTTAAATATCTTTGATACCGACACAGGAGTTGTCGGTACCCATCGGCTAAGTGATGGCTGCGCCGACATGATGATTAGAAAATCGGGAAGTGTCGGCATGTTCTCCCTATCCCAACAAGCAAAATATCCATCTCAGATAAAACGGATAGCATAGAATTTATATCCGTCAAACATGAAGTATCTACGAGTATACACTTGAGGGATATTTTACACTTGATACATTTTACGAAGTGATATCACAGAGTACATGTGTTTATTTACAAATATGCTTTCAATTTAAGTATGAATAAATCATCAGCTGACAACAATCCAAAGACAGAAAATCAATATTGTCCAAGAGTTCATCACAAAATTGACGTGGCAATCGAGATGGACATTACATGGGATACTCGTGGGGTAGCCCGGCAAAATCGAATTCACATTTTTTGTAAATTAGGATAAATTATAAATAAAATCCATAAGAAATTAGTGCATTACTGAAACATTTTTTAACATCGAAATCCACTATTAAGCGAATAAATTTTGTGACATTGATATCACAAATGCTCCCCAACATAGAACCCATTAGCCCATATGGGTCCCATATGGGGACCACCAATTCTCTTAACCATGCTGGTGTGCAAAGGATGTATCAAAATTCCCGCGGGACGGAAATCGTATTGCCACGATATCGCTTTAATCGAAATAATATTCAAATCAAGAGTTTTAGACCCAATTTATTGGTACGCAGCTGCCTCGGCAGCGGAAGCGCTCAAATTATAGGGCGCTACACATTCATTACATTCAACATATCTAGAACACAAAATTGTTGCCGAAATCGAAAATATCCCATCGGATATGTTTAGAACACCTTTATTGCTTTCATACTGTAGAACTGACGTGTCTAGACAATGATGTTTGATGGCTTGATATTATTCTGTTTACAAATAAATGTGATATTCACATTTTTGCACTGAATTGTCAAGATGGCAAATGTACCCTTTGATCATCCGGGTAACATGCATGGATAGAAATTTGACTGAATGCAGATTCACATTCTCAATATGTGGGGAATCAAAAAGTTACTCGGAAAGAGCAGCTGAGGCTAATTTCGGAAAACTGGTTCAGTCGTCAGAATCCAGAGCTCAGGAAGGGATACAACCCTAAACTCTGTCTTCAAGCGAACGATTATTCTTCATAACGATTCTCTTCATTTTCAAAGTCGTCATCGGAGATTTGATCAGCGGCCTCACTGAAGGGGAATCTCACCCATTTCTTCAATTTCGCCGGCAATATAGAATAATTGTGGTCACTCTTGTATAAGCACACTCGATTCCTTCTACCTCAGCTGCAACGTTGATATTTCTCCCTATAGGCAGGAATTCATGTCCTAGGGATGTAAAAAACAACATTTTCACTGCATCTGTTCTTCATTTATACAGCCTAGTTGACCTATCAAGTGTTTGACATGCATGAAAAGGAGAAATACACAGAGGAATCATTAAGAATTTCGAACTAATAATACTCAGACGTCGAGTGGTGTATTGCGTAAAATTGTGTGGTTGCTTTTGTGGAAATAAAAATATTTATTTGTTCAAATACACCAAACGAAAGAAGAAACGAGAACACTTGAAAAGTACAGGATAAATTGAAAAAGTCATCAAATCACGGTCCTGTGTGATATCGCTTCAACCAGCGGAGGCCTCGGTTCTTTTCAAAATAGCCTTGGCATTGCACCTTTCCAGCGCAACAGATATCTTTCCACAAATAGAAGCAGTGGCATCGTGGACAGTCACCCTGGTCTGTGTTTCGAGTCTGGTTCCTAAGCGCGTAACAAATTGCATGGCTTCGATCGTCACCAAATGCTGTCAAGAAAAGGCGAGGCATTAAATGACTGCTCTCTTTACCCAAATATAACAGACTCTTTGCGTTACCAATATCCTTCAAATAAGTAGGCTGATTAGACTGGCTAAATTGTTTTTTAGAAATGAAATCACTTTCTGAATATAATCTTCATAAAATAGATGGAAGGGCAAAGCATTTGTAGCGCAGTTACGGCATATTCACAGGTCCCAGAAGGCGAGAGATCAAATCCACCGAGGGAGATATATTTGGTGTCGATGAAATTAGATCCAGAAAGTGCAATCGTACGCAGTTCAATTTCTTTATACAAACTCGAAGCTGTTCTCTTTCTAAATTTTCAATCAATTGTCAGAGAACAGAAAAAGTTTTGATTTTCGGAGAAATAGAAACGAAGTTCTTGCAATTATCATCGTCGGGAGATGTGGAGGATCAGGCACCGCTGAGGAGGAAGAACGAACAGCTCCTCATCATTCTCCAGGATATCGTCTCTCTCATTCCTCTCTTCCACTTCCTCCCCAGCGGCAGTTGTGTAGAAGGCCCTTCCTCCTCCTTCCCTGCATCACCTCAGAACACTTTCTCTCCATCTCCGGAGACGGCGGTCACTTGCACAATCCTCCAACGCTCCGGCCGGAGTTTTCGTCTTCTCCACCAGAGCTCTGCGGAGATCTCCGACCGTCGGCGTCTCCGACAGCTGCAGATCGTGAATCCATCTCCACTGTCCTCCGTGTCGTCCTACAGCCAGAACCGAACTGCAAAGAAGAGGAAATGAATGAATTTTGGACGCAAAGAAGTTGTTTTGGAAGGAAAATCAGTTGAAGGTTCCGTTCTGTTAATCAAATCCTTTTTCACTGTTTGGAAAACATGTTCATCGGAGAATTGACAACTGCTGATCGTCCTGCAAACGGATTTTCCATCATTTCTTCTCTTATTCATCTTTTTCTATCTGCAATTCACTTATTAGAAGGAAAATCCTTCAAAAACGGATTCTCTCATTCAAATGATTGAAATCCAATGAAAATGACAATCAAAAGTCATCGAAAATATAAAAAGATTGAATGTCTGTGTTGTTCTCATTAGAATTTTGCTTCTTGTAAAAATGTCTGTGGGAAGCGGGGGGGGCATGGGCTGCAACTTTCACTTTGAAACTCAGCTGTTCTCTCAGGAGGTTAATGATCGGAGCAGTTGAACAACTTATTCATTTCTTAAAAGAGATTTATATGCAAAACCATATCCTTATGGAAACTACATTTCTTTTTAACAATATGGGACAACCTTGCAAAAACAGTCAGATTAAGGTCAAGATTATAAGGTTTGATATCAAATTGAAGATAAAGTTAGATAACTAAATCAAAAACAGCTGTCAGATATTGCAGTATTATTATCAGACAACTACAGCATCTAGTGGGCGAGTTTCGGCCGTCAAACTTCGAGAATCTACACAAACTAATCTTCATGTTGTAGTAAAAAAGATGTTTTTGTGTGAAGACAAGTTTTTGTTTTTCGTTTGCTTAGCGTTGGATTTCATTTTCAGTAATGCACTCGAGATTTGAGAGAAAATGATGCGTCTCTCACCCATATCCCCTGTAAACACTGACAGCTAAAGGAGAAAACGATCCTCTTTCGACTTTGAATGACGAAACTTTTTTTCGCTTATTCCTTATCATTTAAGCTGGTTATGTGTCTCTGACTGGCCACTATTATTAGTGACCTGCTAGAGAATACATGGCTAGCCGACATGATCTTGAAATTTAAGATATCATGGTTACTGGCGAGAAGCGTGCGCGGGAACCGCCTTTGCAGTGCTATGATCCTTACATGTATTGCCAAATTTGCCACAGACTTTTAAATTAATTTTTCAAAATCATACAAACTCCAGACTTATCGAGAGCAATGAGACGACAGGATTCAATACTTGATATCGTCTTCCAATCCACAAGAACGAACAGCTTTTATGGAGTCCACTAATTCGACATTTCCGTGTCGATCTTTTCAAAGAGGAGTTTGAAGGAGCTGTGTCATATTACGTGCTCACTTTCCATGTAATTGAATCATAAGTATGGAGCCTCCTTTAATCTTGACTGAATGTTATTAATTAGAACTTCGAACTTACCGGGCCGAGGAGGAGGAGGAGGAGGGAATTGCACGGCCGCATCATTCTTCGGAGCATCTGTCAAAATAAAAGCAATTCATTAATCCTTCGATCAAGAGAATGAAATTACATGAAATGAGTGAATCTGTTTCATTGACTTTTCATGATAATGACGAAATCATGCAGAAGGTATCCCAGTAGGTCCTATAACAGCTGAAAGTTTCCAATCTTGTCTCTTAAATGTTTTCCTCACGTGGAACTGTTGAAGATAAATTCTCACTGACCGATTAGGTCAGCTCCCGGAGTGCACAGTCACTTAACAATGGCTTGCGAGTAGAAAGCGAACACAAATTCGCAAATTCACATTCATGCATGCAAAGTTCACATTTTGAGCCTCTGATAACGAGATTTGAATCACTGAGATGTTCGGATGAACATTTAACTGCATTTAGAGTTATCTAACTAAGGTTAGTTCGCAGAGAATAAATCAGGTCGCTAGTTCTGGTTGGTCACCTTGTAACAGGTCACAGATCGTCTGAAACAGAGGTCCAGGGATCGGTCCAAAACTCCGGAAAATATAATGAGTTCTAAAAAACAAATTTCGTATATATCAGGTTTCCTACCGGATCATTCGGCTCATGATCCAATAACACACATCGGAATCGGCTCATCTTCACGACGTTTTTAATTCGGATCAGATCCAGATCATGAGCATGAACCGATTCGATAACTTTCAAGGAGGTTTTCTGCGTCTGAACCAGTAACTCGTGATGCAATGTTAACTATGACAGACAGTTTCATGACTTCCTGTGTTATATTGAAATATTCAACAAAATGATGATAATATGCGGTTTGCAGCTCAACCTCTGCAAGACAAGAGTATATGCAATGTGAAGAGCAAGCCGATAGAACACTACAAGTGACGGAACGAAGCGCGCGGGAGGCACACGAAGCGCTGGAGGGGTTAACTCATCAATGAGGAGTTACGTCGACTGAAGAGAACACCTGTGATCGGTCACAATGGAGACGTGCCCACCGCCACGCCGAATCCGTGCCCCAGGGAGGAAGAAATACAAGGTGTTTCAAAAGTAGGCTAACAGTAGAAATTGGCCTTGAAAAGCTATGTCTTAATGCTATAGATTAATAAGCTATGTCATAATAATCTTTTTCACGATGCCACAGATAGCTAATATGCCTTGTATTCGTAAGGGGCAAAAATTCAATACTCTTTGACATCGCGTAAATCATATTAAAATATCTCATGATCTCCAGTGTTTTCATGCCTACATATTTCACTACAACCCAATTTGAATCTATACCGATCATGAGAAGTCGAATAACTATCCAACATCTATCAAAAAAAATTATTAGGAAACCATGTAAACAAGATAGTAGTTGTTTCAGTGTTACTGCGGAGAAGGAACATCTCCGATCCACTTTCCTGGAAAAGTGTCATTCAGATAGCTTCTGACACTCACTGCAAAATGCGCTGGTGCACCATCCTGCTGAAAGTACAGCTCATTGAAGTTGTTCAATGACTGCATCTCAGGAATCGCAAAGGATTGGAGCATTTGAAGGTACACCTCAGCTGTCCACAGTTCTTTCAAAAAATACTGGCCCAATCACACCGTGTGTTTGCTTGACATACCGCCAGACGGTTAAGCGCGCGCCTGGCTGCTGTTCAGCTCATTGTTTGATACCATGTGCGGATTTTCAGGGAACCAGTAGACACAGTTTATGTCTATTTACGTGACCTGATAGTTTGACAACTGGCTTCGTCAGACCAAACTATCTTGTCAAGCAAATCTGGGTTCTCCCGAAATTTCCGACAACATGAGCACAGCAAACTGCAAGCGTCGTTCAGCATCATCCGGTAGAATGGTGCTGCAACAGTCTGGTCGGTATGGTTTCAACTCAACTTTCCTCATCAGTCTCCAAGTAGAGCTTAGAGAAATGGTCCAACTCCAATGAGGCGCTTCTTGTTGACTTCTTCGGACTTTGAACAAATGTTTGGGCCACTAGCTCCTCGTTTGATGTTATCTGAAACTGATCGAGGGGGTGGCGTCCTGACTTCGGTGCATTCTCTACCGAAGACCGGTCTTTTCCAAATTTATCTCGAATGCGATAAATAGCAAATCTTGATGGAGATTGCAAGTGAATAGGCATCTCTCCATTCCATTCGCACCTTTTCAGCATTCTTGTTTTTCCAAAAGGATTTCAAAATCCATTTTCTCTGATCATCTTTTAGATGACCTGACATGAACAGAAGCAGCAAATTCAAAAAAGCTTCAAGCTTGTTTAATTCACTTCAAGTCAAACTAACAGTGTTTGATTCAAATCAAATTAATTGAACTTATCCATGTACGTAATGTCAGATTGGTGCTATATCTTGTCCATGATAGATTTTCAAAATTCCTTTGCCAATGGAAATGCTACTGCATAGACTATCTAAATGATAGTAGCAATTACTTCGAAGTCTATGGCTCATGTTGGAGCGAGTGATCATGGATATCCATCGACTGATTCAGGTGTAAATCGCCAATAGAACGGTCAACATAGATTTCCTAGGGCAAAATCAACTGTAGCCTAGTGGTCGGCCGCCGTGGGTGCTTTGGGTCTGAGTGTCGTGGTGGACTTGGGCGAAACCGCCAGATTAGTCATGTGGCGAATAGTGTGTGATGTTTTTTTCGTGCTGAATGTTGGTTGTAAAATGGGTTGTTTCGAGTGGAAGGAGTGGTCGGTGAGAAAAACGGAGGTCGGATTCGTGTTTCAGCGTGAAATTCTGGCATCGGGAGGGTGAGTTTCATAGGCAATCGTGAGTAAAAATTTTTCAACATTTTTTCGAAAAACGACAGAGTTAGAATTTTGGGACGGTTTTGCTGTGTACGTCCAAACGGAAGCATCGGATGAGAAAACGGAGGCCCAGATTCAGATTCAGCGTGAAATTCTGTCATCGGTATGGTAGTTTCAAGTCCAATCGAGAGAAGAAAAAATTTTCGCTACACTTCCCCCCCCCCTCTGGACAGCTCGATTCGATCTGGCTTCTCAGTGGACGATTTAGTTCGTGCCATAGCTCGTTTGAAAGCTAAGAGTGAGACAAATTCACTGAAAGAATCGGCTTGTTCATATCTGTCTTCGTTTAGATGTGAGACGCCATTTAAGATTTTGGGACATTGGCGAAAAACGACAGAGTTAGAATTTTGGACGTTTTGGGCTGTAGCTTCAAAACGAAGATTCGGATTGGAAAACGGATTTCAGATTTGGAATCAGCGTGAAATTCTCTATCTGTATGGTGAGTTTCACGGCAATCGGCGAGAAAAAATTTTCAACATTTTTCGAAAAAACGACAGAGTTAGAATTTGGGACGTTTTGGGCTGTAGCTTCAAAACGAAGCATCGGATTGGAAAACGGATTTCAGATTTGGAATCAGCGTGAAATTCTCTATCTGTATGGTGAGTTTCAAGTCAATCGGAGAGAAAAATTTTTCAACATTTTTCGAAAAAAAGACAGAGTTAGAATTGGAACGTTTTGGTGTGTAGCGCCCAAACGAAGCATCGGATGAGAAAACGGAGGCCAGATTCGGATTCAGCGTGAAATTCTCTATCTGTATGGTGAGTTTCATGTCAATCGGAGAGAAAAAATTTTCGCTGACGTCCCCCCCCCCTCTGGACAGCTCGCTTCGATTTTGGCTTCCAGTGGACGGATTTTGTCGTGCCATAGCTCGTTTGAAAGCTAAGAGTGAGACAAATTCACTGAAAGAAACGGCTTGTTCCTATCTGTCTTCGTTTAGATGTGAGACGCCATTTAAGATTTTGGGGCATTGGCGAAAAACGACAGAGTTAGAATTTGGGACGTTTTTTGGCTCTAGCTTCAAAACGAAGCATCGGATTGGAAAACGGATTTCAGATTTGGAATCAGCGTGAAATTCTCTATCTGTATGGTGAGTTTCAAGTCAATCGGCGAGAAAAAATTTTCAACATTTTTCGAAATAACGACAGAGTTAGAATTTTTGCGATGGCTGCCTACTGTAGAGCCAAAACGAAGCATCGGATGGGAAAACGGAGGCCAGATTCGGATTCAGCGTCAAATTCTACATGGAAATGGTGTATTTCCAGCTCAATCGGAGAGAAAAAATTTTCACTGACCCCCCCCTGGACAGCTTGCTTCGATTTTGGCTTCCAGTGGACGGATTTTGTCGTGCGATAGCTCGTTTGAAAGCTAAGAGTGAGACAAATTCACTGAAAGAATCGGCTTGTTCCTATCTGTCTTCGTTTAGATGTGAGACGCCATTTAAGATTTTTGGACATTGGCGAAAAACGACAGAGTTAGAATTTGGGACGTTTTGGGCTGTAGCTTCAAAACGAAGCATCGGATTGGAAAACGGATTTCAGATTTGGAATCAGCGTGAAATTCTCTATCTTTAAGGTGAGTTTCAAGTCAATCGGAGAGAAAAAATTTTCAACATTTTTCGAAAAAACGACAGAGTTAGAATTTTTGCGATGGCTGCCTACTGTAGAGCCAAAACGAAGCATCGGATGGGAAAACGGAGGCCAGATTCGGATTCAGCGTCAAATTCTACATGGAAATGGTGTATTTCCAGCTCAATCGGAGAGAAAAAATTTTCGCTGACGTCCCCCCCCCCTCTGGACAGCTTGCTTCGATTTTGGCTTCCAGTGGACGGATTTTGTCGTGCGATAGCTCGTTTGAAAGCTAAGAGTGAGACAAATTCACTGAAAGAATCGGCTTGTTCCTATCTGTCTTCGTTTAGATGTGAGACGCCATTTAAGATTTTTGGACATTGGCGAAAAACGACAGAGTTAGAATTTGGGACGTTTTGGGCTGTAGCTTCAAAACGAAGCATCGGATGGGAAAACGGATTTCAGATTTGGAATCAGCGTGAAATTCTCTATCTGTATGGTGAGTTTCAAGTCAATCGGAGAGAAAAAATTTTCAACATTTTTCGAAAAAACGACAGAGTTAGAATTTGGGACGTTTTGGTGTGTAGCGCCAAAACGAAGCATCGGATGAGAAAACGGAGGCCAGATTCGGATTCAGCGTGAAATTTTTGGTTAGGAAGGATGTTTACAGCGAATCGGAGAGAAAAAATTTTCGCTGACGTCCCCCCCCTCTGGACAGCTTGCTTCGATTTTGGCTTCCAGTGGACGGATTTTGTCGTGCGATAGCTCGTTTGAAAGCTAAGAGTGAGACAAATTCAGTGAAAGAATCGGCTTGTTCCTAGCTGTCTTCGTTTAGATGTGAGACGCCATTTAAGATTTTGGGACATTGGCGAAAAACGACAGAGTTAGAATTTTGGACGTTTTGGGCCGTAGCTTCAAAACGAAGCATCGGATTGGAAAACGGATTTCAGATTTGGAATCAGCATGAAATTCTCTTTCAACATGGTGAGTTTCAAGTCAATCGGAGAGAAAAAATTTTCAACATTTTTCGAAAAAACGACAAGAGTTAGAACTTGGGACGTTTTGGTGTGTAGCGCCAAAACTAACCATCGGATGAGAAAACGGAGGCCAGATTCGGATTCAGCGTGAAATTCTGCATCGGTATGGTGAATTTGAACGCAATCGGAGAGAAAAAATTTTACTGACCTCCCCCCCCTCTGGACAGCTTGCTTCGATTTTGGCTTCCAGTGAACGGATTTTGTCGTGCGATAGCTCGTTTGAAAGCTAAGAGTGAGACAAATTCACTGAAAGAATCGGCTTGTTCCTATCTGTCTTCGTTTAGATGTGAGACGCCATTTAAGATTTTGGGACATTGGCGAAAAACGACAGAGTTAGAAGTTGGGACGTTTTGGGCTGTAGCTTCAAAACGAAGCATCGGATTGGAAAACGGATTTCAGATTTGGAATCAACGTGAAATTCTGCATCGGTATGGTGAGTTTCAAGGCAATCGGCGAGAAAAAATTTTCAACATTTTTCGAAAAAACGACAGAGTTAGAAT
>CAJQUW010016154.1:0-79385 GCA_907163375.1 Prostheceraeus crozeri
GTAAAAATCACTTAGGAATCACAGAAATTGGCAAAAAATCAGCATACCTAACAAGTTGACTTTTAAAGAATTTGGATAGGTCAATGGAAGCATGCTAAAGGATGTCCTCGAAGAATTGACTATGAAGTATAATGCATACATACACAATAATCTGATGTGAGTACGATAACCTGATAAAGCAAACCAAGTTTATTGAAATTCGCCTGAAAGCAAGTCAGGTTTTATACTTTACTATAATCACATCGATGTCAATATGATGAAATAAAGCAGCAGTTGAACAAAACAAATAAAAGATTATTAAAAAGATAAAAGAGCCCTCATCAGCCCACCAGACTAAATGTGCAGTTTGTGATTTTCATTCAAAATAAATCTGGAAATTAAACTCCAATAATTTCAATAAAATTTCATGTCCAATTGACTCAGATTAGCATTTGCCGTGAGTCTTTCCAACTGATTTTGTTAATTAAAATAAATCTGAATGCAATTTTAAATGATTCCGCCCA
Source organism: Prostheceraeus crozeri (assembly GCA_907163375.1). Taxonomy (NCBI): domain Eukaryota; kingdom Metazoa; phylum Platyhelminthes; order Polycladida; family Euryleptidae; genus Prostheceraeus; species Prostheceraeus crozeri. The sequence goes on from CAJQUW010016154.1 coordinate 504, forward strand.
CCAGACTATATCATGTAGTTGATCACCTGAAGTATTATGTATTGAGGAGAATATTAACACAGTAGCAGAATTTGAGCTATAAAGTTAGTATAAACCATCATTAGACGACTAGGGCATAATCCTTTACACCTCCATGCATCAATTTCGATTTTTCTGAATAATATGTGATGGAATTACTGTGTCATGTTTTTAGTGAATCGCCGCCTTCAACTTGTTGAGTTATCACAATTGGTCGGTTGTCAAAGCTTCTGCATTTTAATTTTTTGTGCATTAACGCGGTGCTTCCATTTACCTTGCAACTAGTGCATTGACAAATGCCATTCACCTTATTTGAGACTATTCTTTAGTTGATTACCCCTTATCAGCTATCACTAGGACGGTCAAAAAGTCAATAAAGTAAAAATACGGTCAAAATATACAAATGAAGTCAATATAGTCAATAGAGTAAAAATAAGGTCAAATGTAGCCAAATAAGGTCAAAAAGTTTGAATAAGACAGTAAATTTTTCAGGAATCTGGTCTTCCCAGGCGCTAGTTTTAGACACCTGGCCTTCCTAAGCGCTATTTTTAGATCTGGCTTTCCCGAACTCTTTTCAATCAAAACAAAAAGCTAGGCTATTGGGACACCAAATATTCTCGTAAGGATTTCAACGCACATAACTACATCTTTTTGTTAATTGACACTGACTATCTTCGATTGTTCGAAATGCCCAAGACAGCTGAAAGTGATGCATTCAAGTGCAAAAGAATTACTTGCCAATATCCTCAAGAATTTAAATTAACACCAAGGAATGAACTTTTCTGTTTGCTTTGCGAATGCCCAGTGAAATACGAGAAGCAGTTTATGATTGACAGTCATCGTAAAAGTGCCAAACATGCGACGAAGTTACAAAGAATTACCTCTTTATCATCAGTACCCACCTCATCAAAGCATGAAAGTCAGACCTTCTTGAACTTCAAACCTGATCTGGCTAAGCATGTAACAACAGCGTATTTAGCCGCTGACATTCCTTTACATAAATTGGAACATCAAGCGATACGAGATTTATTTGATTTTATGGGTCATCATTGCCCATCTGAGTCATCATGTCGGCAACATGTGCCAAAACTCTTTCAGTTAGAACAACAGAAATTGTTTCGATATGTGAATGGAGAAAAATTTTTATAATGATGGACGAAACGGAAATTTCTGTTCGGAAGTTCGACGGCGAAGACTGACCCTCCAAATCTAATGTCCCGACACTCAGTGGCCTAGTGTAAACGATAGCTAGAAGTAAGTGACACTAAAGATACATAGGCCAACGAGCACGTCCCAAAAATGAATAAAGACTTCATTCCTATGTCTTCCATTCTCCGCAAAGTATTGAAGTACCCTTTCGATCCGACCAGTTATGATCCCTATAATACATACATGCACATACAAAGGACTGACAGATCTGATGGACAGCAAAAAATCAGGACTTCAGTTGTATGCAATATTTTCATTCTTGGCTACTCACATTCATAATATGAAATGAGTGATTTTCATCAAGACAGTTGCAGAGCTGTTGGACTGTTGGTTGAAGCTGTTTGCAAAAATACTAATTAAATTTATTCGCGACCTAAAAATAGCTTTTCACCTATGACGTCTGAAATAAGTTGTGAAAAATGGTTTGAATAGGCCTACACCTATTAGAACTCGAAAATGCCAAGCATCATCTTCTCGGTGCAAAGCATTGAGATAAAGATGTAACTCCAATTACAAAGTGGATGTAGGTCATAGCATATGCTATATATCCCAATTGAAACATTACTTACCACAATGCCGCTAGCCATTTGTTAGCCATGTTATTTTGGCTGTCTTTGATTGCATAAATGCTACATATAGGCCCAACGTTGATAAAATTGGTTAACTAAGTTAATCAAACTTCTTTTTCGAATACACGGTGTTTTAGTTTATAGCATCTCAAATTATGGACATTTCTTTCGCACAATTCAATCAAAACTTACATTTGATTTTCCAATTTTTGATAAATTTCGCATAATAGAGAAATCGTTTTACCAGTAGGCCTGCGTTACAAAACTAGGTAGTGGCACGTACCAATGTCCAAGTGAACATTATGTAATATATGTTCATTAATACCCATAAGAAATTAAGGACCAATGAAAATATACACATGTATGGTTTGGTTGACGGAAGGTAGATAGCTTTGCGTGGCTGATGAGGGTTAATGTGTGAATGACAGCGGAATTGCAAACATCATCTTAATAAACTTTCACTGATTTCATCAAAGGGTCCTTAGATGAGATTTTCAGGACGTCAACAAAGAAATGAGACTTACACTTTTGATTCAGACAGTTAGATGGTATTTGAAAGACGTTGTCGTCAAAATGTTCTGTGTGATTAGTCAATTTAATGATAGCTCCCGCTGGAAAAAAGACTCTTATTGCATTTTATCAATTTTTAAACGACATAATAATCACCAAGACTTACGAAACGTTACATATTTGATGTAACAATTGCCGTCCTTTGTTACTGCGAAATGGTCATAACCGTTTCCTTCTGGAACAGCAAGGTAAGATAATTGCTCGGTATGAGTTATGTTACGTATGTAGAGCATCTCCCGTTTTGTAATATTACGAACTCCACCTGAAAGTGTAAGACATTTTGTTGTGACTGTAAAGTGCAGTTTTCAGACTTATTAATGAGCATTTTCACGATGTCAATCAAGATGAGAAAATAAACTTCGCCTCAACGTATGATATCATGAGGAAAATAATGAATTTGTTGTGTCAGATACTCACATGAGAATATTCATTTTTGAAACTTACATTTGCAATTCAATTGCTGACGCCAAACTATTTAAACTCGGAGCGTCTTAATCAGAGAATTCAGAAATATTGCTCAACATGTACTCTCTTATGTCAGTTTTTCGGACTTTTCAATAAGCAACAAGCTTTCTCTAAAAATCATGAAATTGCCAGAATTATAATTCGCGATTTCTCAATTCACGCATTTTCGATAAGATTTGATCAAATTTGATCCTTGGGAACATCAAAAATTCCCAGGGTTGCCGGTAGGAATGTGAAATCCATGGGATTCCCATGTGAATGTGATGTGAATGGGACGATGTACTGAAACCCACATTGGAAAACCGTGGGAAATTTTTATATCACTAATTGAAAGATTTTAGTACATATATTTTAAGCAGAAGTTGATCGCATACATTGTGATCAAGTGCATTCACTCTTAAAGCGTTAATGCGTTGTTCTGAAGTGTTAGCAATAACAACATGATAGCAACTACTGACTTGCCTGCTGTCATTGTGACTCATTGTTGATCTTTTTTATTGTTAGACCGTACCGGTATAGGACGCGAAGAACCTGTATTCCCTCTCACATCTATTAATCTATTATTGTTCATCAGGTGAATATGACACGACAGAGATCAATCAACAAGATGTTCATGTTAATAAATCATGCGGATGTATTCATGTTATTGGCTAATCGCCTACATTTCTGTACCGAGGAGGCTAAAATGCATCCATTTTATTTCACTCTTCGCGCCGTTCGAATGCTGTACGATTAAAGTTGAAGCTTGTGTTGAGGCAATGATCAATTTTACAATTTTGTTTTGAAGTTGTGTAGGGCCTATAACGGCTGGCCTATTGTAAGCTTAGAACTAGGTCTAGATAAAGTGGGCAAATCGTGCGTAGGCCTATTCAGGGACGGTATAAGCTAGCTCATAAATGTTTAAAGTAGGGGCTGCCATATGCTAAGAAAGTTGATGCTCGTGTTGAGTCAATGATTTTAGATATGAAGTTTAATAGATACATGTAGAAATTGAGGCCTATGAGAAGAGCTCGTCAGCTCGAGTGCATTCAAGGTAGGCTAGACCAATAGTCCATATATGGTTAGGTCATTGGGTTTTTGAGACGTTTTTAGCATCACCGAATAGGTCCGAATAATCCTCACGTAATAATAGGACCTATATGTCAATTATCTACGACCTACTTGTAATCCAACAACTTCATGCAGAAAAATTTTATTACCGGTATGCTTAAAAGTCGGTCTAAGGCTTGCCTCAACTTCAAGGAAAATGTGCATAGGGGTCATGGTCCAAGGATAAGACCTAGGAGCCTATTGCTATTCCCTATTGCCTATTGATATTATTCCCCCGGTATATAATTTGTCCCATAACAGCGCATCGTATTACATCCATTATAATATTCATGCCTCTGCATGCATGTTCTTATTATAGGACCTATCAATGACGATCGATAGCTTTCCCGTGGAATGGAATGGGAATGGGACGAAGAATTTCTTCCCACCGGCAAGCCTAAAAATTTCACCTTACAAAATGAAGCATCTCAATCAAAATAAATCACTTACATTGAAAAATATTGATAAAGTACAAATGAAGTTATAATTAACATAGCTATTCATCAACCAATTCATCTGTGCAGTTATTATATGAACAGCATCAATATACTTCAAACACTACTCATAATTGTTCATAACTTTCAAACTACTCATAATATCTTTATAATTATATTATAAATTTTATTTATAAATATCATTTACTATGAATATTATTTTATAATTAGTAATGCTGTGAGTTTTATGCTAAAGCCTTATCCCAACTTACAAAACACAAAGTGGAGGAGAGAGAGAAAGAGAGAGGACGATGCACATACGAGTAGCAATACTGCGTCTAACAGACGAAGTCAAATGAAGCCGATCAAATGGCTACACTTCACGTTATCGTCTCTAATGCAAAAGGTACTTGCATGGGGGTAGAAATTATGCTTAAGTACTTCTACCTGACGTTTGGTTACGACTTTATTCATTTTTTCAGATTTCAGAATAATTTGAAAACCTGGAGGAGATAACCCATAAGTACTGTGCCAACAAATATTGCAACATTGGGCCTATAGGCCTATGGTTTCATTTATATGATAAAGGTGATTATTCTGGCTTGAATATTGTAAGTAATGGATAAATAAAGCTACTGGAGCACGATGTGAAGGCACCCCAGCTGGGCGAGGGGCATTTTGGATATCTGAATAGGGCGATGTGGGAATCGACCCACTCTCTTAACTTAGTAACATCCTCTTGGAGGGAATTCATAGATCATAATCCAGTACGTGATTGAATAATAATCCGGCAGCGGAAATATAATCTTACTCATTCATCATGCTCCAATATTAAAAACGCATTGAAAAACATACTTTTTTGACAGAACTTTTTCTGTTCAGCATTGAAACTGCTACTGATGCAACTTCCATTACTGTAGAGCGAATACGATTTCCTTTCATTATAATCGACAAATACTTTTATTGTGCGAATCCTCGTTGATGGAGTCAAAAAGTGACGATTAGTATATACCAGCTTCTTCGCGACAAAGTCTTCATATAGAGTTTCGTTTATCACCTTATCCTGAAAGAAAAAAATTAAGCAAGATAGATTTACAATTATGAAGAACAAGCTTTGTGAATGCACTCGATAATCACTGCAAATATGATTGAAAGCTGCAAATGATCAGTTAATAAATGATGAGTAATGACGGGATTTACAATTAGCAAGTTAGTGAAATTTCAATTTCAATATTGGATTACAGAAATTGATCCGCAGCATGTTCATTTCAAAGAAAGAAGACCCTGTTATAGACGAATTATGTACTGCGGTTGTTCAAGAACTTGTTGTTCTTGGTGTTACTTTAAATAGCCGTTTCAACTGGAAAGACCACATCAAGATCGTCTGCTCAAAAGCCAATAAACGTTACACCCCCGTGTCCCCCCTTTAAGGGGGCCCGCGCTGAAATGCGATGTAGTTAGTCCCGCCCTTACAAGTACAAGTACACATAGCCAATTGAATGTGTTCGAGATCTGCTTCATATGATGATATGATCTGCTTCGAGAAGTAATTACATTTGCCATCGTTGTAAACAATTTATCCCAGGATTTGAAAACTCGTGCGATTTTCTGAATTATGTTTGTAAGAATGAGTTGGATTTTGTCTATCCAAATTTGGCTATAATGTTACGCACATTCTTTACTATTCCTGTTGCCAGTGCGGAAAGAAGTCTTTCTAAATTGAAGTTGATTAAATTGTTCATCAGGAGTAGCATGACAGATGAAAGGTTGCCGCTAGCCATTATTTCCATTATGGCCATTATTATCATTATTTAGCCTTTATATCCATAGAAAGTGAAGTTGCTCGTGAGATTCAGCTGATTTCATTACGCGAAAAGTTCATCATTCTTAAAGAAGAAGGAAATCGTTTTCGTGAATCTATATCTTTGTCAGACTTTTACGACTTTTTGCTGTTGTGCTGTATCTTTGCAAAGAAATAATTAGTCACTGCGATCGTTTTAATATTGAAATCATAATGTTTGAAATAGTATTGTGCTGTATTTACAAATAAAAAACAAATGATGACAATAGCCTAGAAATGCAAAAATGTTTAATTCAATACATGTTTACATAATGACATTTTACCATATACAATGAGAGCGCAGTAATTTACGATTTTATAATGATATATTAAGAAATTACTTAGATTTTTCTAATAGTCATCCTCGGGTACATGCCTGTCACCAGTTCTCTTCCTGTGAAATTTCAAAGCTTAGGTGAATATGTCTTGAAAACTTACTAGATTTGTATGGTTGAAACATCATCTTGGATTTCCGATTGCTTCACACACTATGCTCGAAGCTTGCATCTGCTAGGACATTCTATGCCAATAATTTAAAATTCGTCCAATCATAATTCATAATCTTTATTGCATAAAGCTAAAGGAATAACTATGGATACTGCTACACCATATAAAAGTATATGGCCATCAAGACATAATGAAAATATAAAGTACTGATTTTAAGGAGTAATCGAATTCCTCAGGCACTCTGAATGGAGTTGCCATGTTGCCACACCGATGGGAGAAGGTTATCTCTCTCAGAGGTGACTATATTGAAGGTTGACTTTGTTCGTTTGGTTACTTTATGTTATAATAAATGATTATGTTTCACGCGCACGAACTTTTGGGATGACCCTCGTATATGAAACAATTCAGGAGAACTGATATTGTATAATTTTTTAGATAAACACATCAATATTTCAACTGAGACGTTTTCACAAGTATTTCAAAATTCCTACAGAATTTCTTAATTCGAAGATGAATGACGCAAATAGAACTCTAATTTTTGAAAATGAACATTTCATGAAGAAATATTTTCTATTTCATTGATGCGATTTCCTCTGATGTTTCAGTAAATTTTCTTCATTTTGAAGGGTCATTGAAACTCGGGACCATCGCTTCTGTTTAATGTTTTCGGTGGGGGGGGGGGAGAGGACGCGATATGCAGCTACGGCACTGGTTATGAGCATCGTCACTCTTATTTAGTGTTTGAAGTGTGGTAAATTACCAGTGGTAAATCACCGGTAATTTACCGGTAAGATTGAAATAAATTACCGGTTAATTACCGATACACAATTGATAATTTTTCGGGATTTCCTCATTATATTTTGCTATGACAAAATTTCCAAAACACTCACAATTCTCAGGGAGTCTAAAGAATTCAGAGTTCCTTAAAATTACTAAATCATAGCTTATGTATCTAACCTATAAATGTATTCAACCAGGTGTGCATATGAATAATTCGATGTTAATAATTATACCCACGGAATTAAACCGGTTGTCTCCTCTTCTGTTTGACTGGAAAGGAAACATAGGAACATGTAACGTTAATAAAATGGCACAATCTGCTGACGTATTACCATAGCAATCGAACAATAAGCAGTCAGTTCGATATTAAATACACCAAATTGTGCGAAGCTTCAGTGACTGTTATCAACCGGATCACACAACAAATAGGCACAGTCGATGTCAAGTTCTACAGAGAAGTTTGTGAGCGTTTTTTCGTGTGCCTGCTAACATTTTAAATAATGATCGGAGGGCCCAACATTATCGAGAAACGTTTTGCGCGATGATCTGAATTCTTCGAAGCTGAAGGAAATGTGACGATCGGAGCATTTTGAAGGAGTTCACAGCAATCCGCAAGTGGTACACGACTATTTCTCCTATCTCTGTAAGGTATTAAAAATTTGTTTTTGCTCACTGAGTAGGTTCCTGCATACGCCATTTTGGTATATCATTTAGCAATGATTGCTTTGAATCAGTTTGCACTTCTAGTGAAGTGATGCGCTTAAACAATTTAATTATGTGATTATACCATTCACTTTACCATCACCAACCCCTATAGCAGTACTAAAGAATAAACTCAAATTCCACGCTAGTTGCTATCTCTTCAACACGCATTTAAAATCTTCCAATTCTGGTCTCTCATTGGTTGAGACGATCGCTATTGTTCTCTTAACAATGCATTTATGCAATTGTAGCCTGCGCACCTTTTGTCAAATTTTGCTAGGTGGCTACGATAGGGACGATATCTGCATATTCTTTCCATTGATGATCTCTCTCTCACTCTCTCATATTATAGTAATATTTTTTTACTAATTATATCAAAATACATTTCTTGAAACAATATTTTATCCATGTATCTAAATTTACTACGCATAGATTTCATTCTCCTTCTAACATTGACAACTGTTTGGATTGTATTTATAGAAAGCTAAGGATCTGCAGTGTATAATTTACAAAATATTATAGAGCGTGTGGCCTTTCCCTAGAACATTTAGACTGTAATTTCTATTTGCTCATTTAGAAGCATTTTACTTCATTTACATCAATATCTTCAATAATTTACAATAATCTTCAATAATCTTACATCAACAATTTACCATTCAAATCTTGAATTTAATTTCAGACAATCAAAATCAAAGAATGAGGCCGAATGAGGAATCAATTAGGAAGAATCACCATATGATGGAGCGTCTGGCTTTTACCTAGAACAATATTTATTTGCCGTCAAACTTTTGATTATCAGATCTATTTGGTGAAAGTTAAACAAACTTCTCCAAATGTCAATTTTTCATTTCTTAATCGCAATATATTTGACAAAGAATCAGACGTTGAGCAAAATTCAAGGCGTTATCAGAATCAGATAAGCCAAACGTGCATTTCGCTAAAATCAGAGCACATTGGTGCGCTGGATTTGAAGTTATAAGGACATCAATATAAATTACCGGTAAATTACCTGTAAATTACCGGTAATTTTTAAACACTACTCTTATTACTGCGTTTATTGTTGCAAATTTTGTATGACTTTTTATCTCTACTTAAATTTACTTTATTCTGATTTGACAACATTGCATCTGAAGATTTTCATTCATTTTTCAAATATGCACTATATACTACTATTCTAAATTCGCGGCTGCTGATGCTACAACATCTATAATTTTTTGGTAGCAATTAATTATAAAATGCATTAAAAGCAATTTTATACATGAGTATTGGAAGGTGTAAAAAATCGCAGTTATTGCAATTTATTGAGTTACAGAAGCATGTGGTTATTTGCGGCAACGGTTTCACTATAGTGGTTAATCAGTTCCGAGACTTATGTCACTCGGAGAATCCGTCATTAATAATCAGAATTCTATGTTTTCCATAAGTCAATGCTACTTATAATGACAATGTAAATAAAATAATTAGACATTGAGTTGCATTCTCAATTAGATGATGGAGACATAGCTGCCATTATCATCCAATATCAGGAATCATCAGCACGCCCTGTTCACATCTTTCAGCGTGACACAACTCCCTATCCAAAGTTGCAGATATGCTGCCTGGGTAAATTTGAGATTAATAAAGCTAGTCAGTGAAATTTCGATAATAGGGAGAAGCGAGCTTCTTCTTTAAACAGGGAGTTGCGTCGATGTTGAGATAAGTGAACTAGGCATGCAGATGGTTCATTGGATAAAATGGCAGCTATTTAGGTCTGTTTCGATTTTTCAACTGAGGATGCACGCAGCTCGATATTTAATTTAATGACTTTATATATGATCAATGACTTTTTATATGATTTTATAATGATTTCAAAATTCAGTAATGACTGCTCAACTTTGGGTACCTTGGGAAACGTTGGGTGCCTGCTCATTTTCTCTTTTACTTGAATATATTTATATTTCGGCCTAACAAAGGGAGTGTTCGAATATTTTTGAAAAATCAATGGCTATAGCTCAACTTTGCAAAGGCTTTTTGTGCATCTCAAATTTGATTTCTTCTCTGATAATGTGATGCGTCCACGCAGTAGGAAAGGAGTTAGAATTGCAATTCACATACGCTTGTAAAATGTCTCAGCCGACTTTTAGTTTCTGGTTTTATTTTGAAACTTTCCGTCCCGTAAATATTTCGAAAGCGTCTGTCTCGACCATTGCATACGAATTCTAGCATCCCTTCGACTACTATTTTCTGTCTTCAACTTGCTTGTATAATGTCATGCAAAATGCATACGGACAGCGAGAATGTTCATTGTTGCAGACACTATTCTATAAATGGGCTATTGACGTTTTCTTCCTAATTTCGCGCATGAGCTACATATCATCTGTAATTTGTAGATTGTCATCCCGGCATCAGTAGAACGATAATGCTTAAGTTATACTTCTAGTCGTCTTGCAGTTTATGGACATCGCAAAATCCCATTTGTTTATGTAGATATGCAGATCCATGTGCTTCCGAGTTAGGTAGATTAACCAGCGCTTGGATCTTAACTTTCATTTAATCATTCAAATTGAGATTTGTCATTTTTTTACTTTGATTCCACTTTTAAGTCACACATCTTCCAGTGTAGGCCGAAATGTGAATATCCTCGTAGCCGGTAGCTTTACTGATTTGCTGTTAAAGATACACAAACAAAGTTACATGACGACAAAGCACAAGACTGATATTATCATAAACTTGCTAATTTGAATCATGGTTGCACATGAGAATGCGTCTGACTGCGTCTGAAAGGCCGATTCCATGACAGTTGCAATTAGAAATAAAGTGATAAGCATACATCAACGATTTGTGGCTTTCCGTGATTTCCGTGATAGCATTACCAAATTTATATTAGCAGTTTTGGAAATGTCGATTAGTCCTACTGTGTGTGCGCACGTTGTATGAAGAACTTGCCTGAATCGCTCTTGACCCTTTCGCGACCATTCCGTTCAGAGCTTGTCATACATGAATTGCTCAAAGTAACCACGATTGGGAAGACGTCAATAGAGAACATTTAAATTGTGCGTGCAGACGACGTCATGGTGACTTCGGACAATGTAATGAATTTCATTTTGGTCTCGGAAGGGCTAAACATAATGGAAATCTATGTAATTTTATTCTTCTCAAGTTCTATCAACATTTACTTAAATCAGTGTCTGACCGACCATCAGTTAAAATTATCATCAACTAACAGATGTTTTTTGGATAGGCCTGCATCTGTCAGTTGGAATAAATACTGAAAAAGAACACTTGTTGAATAGATATTGAACCGTTTCATCAGATTATAACTAGAACTGGCGAGATGAAAGGGTTCGGTAGTAACTAAAAACAATCAGCAAGAATGACCGAAATACATCATACACGTAAGTGATTTTGTCACCGTCTACATTCGTCGGAGTACAATTGAAGTAAGTAGTTGCATTGAAGAAGAAATTAGAAGAATTGTATCTCACTTAATTCACAAAATTCACGTCTTCATTAAGTAGATTTTGTTGTGTCAAAAATACATTCTGTGAATGTTATTTTATGATCAGGACAGTTCGGAGAAGTTTGTTTGCTACGAAGCAAGCTACTGTTGTGTGAGAGTTGGAGGCCAAGTCACAAACGCTTTTTTTGTTCTCCTCCCGACTTGAAACAGTGATGCCGTCCGGCTCCAATATTGATCAATTTCGGCTGAAGTGGGTAATGAGACAAGTGAGAACTTCGGGTGGATTGAATCTAGACCTGAATTGTGACCGGTTGGCATATGTGGATGATGTCGATTTAATGGCCGAGAGCCTGGTAGTCCTGGATAGAAAATAGGTGGATACGGTGAGGGGATGGTTGTGGCGCAGAATCGAATCGAATGGAATTGCAGTGGCAAATGGTCTGCATGGCCTGAGACCTCCGGACGGAGTGAGTATATTTCCAGAAAAGCGACAACTCAAAGACGTGTTTAATTTTATATAGATTAAATAATTCTAAAATAAATACAAAGTAGATATATGCAAGGAAATGAAAGCTAACTTATTTTAAGCACTTTCGACAACTCTAGTCAAAAGAAGATAAGGTCGTTAAGCAAAGGATGCTAAATAGTCTTGCTTCAAAAGCTAAAAACATTAAATTCATATAGGGGGCCAACTATGAAAGGAGGTTAAGTGAAAATACTGAAATCGAGACATGCAAAACTGGAAATTAGCATAGATAAGGTAAATGGGTTGATTTTTGTTTTCCTTTATTCAATTCAATAGGAGGAATGTCTGTTTTAAATTCACAAAGAAAGTGTGATTTTCTTTCGTGTGGTGTGTCAAGTACTTCTTGATTGATTCAAAGTGAAATGACTGAAGTATCAAAGATAACATACTACACCTGACTTTCACTACCAGCATTTCAGATTTTCATTAAGCAAGTTAGTGAAGTTTCGACGGGCATTCATTAAATACGGCTCGCATCACTTTAAACACACTCGCCTAAGTTAGTGCTCCTGCAATAATCAAAATTTGACGCTTTTTGCAAACACATTGAAAATAGAATAATTGAATATAAGGCCATTTCATTCAATGCCAGGAATTATCAGAAGGCGTAATTTACATCTAAGGTCTGCTTCCATTTTTCAACTGACGATGCAATTCAATATTTAATTATTCTATTTATACCAGCATTTCAGTCTACGAATTTATAGCAATCTCCTTTTCATAATTTGCATTTTGCAATTAAAGAACTCACAGTCTTACACACAACCCAAATGAAGATAATGACTGGAACAGTCCTATAATATTAGATTAATTAATATTTTTGGGTAGGCTATATTGGAATGTCAATTAAATCTAATTAAATGATATGTAAGCGAAGAGTTCGACTACTCATCGCTTCATCGGTTTCTCTGTTCTTGTTCAATTGTGCATCTGTACTAGTATGGACCCAACATGAAACTATGCTGTAGAGCCACATTGATCCATGCAAATACTGACTACATCTTTCATATTTTTCAGGAGCCTATTCACATTGGTGGATCGTCCAACTTCCCGAAATCTTCGTTATCGATTGATGGAATGGATATTCGCACGAATGGTTATCATTACGTACATTTTCATTATCTTTAAAAGTGTAGTTCAATCAGATTGTTCACCTTTTCTCAATGTCTTCTTCATTGCATGACTATTCGATCTAGCTGGCTTTGACGCACTTCTCATGGGATTGGAACTGGAATATAGGACACCGCGAAATAGGAGTTAGAATCTCGTGCGATCATTTGATTTGATGGTTAATATGCTGTGGTTGTCATGGGGATAAAGACACCAGCAGTACAAAGAAAATTATTATGTTGAGATCGCATTATTTCCTATCGTGCTGAGTAGTGCGATGATCTAGATTGCCAGAGGTTGATGTTTCAAAACCGCCAAGAATTGTGCCCATTACATGCACTATAATACGTAAGTAGACCTATCCCTGTATAAATTTTGAAATTTCTATTAATCCTCATCAGCATTTTGACTGAATTTAAATACATACAAAACTTCAAGCCGAAGCCGTGGCAATTTCTCCCGTCTCCGGCTCCGGGTACAAATTGAAGGAGTGTAATCCACGTATAAGTCCCCCTTTGCTTCCATGTCCAATCGTGACGTGATGGAATAACTGGATCGAAGTTAGTCTTTTCTACGACAAATACTTCATGAAAGTGCCAGTGTGATTGAGGAATTTCATCCCCACTATTCAGTTTTCTTTACTAAATAGATCGAAATTATGAATGATCCCCAATTTCATTTAAATCTGAATTTTATTTTAGTCTGCTTAAAAATTGGAAGAAACAGGAGTGGCAACATCATGAGACAATCATATCCTCTAAATTGTTGAGCTGAATGTCGCACAGATCAGAGAATAAAAATGAGACATTTTTCTTAAGAAGTTCAGGTCAGTGATCTTAAAATATACAGAGCTAGCACCATCAAATTATACTGCCAAAATAAACTACACTATATTTCAACTTCGCTGGATATTATGTTGGATGAAAAGACGGATGCACCATTAAGATTTATAACTTCTGATGCTGGTGCGTTAAAATACTCTTCTTCGGTGAATGATTGACTTTGAGAGATCTTGACTGATAGAAAATCTTGAGAGTAGGAAGCACCAAGAAATTCGTACCGATTATCAGAGCATCACAGGATCAGGAAGCTGTACAGAGGTGGACAACTTGCTCGTCCAGTCTTCGTTGCCGAGAAGGGCCGTATATCACTTATTACACCACAGCCTTGCCCCGTGACTCACTCACTTCATAAAATGGTAAAAAAGACACAACAGTGAGGGTGTGCATGTCGCCGCAGTTTTGTTGTTTTGTTAAGAAAACAGCAGCCAAAATCTCTATATTCCTCAGACGCACATGTTAATGTCATAGTAACACAGAAAATTCAATTGGTTTAATATACTGTCCAGTTTCCTAAAACATAAAAATTCCGTTTTAACAGCGTACTAATTTGAAATCATGGATCCGTTGAACACGAAATCACGACCTATCAATCGCTAAATTGGTGATCAATATAAAACAACCATTCAACCCATCACGGTAAATATTTTCGATCTTCTTTTGTTGAAGATAAAATACCTCCTCACCGAATTCAAACTGAGAAATATTTGTAAGTTACACCACGAGTCAATTCAACGAGCGCGAACCGCGAGTGTTATTAAGTGTTGCACCACAGTTTCTTACCACTACATTGGTCCAAGTGTGGTGTATGAGATTTTTTCCACAGTTCGCGCATGAGGGGGAAAGTGTTTGTTCAGCCAGAATCAGAGAAACCGGATATTTTATGGCGGCGCGAGCAAGTGATGTGGGGCAGACGGATGACTTCAGCGGAAACTTTGTTTTTACAACTACAAAGCATTCGAACTTCCAGAAGTGGATGAGCATCACAGCATGAATATTTCTCAGCTTGAATTCGGTGAGGTATTTTTTCTTCAACAAAAGAGGATATTTATGATTATTATGTTTTAGGAAACTCACAGAATTTTTAACCCATTGAATTTTCTGAGGACTACATTTTTCGCTAATAAAGAGGGCCATGCATGTAGATTACATTGGCATTGATATGTACGCCCTATGAGTATAGAGATTTTGCAACTGTTTTCTTAACAAGAGACCAAAACTGTGGCGACATATACACCGTCATTGTTGAGCTTCCATTTTTTATTAGCATTTCATGAAGTTAGTGAGTCGCGGGGCAAAACTGTGGTGTAAGAGAAACATTCTTCCACGGTTTTACAGACCACATTTCGAAAACGGTGGTCTTATAAGAGGTTTTGACGAGGAGTTTTCGTGACAAGAGAACAAAACAGTGGTGTAAATCTCATCATACTTTCTTTCTCCTTAATTGGTCTAATTGTGTTGTATGAGAATTTTTTGCACAGTTGCAGAACACGCAGAACTAATTGTGTGTTCAGACAGGGGTCAACTTCCACGAAGGGACGGGTTATTTATGACTGAGTGGTGGGAAGCGATATGATTACACGGGGGTGAGGCGACAATATCATGTTAAAAAAAACAGATGTGTGCCACTGCCGATAGATGTCTTAGATGAACGTTGGACCTCAGCATAAACCTTCTCTGAGATCACCTTTAGTATCGTATTAGATTATGTGATCACATGAAATGGGGAATACTTCTCCAACACTTCTATACATGGTATCCTCAAGGTAGCCCATTACCAGTGTGGCATGTGGGCGCCACCTTCGTGCCCATAGCCGTGCCAGCAATTTGAACGTAATAAACATCTTCAAATGTAAATATATTGTTCTCCAAAATCAAGCGAATACCTTCCATGATAAAAGACTTCTGGAATCTAGGTTGAAGCTCATCACTGCACTTATCTAAGCCAGAACTCAATGGCTGAGTATCCCAGATTATGTGGAATATTGGTATAAAGAGAGATAACGTCAAAACTAATCAGTGTAGAGCCAGTAGGGAACGAATTTGGTAATGAATTTATGAAATGGTATGTGTCTCTGCAAAATAGCTCGGAACTTCAGAAATGATCATCTTCAAGACTTCGCCTAAGAATGCGCTTAGTCTACTTGAAAAAACGACTTGAAATAAAAGGACGAAATTTTAAATCCTCAAGAGCGTTGATACGTACACAGTTACAATGATCAGGCTTTACACTCTTAAGATAATTTTCGTGTTTATGAAGCTTTGGTAGCCCGTATAGGAACGGCGTCCTCGATTTAAATTTTGTGAGGTAGATAAACTCTCTGTTCGTAAAACAGCTACTATGCATTTTACACAAATTTATCACTTTGTTTGCAATAATTATTGCATAAATCAACGACTTTGTATGTGCTAGTATCTGAGAGATGCTCCTCCATCATTCTCTTTTTATAAAATTCATAATCCAACACAACAAACGCTCCACCTTTATCAGCTCCAATAAAGTGTAAATTACATTTATTGCGCAAGTTTTGCAGTGCACTGTATTCTGTTTTTGACATCTTATTTACTTTGATAGTCCTATTCTGGATTTCTTTATCAAATAAAGACTGTAATTGTGTTTCAATAATGTTGATTAAATTGTCTAATTGAATATTGTTTCCTTTACTAGGAATGAAATCTGATCTTTCATAATCTAAATTAGGCTCATTTACTCGATTTTCTGATTCAGAAAAATGATCTCGGAGTCCCCTAGTATCCCCCTAGTATCTCAACTCCCTAGTATACTTATTGACATCAGTTTGCAATTTATAAATATTGCTACGTGGAGCTGGAGAGAACTTTCTTCTCTTTAAAAGTAGTCGCGCACAATCTTCACTTAGAACCTCTGATGACATATTATAAATAGAGACATTTACTCTAAAAAAGAATTATTATTGTCATTATAATTTTCATTCATATTTTCAATTTCTGCATCATAATTGATTAAATTATTTCGATTGCCGTTTCTATAATAATGCAGCATTATATCATGGATTTTTAGGGCAGTAATATCAGACACAGACGAGGCTGCGTTAGCAGCCTACATACACGGGAAATCTAGGGATTATATTGAAACAATAGCCTAAACGTAATTTATGTCCCCACCAAGTTGTGTCAATAGACGATTTCCTTATTATTTTCTATGGATAATTTGTTAACATTCGAGAGTTAGTTTTATATACTAACATCGATTGCACCATTCCTGTTTATTTCTTTTTCTCATACATGTGTATATTCGAGATTTATAGATAACCTCAATAAGTTCTCCTATGTTTTGGGGATTATTCAAAATGGGCATCGGCCAATTAAGAACATAATTGAGCAAGCCATAAATTATAACTATTATCATTTGGAAAACAAATTTTATAAATTTTGTTGATCTTTGGAGCGATCAATAATTTTTCAATGAAAATTTGCTGGAAAAATTTTATATTTCTTCAATATCTTCCGAAAAATCCGATATTTCTTACTTTTTTAGGTCTAGTGTCTGATCTAATCTTGGAGTATGGATACATTCTCATTAAAAAAAATCATTCTGCGATGAATAGGAATTAAACTTAAATATAAATGAATTAATCTAAAAGAGGTTCAATATTTTGGTTACTTTATTCACTAATTGATAAGTATGTGATACAATTCACTGAGTTTGTTTACTTTGTTGACAAAGAAATCATTTGACAACATGACAATGATAGTTTTCAAGTATGTTTACCCTGCAAAAGTCATCGCTGTAATCATATCGCGATTTGTTTCTTGCCTGTCTACCGCACATCAGTGCCTCTCCCGTCCTGTGTTTACGGGCTTCACGCAGTTGTGTAAATAGTTCATCTGTTCCCTCTCTAAATCTGTGCAAAGAGTAGGGTTAAAGCTGACCGTGTCAATTTGTGTGAATCACACTAAGAGCTCTCAATGCTCGAATTCGAGAGAGGCAAGGTCAGACTGAAGACACAGCAAAATGAGCTGCTCAGCATGACCCGAAAACATTTGTAACGTACTGACTAATGTCAACGATTACATGTGCTAATTTTGTTGGGAGAGGGTTTATTGGGATCTTTTGGGATTGGGCTGGATTTTTGTTAGCTCAATCCCAATAGCTATTGTGATCCCAATCCCAACGGCAAGCCTGAATATTGTATTTTCAAAGAAAACACTAAAAATTGAACTGATCAGATATTTTTTGATGGTTTATTTGATATTTCTGCTAATTGAATGTTTGTAAATTTTGGTTATATGCGTATATATATTGCATATTTTGTCATCATTTGTCTTCTCTTCCTTTTTTAACATTTTCTTATTGCAATCATTAGTAATCTATATAACGCTGGGCATCTTAATTGGTTTACGCTTGATTATCTTTCTGTACATGTGATCTTTGTGAAAATGTTTACCAATTGGAATGAAAAAATGTCCTACCAATGTTAGAGTTCCGATTATGATTTTCCGATTCAAATTTAAAAAATCAGCTTCCGAATTTTGATTATCCGATTCGATTGCCTTTCGTTAACCCAGTAATGCCCCGGGTAGCAGATATGCTACCACAACTTCAACGACACAAATCATGCATACAATTTCCAATTCTATCATAGTTGCTCATTGTAGCACTAGTGC
The DNA here is from genome assembly GCA_907163375.1 of Prostheceraeus crozeri. NCBI lineage: Eukaryota > Metazoa > Platyhelminthes > Polycladida > Euryleptidae > Prostheceraeus > Prostheceraeus crozeri. Next base: position 19,188 of record CAJQUW010016154.1, read on the forward strand.
TACCCATTGTCTATTCTTAAAATGAATTTCATCGATATCCGTCATATTTCAAAGTCGGGCGGCAAATTTGAATATTGTTCTCATCAGGTGCTGTAACATGGTAAGTTCTTTCACGTCTTTCGCATAGAAATATATTTATATTTTCGACTAAATCATTATCATGGAATATTCAGGACTTGTACATTACTGTAGTGTCACATAACCGGTTAGATAACATGCCTAGTATAAATTATATCAAGTGGTGCATTTCTGCTACCACGAGAATTACCGTATGTAAATTATGTTGGTAGCTGATATGCTACCATTAATGACAAAAGTAAAATACTGAAAATACTGGATAAATTAAGACATAATATATCATTGCTATATGTTATAGAATACCAGTTTATCTTTTTAGATGCTAAATTATGTCGAATTCAGCCTAATATACTACGATTAGGCCCTATGATCACTATATATGTTTCACCATCGGTGATTAAGAAATGAGACGCTTCACTATTTCTAAGTGTATTCATTGGTTAATGCAGTGTACCGTATGTTAATAAAAGGATGATTATTCCTAAGCGTATACGAACAAACCAAAAATGTGCCGGTGGGGATTCGAACTCAAAACAGTTTTGGCGCTGTGCACGGTTACACATACAGCCTTTGACCACTGCGCTATCGCACACTTGCATATTGGGAAGACACGAGAAGATCTTATAACTATCAATGAAAACTGACTCAAGATGTGAATGAATTTGGTGTTAATTGCACTAAGATTAAATGTACTGGACCTATAACCCATTACTCCTCATAGCTTCTTACTTGAAATTATATATACATGTAGGCCTACATGTATGTATATCATTATCATTGTTTTGTAGGGTTTATCCAAAATAGTGTGATTGCTGTAGCAGTGTAGCCTATCTTTATTGATACTTTTAGAAACATGCGTAAGTATTTTTGATAATTATTTCAAGAATACCTTTCTGTCTTTCCAGAATGAACCTCGAAGAAGCAAATCTGATGCTATCGAAAAATTATACAAGAATAGTTCGCGCACCAACAGACCTACATCTTCCTTTGAATACTTCTCTGTTGCTGATGGTCATGAGAGCGGAGATGACAGTGACGATGACATCAATGACTCTGTGATGGAAACTATAGAAACCGTTCTCCTCAATATCGACGCGGAATCTGACGAAGACACCGACAGAATCGAAAGCGAATGTGCAAATGTATTGACTTTGAGTGACGCTGGTGAAAGTGAAGACAAAGGTCGAGGATGGAGACGTAAGGAATTTGAAGTAGAAGTGCAACCATTCCCTATTTTCGATGAAACGAGTGAGAATGATATGACTCCTTTATTATACTTCAAATCTTTTTTTTCAAACGAGATGTTACATGAGATAGCTGATGAAACTAATCGATACTATTTTCAAAACAAGTCACCTAAAACACTCGATACTAACCCGAAAGAGATTGAAATCCTTGTGGGCATTTTATTTAAAATGGGAGTCGTGCAAATGCCTTCGGTCCGTGATTACTGGGCAAAAGAAAATTTGTATGAGCCTGTAGCTTCTCAAATGTCTAGAACTCGTTTTGAGACTCTTTGTAGATACCTGCATTTTGTAGACAACACTGATGACGATTTAGACAAAAGTGACAAAGCATGGAAAATTCGCCCATTCATGGAGGCTCTGAGACAAAATTGCTTAAGGCCTAATCAAAATCAATGTATTGATGAAATATCAATTTCTTACCGAGGCAAAAAAGGACCAAGGCAATACAACCCAAAAAAACCTGCGAAATGGCACTTTACGGTGTTTGCCAGGGCGGACCCTACCGGCATTATTCATGACTTTTATCTTTACACAGGTGCGACTGGAGAAAAGCCAAGTGCAGCTGGTGTAAGTGGTGATCACATCATTCGTTTGGTGAAAAACCTACCCGAAGGAATTCCTTTCAAAATTTGTGCGGATAATTATTTTGTAGGATTACCCATGATACGATATTTACAAAGCAAAGGCTTTCATTTTACAGGAACATTTAGATACGGACGACTGCGGCCAAACTTCGTATCTGACAAGGAGTTGAAGGCAAAAGGAAGAGGTTCAGTGGATTATTGCGTTCAACAAGAAGACAACATAGTTGCAGTAAAATGGTTTGACAACCGTTTTGTTTTTATTGTCTCTACATACGTTGGTGTAGAGCCAATGATGACCATTGAACGTTACGACAGGAAGGAGAAAAAGTACGTCGAAGTCCAGTGTCCTCAAATAGTGAATGAATACAACAACAACATGGGAGGCATCGATCTTAACGATAAAATGGTGTCGCTATACCCTTATATAGGTTTCGCAGTAATCGTTGGCCTTTATATATATGGCATCATCTAACGCACATTGCCTTGGTAAACTCATGGCTCTGTTACCGAAGTGATTCGACACAAACAAGTGCAGGGCGGTTATCTTTGAAAGAGTTTCAACTGTAGGTTGCAGAAAGTCTCTTGAAATTTAATAAACCAGTTGGGCGTCCAAGTTTTCTAAAAGAACTGATGCCACCACGAAAAAAGCGTCTTCTAGTATCAATCAAGTCTCCTGACATACAGTTTGATCTCTATGATCATTTTCCAGAATACATGGATAAACGCAGCAGATGTGCACAATGTTCGAGTCGCACAGTCTTTACATTCGTTCGTTGTAGAAAATGTGAAGTGTATCTTTGTTTCACGAAGGGAAAGAATTGTTTTTACTTGTATCACCATATATGAACATTTACCGATACATGACTGAATGCTCAAAAATATGTTTGTGATCAATAATCATTCAAAATCAAAAAATTTATTCAAATATGTTTGTGTTTTCATTCGGACGTTATAAAATATCGGAAGAGAGAAAGAGGAGAGTCGAGAGAGAGAGAGACAGAGAGAACATGCAAGATGAAAACATATGTAGAATTGATAGATGAAAGAAGAGAGATAAAAATTAATTGAAATATGTATCCTCATAAATTATCATTAAATACCCGTTGTAGCAGATATGCTACCAATCAGAAAAAGATCAATAATTGATCATTTTGAAAATGCGCGGTATATACTGAAATACTTGGTGATTAATAAGTTCATCGCCAGAAAAAATAATTTTTTTGTTAACGGGAAGATATAACGGGCATTACTGGGTTTTAAAGCGCTTCGATTTTCCGACTCGATTATCGGATGAAAAGGAATTCAATTCGCATTGGTTACATTATCCTCGTACCGGTGCACCAACCAAAATTTTCATTCCAAATATCAAATTTATAATTCGACTCTTTAAACTAGTGATAGGATGACTGCGAGGAACAAAATCAAATGCAGAATTATGGTCCATCTTAGTGTGCATGAGGCCATTTTGATAAAGCGCACTCAGCCGGACTTTTTTACTCAGAAAGAGACGGTTGTAAAGTTGATTTTACCATGGTGACCATTTTCATTATGTTACTTTTCTCTTCTTCAAATCTCATTTATTTACTGTCTACTTACATTCCTTTTTTAGTTTAATGCATTCCCCTGACTTCTTTTGGCGGTTGCTTAGTACATACACCCAGTTTGATCTAACGAATGCAACGATGACGAAATAATCCCTGCTTAGCCATATGATTCAATGTGGGAGGGCAGGGCAACCGTTAGATATTCGGTAAAGTGAAAAAGCACTCTAGTTATAGACCTAAGGAATGCAACGATGTTCAAACTGTGTTGGAATTCTGTATCTCATTCATTCCGGTGTATGATCATGAATAGAACCAAAGGTGAAAATATTCGGTCATGAATACCTTGGTGTTGTCTTTCATCTATAAGATTTCTAGGACTGACCGGGTATTTAAAACAAAAGATTATACAAAATCTCATTGTAAAATAGCCACAGCAAAAAATGACATTCATGTGTTCATGTGTACAGGCTATGCACCTAAAACAGATATTGTGCTAAAGCAGAAAATGATGTGTAAATGCATTCTTAGACCTCATCTAAATCTACACAAGGCACATCCTTCAACAGATGAAGGTTACCTCGTAAATGCTTTGGCTTCAAAGTTTGCTTGCGTCAGTGAGTACCGTTCTCTTCGACCTGATGAATGATTCATGAGACATGACACCCTTTTTCCTTAAAACTAAGCTTACCACAACGTAGGTTACTGTAAACGTAATTCTATTTCGAAATGTTTTTTTAATAGTACATGTATGACGACATTGTCTTTATTTGTTTGCTTTTATAGCAAATCGGTTATTGATCAGCTTGTGTTCTTCAAACTTCCTCTTTAACTCACTTAGGATTTTTGGTTCACTTAACCTAGTTATCGACCATGTTGATCTTACTTCATTTTGCCACAGTATTATTTCAAGGGTACAATTTTTCCATTACTGTTCCCTTAAAGGAAACACATTTGTGTAAAAATTCAACAATTATACATGTAGACTAAAGGAAATATGGCCTTATTAAAATGTTGTGATGAAATATCAATACGAGCATGTACTTAGTTCTGCACAGCACTCGAGCATTGCAGTCTACATCTAGTAAAATCAAACCTAAGCTTACATTACATCATATATGCATGCTATGCGAAGCATTCTCAGGAAATATATACACTTCATTTCAAAAGAACTATGCTTAAATTCCTCGCTGTAAACAATCGTGATTAAGTAGAGCATATTTCACCAAAGCAAGCATGAATATTTATCAATATATATCTATTGACATTTTAACTGCAAGTTTAAGTCCTGATGGACCTTAATGTCACCACAATATTTTCAGTCAGCTGCTTTTCGTGAAGACTCGATTTTTACTGGAAATAATTTTAAGTGCATGTATTTGGCTGTTTTGATAGATTATATGCGAGTTTCACGTGCTACATTTGTGAGAATATACCTAATCCTGGGCTGTCCTATAAGTTGGTATTTGGGGTTCCTAATGTGATGATTTTTCATTCGTTTGGTTGTTGATAGTGGTGCTATTTTCATATAATAGGGAGTCCATCAACATACAAAGACAGGGTTGAACATAAATAAAAAGTATTCATATGTTGCTACACTGCCAGTACTTAAAAATGGTCACTCTATCACAAAAAAGTCACCAGTCAAAAAGTCTTAAGTAGGCCTTGTTTGCGGTCTACCAATGTGTATTATAGCCATCGTTTATTGCTCAGTGGATCATGCCATGTTCATATGTGTGAATATACCCGTTTAATATTCGTTAATTGGTATAATTTAGGAATCATTGATAATTCCATCTCCATTAATGCGGATAAAGAAGTAAAATATCAAAGCGAGTTTGGCCTTTATGCATCTCTAGTCTAGAATTGTTTCGCAGTAGAAATCGACTATATATCCTACACGTGGTGAAGGAAAAAGCTTTGAATCAATCTAATCTACAGTTATAAATAGAGACTTCGATGAAAATCATCCTGATATTCTCGACCACTCATGTCACCGAATTATTGCACAAGAATTGGGAGGATGTTGACCCATTTGGGTATGGTGATGAAATGCAGTACAAGGAAATATATTCCAATTGCTGGCTACCGTATATGCTCTACTCAGCATTCCAATAACCAGACCCCGGTGCCACGCTCTTGGACAGTTTGCTTCAAAATTTAATAGCACATTTGTGAACGTTTCTTTTCTAAAGATGCTAGTTTCCAAATTATTCGTAATATTTATTTTAACATCCCAGAATGCTATACTATTGCCTCCAATATCTACAGTAAATATTAAAATTTTGTGTTGTCTATTTAAAAACTGGTGAAACCGTTCTACTTTCTTTATATCATCAAAAACGCAAATGCAATCATCTACATATCTTGCGTATGATTGCATTTGCGTTTTTGATGATATAAAGAAAGTAGAACGGTTTCACCAGTTTTTAAATAGACAACACAAAATTTTAATATTTACTGTAGATATTGGAGGCAATAGTATAGCATTCTTGGATGTTAAAATAAATATTACGAATAATTTGGAAACTAGCATCTTTAGAAAAGAAACGTTCACAAATGTGCTATTAAATTTTGAAGCAAACTGTCCAAGAGCGTGGCACCGGGGTCTGGTTATTGGAATGCTGAGTAGAGTATATACGGTAGCCAGCAATTGGAATATATTTCATGATGAAATTGAGAAAATTCTGAAAATCTTTGAATGCAATGGTTATACTAAGAACTTTGTTCTTAAAATTGTTTCAGTACAATGAACCATTTATTGAGGGGGGACATTTACAATGTAAGTGTGCAGTTAAGGATGCCTATCAGAAGAAAATGGAAGTTCTGACAAGTCGTGGACAAGTGAAAAATCTGAGCTTTCATTATGACTATGACTGCAATGCGAGTAGATGGCTTACAGTTGAATGATTTGGTGCAAGAAATCTTTATCACACTGTTCATGTATCCGACGAAAACACACGAAACATTTTCATGTGTCTTGATTTGTGGGCTGGACCCAACAGGTCTTCTTTATCGTACCGTAATAAGTTTAAAATCTAAGTTAATAAGATTAATCGCATTTATCACGCAAGCTTAAATATATCGCAAATATTTTTATCTGAGCTATTTATACTATTAGAGCAAATATTCGTAAGTCTCCATTCGGTTCTGCTGCAAAGGAGACTTGTAGAATTCTTCCACTTCAGACGTCCTTGACACACTTAGTACTATCATCATAAGTTATTCAAAATTATTGAACGTGTTACTAATTTGAAAATGACCATCATTGATATTTCATGCATTTTAGGTGGTGAGATTGGTAGGCTGCGTGATACTTTGTAATTCAACATCAAAGTTGATTGTGTGATATGATGTCAGTTCTGATTGCTTCTAGTGAATGTCAAAAATCTTCAGAATCCCCACAGAAGCCCTATGGGAGCTGTGGGGATGGCCTCAATACCCATACCCACCCCATACCCATGGGTATCCCCACAGAATCCCCATTCCCACGGCAAGCCTAGGAATTCCCTAGGCCAATCCCTGAAGATTTTCTTCCATCGGGTAAACACACATGCGCGTTGTGAAGAATAACAAATTTATGTACTTATAAAAGTAATACAGGAGACCTCAGTCATCAATCAAAATTCTTCTTCTATCGTTTGCGATCGGGTTGAATTAATGATAGGGCAAAAGGATTCATTAAAAATCACTAGATGATTCTGTATGATAGCAGCGACCCAGCCGAATCGCGGATCACTTTAACCCCTTAAGGACTGGTGGTTAAAGCCAATTGAAATAACCCAGCAACCCTTATTTTGTCTATCAGCATAAAAAATAACTCATACAAACAAAAATTGCGTTTCAACAAAGTTTCGTTTATCTTTGGTTTTGATTTGAAATCTGCCATATCGTGAGGTAAGTTTTGCCTTATATTTCGAACCTCTCAATAATCACCGTGAGCACTTGTGTAACTCTTATTAGTATTTTCTCCTAGAAAATAACCCATATTAGCAGACTAGACCACTTGACGCAAGACCGTACAGACTAATTTGAATTTTGGTGGTACATATATGAACCACTTGTCCTCAAGGGTAAATTTTCTCTATTATATTCTAGATTTCAAGTACCTGATAAAACCAATATTAATCATTCACAGACAACAATAGTTGTACAAAGTCAAGCTGTTTATGACATTATTCATCTAAGCATTGACTTTTTTCGTTGTTGCATATCCTACACTACATAATGCGCAAATGTAGAATGTGTGCAGGTCGATAGTCAAGACATACGTACGGAGATTCAGTGGTAATTTTCTATCAGAAATCTGAATGTGCTAGTGTTTTATACCACTTTACTAATGAAGTTGTTGGAAACAATGAATAATCTGAGATTCTATCCGATCCTAAAAAGTGAAACCTCCCGCCAATTGCAAAGAATGCAAAGAAGATGGAAAAGGGTGACATATCTGGATCCGTGGAAGAAGATGGAAAAGTTGCATATTGTCAATGGATGGATAAAAGGCCAGTGACGATGCCGTCGAACTTCCTGAAACCTTGCGAGACATTTGCTGTGACGAGAAGGGTGAAAGGCCGTTCGACAAGAGAATCTGTTCAAAAACCTGTCATGGTGAGTAGACACTGAGGCCTACACATGCACTTTTGGATGCATAGAAAACCTCACATGATGAGTACAAGTGATAATATTGTTTGCTAGTATTATGTTGACTTGTATTATGTTCAGAATTGTACATGTACATGCAAATCAAAGAACAATGCAAATCATAGCAATCCAAGATCAATTTACAGTGCCGCACCGGCACTGTCATTCATAGGAAGCCGTTGTGCATGTGGACTTCTGGATGAAAGTATATTGATTCTTCCTCCTTTTGAATTAAAAATATCTGATATCGCCTATTACATAATTGTGCAATGTGCATGCAACCCTTCAATCATGTCGTGAATCAATGAAGCTGCATCACAATAGGCCTACAGTCCTACACGAAATATATTTTCAATTTTATGAAATCGATTTGTGCACATCAAGGTCATACACACAATTCGCAGAGAGCTAATCTAAGAGCATTCGAAGTACATGTATTTTGACATTTCCTAAATGACTCACTCTAAAACGTAGGATATACTCGTACCTGTACAACTGTCAGTTACATGACAGTGCTTACATAACTTGTTGATTGTGCATGCAGTAGGCCTTTGTTCCCTGCGTATTTCTATAATCACATATCTTTTACGCACAAAAATAGTTGCATGTAGGCCTACATGCGCAAGCAAATTGACGTTTTCTTTTTTCACAGGTGTCATTCTACAATTATGGGTATTGTTGACCTAACTGACCAACTGAAGGAGTGCTACCAAATCGATCGACGAAGCCGGGCAAAATTATATCTGCAAATATTCTTCGACATCATCAATTTGAGCATCCTCAATGCTCACATCATGTACCGGAAGAAAATGGATATTTGTGGCATGAAATCCCCAACACTGCTGCAATTCCGACAAGCAGTCGTTCGGAAGCTTGCTGGACAATTCAGTTCTCGACAAAGACTGCATCAAGGCAGAAAGAACCCGGGTCACTTCGTGGTTCCTGGCCATCACCTGCCAGTCTTGGGAGCCAAGCGCAGACGCTGTTTCCTGTGCTCAGGGATGCAGAATGACTGCAGAAGCAACGTGACATGCTCAGCATGTGAGAAAAGCTTCTGCTTGAATGTAACCCGGAATTGCTTCTATGACTTTCGTGCATAGTTTTTATCGTTTTTTTACCCTTAAGGACAAGTGGTTTATATATGTACCACCCTGTATCTTCACAACGAAAGAGAATTATTGGATGAAATTTTGTAGTTTTCATATTGAAGTGATGGCAAAAAGATCCCGCAAGAGTAATTTCAATTTCGATGGCCTCAAACACTATGGTTCTCAAAGGGTTAAAGCACTTAACAGTCCGATTCGATTTTCTGAACCGAATTTTCAATCTACTTCCGATTCAATTATCCGATTCGAAAATGAAGTTCCGAATATTCGGATAATCGGACTATTTAGCCCGATTATCCAATTGCCCACCTCTGGATAATATATAATAACCTCAATTCTGAATTATAACTTATTCAGAAATTATAACGAGGAAAGGCCATACTTCCATCCGGTTTCACGCCCTCTTGAATAAGAACTGCTCATGCCATAATATATTTATAAAATTCAATGGAAATCTAAATGAGTTAAAGCATAAATTAATCATAGAATTTTTAAAAAAATTAGATTTGGATGAAACTTGGATAGTTCGCTATGTTTAGCTAAACCTAATTAAACTTAGATTATGTTTCGTCCCTGTCTTAATTCTGTTACAAATCTGTTATTAACCCATTAATGCTCATAGTCCTTTTTAAGGACTATTCCCAACACCGATCATTTGACAGGCTATCCACTTATTTCAAAGTTTCATTTTGATTCAATCCGCTCACATCATGTTCTGGTCATGTTAAAATGATATTTTTGTATCAACCTAAATTACTGATAAATGCATTGAGTTGGAATATATGCAATGTTATATTATATTTTTGAAAGATTTCAATCCGTCCTGTTTTAGGACAGTGGGCACTCGAGTTCCCAATTTTTCAGTAAGTCAATCCTTTGCATACTTGAAATATAAACGTGTATATTACGGTACTTTAATTAACAGGATGCTTTAAATAAAATGCAATAGTAAAAAAATAATAATGAAGTGCAAAAGCTTCAATCGAATATTCTATCGCGATAAAGATGAGAAGTACAGAATAAAAAGCAGATAAATAATGGCAAACAGGCAAGTGTCGATTGTCATTTACTGTTGGAATGACAGTAGCTGTGCACACCTGACTTCCAATCGTCACGGTCGACATCCAGCAAGAACAGGCCAAGCTTTGACTAAGAGTGGGCCTAAAGAAATCTACCAAACTTTTTCGAATCACACATAGTTAAACTGTTTACAGTTCTAAAAGCAACAATAAGGTAATGTGTTATGAGTTTGTGCGCTTATTGTGTTGCTTATATATGCTTTTGCCACAATAAAATCATAAAGATATGTATACAATCGTGAAGATCTTCAATATATTGATTAATTTCCAATGTTTTACAATGCATCGACAATTTTCAATATATTCACAAGTCTAGTTTGTCTAGATTTGATATTAGCATACATTCATCTGTCAGCAGTACATGAATAATGCAAATCCATCATCATTTAATGAAAAGTGCTTCCGTAGCTCGCTGTTACATGCAAATATGATAGCAATTTGACTTAATCCCCCTTGTGCCCACCGTCCTTATAAATAGGACGGTGCTCGAAATAATACTTAATGATCTAAGATATCCCTAGATCTGTGATATTTGAACTATTAGATGCCTAGCGACCTATGTCACGCAATGTCATGCCGAACTTTTGAGATTTTATTACCTTGACTATTGTAATGGGTTAATTTATGTTTTTAATCATTCAGATTTATATTGGTTGGTCTTCGAATTTCATAAATATATCATGCCGTGAGCAGTCATCATTCTTAAGGGTGAAACCGCTCGGAAATATGCCTTTTCCGCATAATAATTTTTGATTTTCTATTTATTGGGACATTTTGGGATTTTGTTTATTTTCTTCCAATTTGAAAAAGAATCTGAGGAGAAAACTACATGTACATGTTATTATCCTTCTGGTGGTAGATCTTTAATTTATTAACACTATTCGATGACACTTTATACATTGGTAGGTAGTAATGTACTATATAAAGTAATAAAATTTAACATTCTAATCAATTAGTCTTGAACTTTGCTGGAAAATAAATGGTAAAATTGCATTAAATACGAAAACACAATTATTTAGCCTTTTTTTGATGAACAGATGAAGAGCATCTCCGAAGTGGAAACTCAAAAATATATTCGCATGCTCTATAGAAACTTGAATAGTGATCAATTATCAGTCTTCGTACCCAGTTCACCCAGAACAGAGACAACATTGGTTCAAAAGAAATACGGAAAAAGTTTGATCCTTGGAAATTCTGTAGATGAAGAACAAGGCCACAGTTTTTGAAGTTTTATTTCACGACATGTTTCGGTCAGCTCTCTTTCAGGTGCAGCGGTGGACTGACAGGCATTGTACAAAATCTACACTTTACGGAATTGAAATCACAATTGACAAAAGGCATACTACACTGAACCACAGAGCAAGCAATTGTAATCAGAAAATCAATATGGACACAATGAAGGTAGCGTGACGATGACAGGCTTATTGAAGTCAATCACTGACACTCAGATGAAATAAAGAAAACCAAGATAGTAACAAACACATTATACTACTGAAAGTGGACAGTTTGTATACAAATTAAGATGTGAATGAAAGTCAACATAAGTTAAAGTTATGGATAATGAAGTTAAACGTGAAGTGAAAAGAATGAATAAATGAATACTGAAAAAATAACGATCAAAAATAAGAAAGTTAATTTCCTAAAATTTTCCTTATTATTTTCAATCGCTATTTTTTCAGTGTTCATTTATTCATTCTTTTCACTTCACGTTTAACTTCATTATCCATAACTTTAACTTATGTTGACTTTCATTCACATCTTAATTTGTATACAAACTGTCCACTTTCAGTATTATAATGTGTTTGTTACTATCTTGGTTTTCTTTATTTCATCTGAGTGTCAGTGATTGACTTCAATAAGCCTGTCATTGTCACGCTACCTTCATTGTGTCTATATTGATTTTCTGATTACATTTGCTTGCTCTGTGGTTCAGTGTAGTATGCCTTTTGTCAATTGTGATTTCGATTCCGTAAAGTGTAGATTTTGTACAATGCCTATCAATATAATTAATGTGTAATATAAAAAAATTGTACAAAGCTAAAGCTTGTAGCAAAAGTGAAATTACTTTAAAGTCAGCATTTAAGTTATTATTTAAATACATTTACGAATTTCTTCAAATCAGCAGTGGCCGAATAGCAACTCGTCTGGCGACCCAAACAAATTCGTCGTATAGAGTAGCAAAGTCGACTATTTAGACTAGACTCGGCATTACACTCACGAGAGCGAATGCCCGACCTTTAATTTCCAGATCGGATTTAGGCCAACATTTTCTTTCATAGGATCAGTTTTATAGTTTATTTCGTAGTGTTTTCTAGCAAGAATTTTTCTATTTGTAAAGTGACTTTTTTAACTTTAATAACCTGGAAAATTGCACTTCTTTGCTGTTCTCACAAATATATTAATATGCCGTATTCAAATATAAACATCATGTCAATCTAAAGAAAGCAAGGCTTACTTGCATTAATTTTTAAATGACTTGTCTGGCAAATCCTGTGTTTTGTTAGGTGGGAGATTAATAAAATGTATATATTTGTTACTGTACAGCATAATCTGTAAGTTATTAGCCTTCAAATGATTCTGAATTTCTCAATATTTAAAGAAAAGAAAACACTAATTCAAGCAATAAATGGTGCTATCAACTTTCATAGACTTCATTCGATAAGTAAGAATTTAGCTCGCAAGAGCATAATCATTAAGTATCACCGAACTAAGATACATTGTTTGCTGATGCTCTCGCTGAAAGCTCAATTTCAGTGTGTTACATAAACCATGAGCGTCTTGCATATTCAATTTTGCGCCTTCCTCTGTGCAATGGCATGAATCAAAGATTATCCATGGCTTTTTTTCATGGCACTCATTAATTTACGAGGAAAAAGTTAAAAATGTACTTACCGTTTGGGTATCATCTTTGATGTAATGGAAAACCTTACTAATGTGATTCTTCGTGCAGCATATTTCGGCTTGACAAAGTTGAACAACAAATAGGCTTATCAATATGAGAAGCATTTTTAAAAATTTCGAAATTTCTGTCACTGCGTGATTCCTGAATCTGACCATCCAAGTGCTCGTACTGTGGTAATGACCAATTCAAAATTCATGTCAATCAAATTTTGGCATGGAGACGTCAGCATGCAGGTCTAAACCATTGTCTAAACCATGGACCAAACCGTGAGCTTCTAGATATCTAGAATTCCGTTAGTTCATGGACTCATAGATATACCATATAACACCTGGACTGAAATCTGAAATTCATTTCTGCACAAGACGGCCGATTTGCCTCTATATCTACCATAGTTGGTCAATAAAAGCAGTATATACCCAAGAAGCTAACAATGTATGATTGTTATGCTGGTTTGAAGTGTGGCAATTGTTGTAGTGTGATAAACAGCTGCATGTAATTGCCTCTCCTTTATCTCTGCTCGTTAAGTATCTCTGGTCATGTTAGACGCCGCCAGCTGCTATTACATGTTTAAGGTGTCAAGTCACTTAAAGCCGCTGGCGTTGCTAATAAACTGAACTTGCTTGTCGGTCTCAGCACAAGCCTGGTTGTTCTCTCTCTCTCCCACACACTCGAACATATAGTAAGGGCCAAGTTAGAACATGGCGTCGCGAATAGACTTTAAAATGGCTCCTTCCTTCGATATTGAATCCGAGTCCCATCTGTACCGTGAATGGCGATCAATGTGGACGGGATTCGAGTGCCTCAGTGGGATCTCTGCGATCAGTGACACTGATAAGCGTGAAGAAACTCGACTTCAGGCCTTCTATCTTTCTGTCAGCAAAGAAACTCTCCGCATCGTGAATCACTTGCCTGTGATTGACCGCAAATCCTTGGACTCCGTACTCTCTGCGCTCGAAGATCACATCGTCGGGACTACAAACGAAGTATTTGAACGTCGCGAGTTTTGGAAACGTACTCAACGTGAGAGCGAGTCGTTTGCCAGCTATATTCTTTCTCTCCGCGAGCTAGCTGCCCGATGTAACTTTGCGCGATGCTGCACGAGTTGCGAAGCTTTGCAACTCCGTGATCGGGTCACCACTGGACTGCGTGATGCTAGCACGATTGAGAAGCTGCTGTCGGTCGGCAGCAACTTGACCCTGGAGAAGCTCAAAGACATTTGTGAGGCTGACGAGTCTGCTAAGGAGAAGTGTGCTGCTGTTACTTCTTCTGCTTCCCTGAACGTTCTACGGAAGAAGACCTCGTCGTACAAGGCCGATAAGAAGAAGAAGAGAGAGACTCAGAGAGCGGGCGAGTGCAAATTCTGCGGGCGGACACACGAGTTACGTAAGGAGCGTTGTCCAGCCTACGGAAAGTCGTGCACTCAGTGTGGTGGCAAGAACCACTTTGCTGCCAAGTGTCCTGCTAAGGACAAGTCTGCTAACCTGTTGGGGTGTCTGATCGCGTCTGTGTCGTCTCCTGAATCTCTCGTCGAGGTAACTGTTCAGTCTGGCCGCGTCAATGTCGGCAATCTTCGAATGCTTCCTGACACTGGATCGGATATCACTGCTGTTCCGTCTTCAGCCTTGGCGAGAAGACCGAAGCTCAAACGGTCTTTCTTGCGCCCTAAACACGCTGGTCGCCAGCGACTCGACTCTGCCGGCTACTTCGATGCTGTTCTCACTCTTGGAGCTGTAGAGGTGTCTACTCGCGTTTACGTGATAGACATCTTGGAGACACCTCTACTGTCTCGCAAGGCATGTCGGGCTCTCAAACTCATTCCGGAGGACTTCCCGAAACAACACGTGGCATCGATATCTCAGGTCTCAACCTGCTCCAAGGACTCTCTGATGCAGGAGTATGCCGATGTATTTACCGATCGGATATCGGTAATGAAAGGTGATCCCTTCCGCATTGTTCTCAAAGATGGCGCTCAGCCTTACTGCGTCAACCACGTTCGCCGCGTCGCTGAGCCACTCAAAGACAAGTTAAAGACAGAACTCGATTCTCTTGAGTCTCAAGGTATTATTGAGCGTGTGATCGAGCCTACAGAATGGTGCGCCCCCATCACTGTGCAACAAAAGAAATCTGGATCGGTCCGTCTGTGCGTGGATCTAAAAAATCTCAACAAGTACGTTGTTCGAGAACGGTGGCAATCTCCCACTCCGTTGGAAGTGGTTACGGGCCTTCCACAGACTGCTAAATTTTTTACGACAGTGGATGCAGTAAAAGGCTACCATCAGATTCCTCTTGCCGAGTCCACGCGACATCTCACTACTTTCATCACTCCTTTTGGTCGCTACAAATACAAGCGCGCACCCTTCGGCCTATCTTCGATCTGCGAGCACTACAATCGTCGCGTCTCCGAACTCATCAGTGAGCTACAGAACACTTACCATGTGGTCGATGATGTCATCATCGCTGATGCTACCCTTGAGCAGCATCAGAAGAATGTGAGTGCATTTCTCACTAAGTGTCGTGAGCAGGGCGTTACTCTGAACAAAGACAAATTTCATTTCGCACAGCCTGAAGTGACCTTCGCCGGGTTCAAGGTCAACCAGACTGGATATACGGTTGACGACGACTTACTCCGAGCGATCCGCGATTTTCCGGAGCCGAAGAGCCGAAACCGACTTGCGGTCCTGGTTCGGGTCTGGTCAATCAACTCTCCTCATTTTCCGATCAGCTGGAGAAACTGATGGAACCTCTTCGTCCTCTTCTCAGAGAGGCTAACGAATTTCTTTGGACCGACGCCCACCAATCTCAGTTCGTGCTCACGAAGAATGCTCTCTGTACTGCTCCGTTCATGGCCTACTATTCTCCAAAGCGCAAGACTGCTCTTTTCACTGACGCGTCGAGGATTCACGGCATCGGATATGTTCTCAAGCAGCAGCAAGAAGATGGTACGTGGTGTGTGGTACGTGCTGGGTCGCGCTGTCTGAGCAGCGCTGAGTCCAGGTACGCTATGATCGAGCTCGAAATGCTTGCCATCGTTTGGGCCGTCATCAAGTGTCGACTGATGCTCGAAGGACTGCCCCAGTTCGAAATCGTGACCGATCACAGACCCCTAATACCAATTCTGAACAAATACACTCTTGATCAGATCGAGAATCGTCGTCTCCAGCGTCTGCGAGAGAAACTCGATCCCTACTCATTCTCTGCTTCATGGATCTCGACTTCGGAGAACAAGACTGCTGATGCTTTGTCTCGAGCCCCCATAAGTGAGCCTACTACTGCTGATGAACTCGGTGAAGATTTGTTCTGAACTCCCTCTCTGCCTCTGTTGACTCGACTCCGATCGACCTACCTACAATTCAGGCCTCTGCGAGAGCTGACGAGAATTATCAGTTCCTCCTTGACACTGTTCGCTGCGGGTTTCCAGATCACCGATCTCAGCTGCCTGAGTCCGTACGACCCTTTTGGAATGTGAGAAATCGACTGTCGATTGAGGACGACATCGTGATGTTACGGTTGCCGAATCGTCATTCCTCAAAAACTCCGTGCTCGAATCCTCGAGGACATGCTGCTGTCTCACCAGGGCATTTCAAAGATGCGTGAGCGAGCCACTGTATCATTCTATTGGCCTCGACTGACCTTCGACATCGAGAAGGTGGCCTTGTCCTGTCGTCCTTGCCAACAAGCGTTGCCATCCCAGCAAAAGGAGCCCATGCTCGAACGCATGCGGGCTACACGAGCCTTTGAAGCGGTTCACGCTGACTTTTTCACGTTCGGTGGCAAACAATACCTTGTTTACGTAGACGAGTACTCTGGATGGCCTAGCCTCAACTGTTTTGGAGTCCATGCAACTGCTCGCGATCTTATTTCTGCGCTCCGATCTCGCTTCTGCGAGAAATCTGTTCCCGAGAGACTTTATACTGATGGCGGGCCCCAATTTACTGCTACTGCCCTTGCTTCTTTCTTGAAAAGTTGGGGAGTTCAACACGTCATCTCATCACCGCACTACCCTCAGAGCAATGGTGCTGCTGAGGCCTCTGTAAAGGCCTTGAAGAAGATAGTTCGGGGCTGCTGTGTCAACAACTCTGTGGACATGGACAAAGTATCTCGGGTGTCCTACAATACTGCAATACGCCTCGCTACACGGGATCTTCTCCTGCCCAGCTTCTGTTCGGCCATCCGATCCGCGATCTGCTGCCTGCACACCGGCGTGCATTCGACGAGAAATGGCAGAAAACCGCAGACGAAGTGGAGAAGAAGGCAAGCTCTAAGCGCGATCAGGTAGTAGAGGAGTACAATACTCGCTCGAAGTCCCTGGCGCCCCTCAAGGTTGGTGATCCCGTGGTGCTGCAGGATCCTTCGTCCAAACGGTGGGAGAGATATGGTGCTATCGTTGAGATAGGTAATCATCGTGATTATCTCATCAAGCTGCCGAGCGGGCGAATTCTAAAGCGAAATCGGCGATTTCTTCGCAAAAGAGGTGTCGTGCTGCCTGCGAATGGGAACGCGCCGTCATCTCCACCTGCACATACATTGGCAGGGCCTCCGAGTGATTCCCGTGCGCGCGCTCATCGCGAGGGACGAACTCGCTTTGGCAGACTGTCCGCCAAGCCTCATCGACTCGAGATGACTCCTCGGTCAAACAGCTACGTTTAACTTTCTTGTGTTAGCTCTCTTCAGGAAGGGAGATGTTGTAGTGTGATAAACAGCTGCATGTAATTGCCTCTCCTTTATCTCTGCTCGTTAAGTATCTCTGGTCATGTTAGACGCCGCCAGCTGCTATTACATGTTTAAGGTGTCAAGTCACTTAAAGCCGCTGGCGTTGCTAATAAACTGAACTTGCTTGTCGGTCTCAGCACAAGCCTGGTTGTTCTCTCTCTCTCCCACACACTCGAACATATAGTAAGGGCCAAGTTAGAACAGCAATGACCATGAGATACGAATGCGCGTTAGCGCATGAGTATCTATGGTCATTGCCGCACGCCAAACCAGTATAATAATCACATTGTTCAATAGAAATCTATGGAAGTCATGAAATGGATATTTACTTGACAGGCTTATCGATAGCTCTAATTCTGATTTCTAAGCTAATATTTCAAAAAAAAGCTAATATTCTGGATAATCTATGTAGTCAATCCGTGACATAGTATTGTCTGCACGATTTTTCAAATCTATTTGAAATATCTCACATCATTTAGTCATCTCAGTTCAACGTTATTTCGCTATCATTATGGATGCCAGACTGATTAATTTGAGCAGATTTCCCAACAACATGATAAGTGGGCTCACCAGTGATCAAATTTCGGCTGAAATAGACAGACAGTATATAGAGGATAACGTCATTTGTGATGATGAATTCTCCGAACATTATATGGACGACATAGAACCGCTTTTTGGACATGCAACGGATCTCAATGATGAAAATAGTATCAAAGATCTTGAAGGTAAGTAAACCTTTTATTCCTTACCAATATTCCATAACAATATATCGGTAAATATGCAGAACAAAATGAATTTCTGTGTTGAGTCGATAAAACAATAAAAACGTGGTTCATCCACTAATTACACTAACTAATGTACATATAATTACAATACTATATTTTAATCGATATTTCTGTAAATGACAACTTGCTAATTAAACTGCATCCTGAAAATATTGTTATTCCATTTCAGATGATGTAACCGCAATGGAAAAATCAATGCAAATTGAATCAAGCATCAAACAAGAAAAGCATCACATGAAGATGTTTCATAACTTCTTGGAAAAGTATCCTGCTTTAAGCATTGATTTTAAACAGTGTACTGAGAGTGAATTAGCAAAAGTATTACGTTTGTTTTATGGATCTTTGAAGAAAACTGATGATAATAATTATGCCCCCGCCAGCCTCATATGTATTAGAGCGAGCATCTTTCGGTATTTTATGAGGTCGAGAAAGATAAACATAATTACTGACGATAGATTTTACGATGCGAATAAAACATTGAAATGCTTGGCCCGTAAATTCATCGCATGCGGAGGTCAAGTTAAGCATTTTCAAGCCATCGAATCTGAAGACCTCAGTAAATTATCGGTTTATTTTTGATCGCAGTAATCCGACAGTTCTATTACCCGAGACGTATTATAACATCATTTACTATTTCGGGACCAGAGGGAGAGAATGGTTCCGTAATTTAAGGGAGGATCGTTTCATATTTGATAAGGACTCTGAGGGACTCGATATCGTTAGTTTTAACGAAGGAAAAATTAAAAACGTAGGTAATGTTCTCACACGGGAAGGGATGGAGAATGTGAAGGAAGCGTTGATGGTATCAAGTGAAAACAAGGCTGAATGCCCTGTTACATGCCTGAAATTATTTTTAGAAAAGCGCCGTGAATCAATTGTTGATGGTGATTCATTATCCACCCCTTTTTTCCTTAAAGCCAGAAAAAAATTTTCGAGCAATTCTTGGTATTGCGAGAAGCAGACCATAGGTGTAAATACTCTCGGGAAACTTATGAGTATTATTTCAAATGAGGCTCAGTTAGGAAAGTCTTACACAGCTCACAGTATCCGACCGACAGTTATCTCCGAACTATCCCAAGCCGGTTATAAATTGACGGATATTTGCAAAATAACTGGTCATAAGCAGACGAAGACTGTAGAGAGATATCTGCAATATGGATGTCGACGAAAGTCAGAAATGAAGAGAATGAGCCAAAGTTTGAAAAGAAGTTTGCATGAAGAGAAATCGGAAGAAGAAAATAAAGAGGAAGAGAAACAAGTCAGTGTGATGGTCAAAAGAGCAAAAGATGTGCAAAGTTCACAAGACGTGATCATATGTGAATCGGAAGAAATAGTGCAAAAGACTGTTGAAAGAATGCCGACTGCCGTTCTTGAAAAGAATGGTGCCAGGCTAATGTTTTTTCTTTAGACATTTCTGTGTTTTTTGCACAGATGGTGTAATTTGATGTCATCATGTGTTTTTTTGGCATTTTTGAAAAATAAAAAAAGCGTGCGGACAATGATTGTCTGCACGCCTTTTGGCATTGTCAGAACTATGACTTTTGCATTTCTATTGAACAATGACGATATTATCAACTGACACTAGACAACAAAGTAGCTGATATTGCATACGTATAGGATATCAAACGATATTTGAAAGCATTATGTAATAGATAATGCATAGATTTGAGGTCATTATCTGCTATAATGCATGACTTTTTCCATAGAAGTCTGCACCAGGTTAATAATTTCCAATCAGGAAAATAATTACCTGCTTCGAGGAACTTATTAACCTGTGTACATAGAAAGCCTTACAAAATCATGCATTATCAACATAACAAACGACGGCCGCAGGCAAAGAACTTCAAAATGTGCGGGATCACCATCAGGAGGAGATAATATATCTCAAAGAAACAGAGAAAGAACTGCGAGAAAAATGTGAAACTCCCAAACCTGATTTAGGGGAACAACTCCGCACGAAATACAGAAAAATAAAGGAGAATACAAATAAATCATTGACAAGCAAAGAATCCGACTTTTCAAGTGAAGATAAAAGTAGCCCAAGAAAAATCCGAAAGAAAAGAAATATTGCTTCGAATTATGAATGTGATTGTGAAGGTGGTAGCAATACCATCCCAAATTCAAGTCCAAAATGTGCAACAATGTGTCATCATGCTGACTCAGCCCCGTGACCTCGCGTGACCTTAGGGGATGACCTTGCGTGACCTTAGGGATGACCTTGCGTGACCTTAGGGGATGACCTTGCGTGACCTTAGGGATGACCTTGCGTGACCTTAGGGGATGACCTTGCGTGACCATAGGGATGACCTTGCGTGAACTTAGGGGATGACCTCGCGTGACCATAGGGATGACCTTGCGTGAACTTAGGGGATGACCTCGCGTGAAATACGTAATGTGACTACTGCTGGTTTTATAAGTAGTGCTAAAAATGGAAAAATGTGAAGGCGTGATGTATTACTGAGTGTGTTGTGATGAGACTACAAGCAGAGCAGGAGTGACCTTGACCTATCATTTCATCTATATAGCTTGAATTTTAATCTTGTCCTCGTGCAATTTTTACTCACGCGCTACGCATGCTTACTCCATTTGCTTTTCAATGAATGTCATTCTTACATCAAATATGCAACTTTCTACTTAATCTAATATTAGTGGAAGTAAATGAAATTTGAATCGATTGCCATCGGAAGCAACAAAATATCAGTTTGACGATTTTTGTGGGATGATTTTCACGCATGTAGTATCTAACATAGTAAATGCATAAATAAATGATTTAGGCTTACTGTAATCTTATTTTTTAACTTCATTTAATTAAGAAATGTAAAATTTGAAATTTATTTAGTATGAAGGGCTAGAATTGTAACAAAGAAACAGAATCGCATGAATTTTTTAGAACCCTAGGCATTTGTGGTACATGAACTTTGATTACAAGACTATTTTGATGAGGTTACATGTCTATTTATCATGTGACAAGTGAACTGATACACTTGAATCTTCACAACAAATCTTTCCAATAATTTTGATACTACGAAGCCTCTACATAGATAGACCTAGAATCTTGAATGAAAATGAAACTAAATATGATATCAGAAAAGGAAATTGTACTCACGTCATTCACCCTTGAAGCATGTGGGTTAGGTTAGTCAAGTGGGTCAAAGATGTGGTGGGTCAGGTGGGTCGTGGGTCACATAGGCCGTGGATCAGGTAGGTCATGGGTCAAGTTTCGTTGACCCATTTCCAACTCTGGCGTGTCGTCGTTCAGGGTTGCGCGCTGATCATTTGATTGAAGGGTTTGAGGCAATCTTACCTACAAACGTGTGTGTTGTTTTACGGTAATTTGTTAATCACCTGATCTCCGGCCAAGCTCCTATGGAAGTAGCACCATTCTATGCCGGTGCATCAATTACGACACTCATCAAATCGGATAATAATACAGATCTTCATATTCGCCTGATTGCTGTTGGTGAGGTGGTAAGACGTCTAGCAGGAAAGTGAATTGTTAAATATTTTTCGGAAAAAGCCAAAGGAATTCTTAATCCTTTTCAATTTGGAGTATCCTGTCCTGGTGGAGTTGAGAAGGTGGTGCATAGGGCAAGAGACATCATCAATACTCATTGGAACGATGATGATTTTGTAATACTTAAGGTTGACATGAAGAATGCCTTTAATACAATTTCTCGACAGGCCGTACTAGAAGATTGCGCAAAGCATTTACCATCTCCCTTACCATGGGTTTCGTGGTGTTATAGTCAACATCCAAAGTTATGGCATGCTACTGGATCTTTGACTTCGGCTACTGGCGCTCAACAAGGGGATCCGTTGGGGCCTCTTATATTTGCGCTTACTCTACATCGTCTGGTGATAACTTTAAATGAAATACCTGAACTACACTCTAAACCAGCACCTCCTAAATCACACACTAAAGCGAGACACTATTCGTAACCAATAAAAAATCCTAAAGCAAAGCGTTTTAGGAGGCTAGCGCACTAGAGTTATTGTTCTCTTTAGTATGTCAACACTCTATTTCACGCAACCTCCAAAAATTCTAGTGTGTGGCGCTTTAGGATGCAGATTTCCCCGATTTTAGGAGGTGCTGGTTTACAGTGTATTAATTAACATGTGGCATTTGGATGATGGTTTTTTGTGTGGTACACGACAAGCTGTAGAAGACAACATTGCGATCATCCAAAATGCTCTATCATGGTCTGACTTGAGTATTAATCTCAAAAAGTGTGAACTGTTTAGTCAGCAAAGTCTAGACTCTTTCCCGCCAGAAATATTGAAAAGTAATGAATCTAATTTGGTGGTTCTCGGTGCCCCGATCGGAATTGAGTTGACTGATGATGTTCGGATACAGTGTCAGTTGAGTCTGAGACATGATGGACTTGGGTTGAGATCTCTTGAAAATCATGCTTCAGCTGCTTACTTGTCATCTGTTGTTGGAACAAATTCCAATTTAATTCAGACTAACGCAGTCTTTGATTCTTTACGATCCCGATTTGGCTCTAGTGCATCAGTGGTCACTTGTCGCAATCAGAGGTTCCTGTCAGGACTAATTGAGGAGGATCAGTTGGAGATTTTGATTTCTAACTGTACTCCAACTGCAGACATGGATCGGTTGATTGCTGTTTCATCCTCAAGAACGTCTGATTGGATGGCAGCTATACCTATTCCCGGACTGAATCAACATCTTGAACGAAATGAGGTTCAAGTGCCATCAAATTGAGGCTTGGTCTACGTTTGGGTGTCGAGAATTTGTGTCCACTGTGCCCAGGAAAAATAATGGACAAATTTGGATATCACGGTCTGACATGTAAACGAGGTCCGGATGTCGTACGTCGACGCAATCAGTTGAGGGACACCTTATTCAGCTATTGTCAACAAGTTCAGTTGAGTCCACAGCTAGAAA
Organism: Prostheceraeus crozeri; assembly: GCA_907163375.1. Taxonomy (NCBI): domain Eukaryota; kingdom Metazoa; phylum Platyhelminthes; order Polycladida; family Euryleptidae; genus Prostheceraeus; species Prostheceraeus crozeri. Next base: position 42,767 of record CAJQUW010016154.1, read on the forward strand.
AAAGTCCCGGCAGCAACAACAGCGACGTCCTAGTTCCTTCCTGGTCTCTCGGCAAGGCTGCAGCATTTGATCTTACTGTTGTACATCCGCTCAAACCACGTAACATTGACGGAGCGAGTACAACAGGGAGTGAATGTCTTGCTAATGATGAGGACAGGAAGAGGAGAATCAATGGGGATGCTTGTGAACTGCAGAACTGGAGCTGCATACCTCTGGCAGTTTCTGTCTACGGGTCATGGGGAGATCTGACCATTACAAGCATCCACAAGATCGCTGACCGCCTTGTGATGCAGAAGAATATATGTCGCCTAACATTTCTCGACATCAAATGTTCCAACGACTGGGTGTTTGTCTGGCTAGATTCATGCCATTGCATTGCTAGCTCGAACTCTACCAGAACAGGGTGACTTTTCTGTATGTTTCTTTTCTTTTGTAATGGCTTTAACATTACTTAGGTTCCTTAGGTCTTTTGATAGAATTTTTAAGAATTCAGGAAATTTCTTCAACTTTGATCACTTTGTTGCAAAATATTTGAAGTCCATGGTGCCATAAGGCACTCTATTTGGGGCATAGATAATCTGTATATACATGTATATTTCTGAATATAGAGATTTCTTTCATCAACACTGTCTGAACATTTTCCGTATTGATATTGCAAATTATCAGATAAGAGATTTACATGGTAACTAAAGTACGCTAACGTGCGGATATCACATATAATAAAATGTAAAAATTATTTGTATATAAAAATGTAAGATAGTCCTGAAAAAGACTCAAAAGTTCACACAGAAATATAACGAAAATATAAAATAAAACTGGAAAAAAACACTAAAACAAACATATACAAGAAGCTCATCAGCAAGATGACCAACTGCTTTCGTCCCGTTTCGGGTACTTTAACATCTTGGACGAATAAGCAGTGGAGGACCCACATCATAGGCGTACCCCATGAAAAATAAAATACACAGAAAATAACGTTATCCAAATATTGTGGATGTACTCAAATCATGCCACATTGGACGGACAATTTGTCTGCTTGAAAGCAAGCCAAACTTTAGCAGGAGTGAAAAATGCTTACGTAGAAGCTTTTCCATGCATCTTCTTAAATCACATAAAAGATAGCCTCTTTTTGTAAACAATTGGCATGTGATTTTAATCTTTTCAACAACATAGCATAAATGTGAGCAAATACCTAAATATCTAAAAATTGTACTCCCCATATATAGGAAGGAAGAATATTTTCAGGAAAGGTGAACAAAACAACTTCAAAAAGAAAATCATCTATCATCAACCTTGTGATAGACTGCTGAGTGGACTCCAACTTGAAAAAACTAATATTAATCTCTAAATACGCTACACATTTGTTGTTAATCCCGTTTCATTCCGCAATCAAATCATCCGGGTAGATTTGCATTAACAAACTGTCAAAATGTTGATAATTAAAGATGCATAAGTCATCTATCTCGTATTGAGTGACAATAACTTCGCAAAGCCAAATTTCTTGCTTGATACTAACATTTCATAAACACAAATTCACAATGGAGAAGAAAAAGATCTGCCAACAAAGGGTTACAATTACCACACATTGGAACTCTACAAATCTGCTAAAAATAAGTCCGCCAAGAACCACATAAACTTCAGATATTATGAAACGAACAGCGTCTATAAATTGTGCAAGATCAAAACAATGATAGCCATTATACATTCTCCTAGAGAAAAAGCTACGATTCCATCCCACACAAACATTTTCGCGAAGCAGAATCGAAAACCAAATCAGACAGTTGGAACAGGTGATAAAGCAATGTCATTTTGTCCAATATTAGTATACAGCGTCGACAAATCGTAAACTTGAGACGAAAAAACCTTATTACTTGAATTAACAATTTCTAAAGATTCCAAAGAAGATCTAATACTTCAAAAATGCCGGAGACCAATGATATTCTGTATAACATCACAATAATTCTTAAAACTTTCTCTAGCAACAGTTAAACTATTATTCAGTATTACTGAAAGATTCTTGGTCGCACAATGACGTGCTCCAGCAATAAATCTGAACTTGAATGAATTCTTATGGAGCTTAGGAATCCATTCACTGTCATGACCAGTCACGGTCAATTACAGGTGAATTTTCGAGATCAGTTAAATGTCCCCTTTCTGACACATGCTTAGCCATTTATGATCGCTCAAATTATAAGGCCTCAGCCACACTGTGAGCTTTTCCAAGCGTTTCCGAGCAAAGTGTTTTGCAGCAAATGTAAAGTCATCATTACAGCAGTTATAGACTGCCACACTGCGAGCAAAGCAAACCAGAGCGATTAATACCTTACGGACATACGTTTGCTCGAGACGCTCGGGACGCTCGGGATGCTCGTGGTTGCTTTGCTTTCTGTATGGCGGAGGCCTAACTCACGAATTCCGCGTACGTATGCTCTTTTCTTTCTTCCAAGATCCTTCCTGACATCAAGGGGTTTTGGTCGGCGCTGCATAAATATGACAAGCTACGATGACCATTTACTTGAAACAAAGAAGTCATCTTCATTATCAGATCAACTACTCGAAGTGACTCATTAAATGGAACCAATAAATCCAACGAACATGGATAATCTAACTTGTGACTCCTTAATCAAATACCGACGTACAGAAAAATGATTTCTCCATTATCTATTCGATAGTATCAAATATAACTTGATTATGAAGATTGAAATACACATGACAAAACAAATCGATGCAAGAAGCTTGCGGTTTGCAGTGAAAGTTTGTTAGTATCATTCTCCGATGTGTTGGAGATCGTCATTAGATTCGTTTTATGAAATGCACATGCTAGTGGCATGAAGAGCAACAGTTGCGGTTCTCAAATAAAGTTGGGGGATGAGGGCTACTTGCATGAATCTGCTGAAAAAGTTCAAGCATCTACACATCATCTCCGATCGGATATAGCCGATGAACTAAAGAACGTTCAACTCCAATAGCTAATCAGCGGTCGTCGTGCGTAGTTGTGTCTCTGCTATTCGTCGCAAGTGATATATTCATCGATTTATTTCTGGAGGTTCCATTAATTCTACAGTATGTGTTGGAATTTTACATCGACTTCTTCGTCTCGTGGCCCTGAGTGTTAATGTCATATGCAATTTTCGTCGAAATCCCTCTGAAAGTCAATATCCTGGGATTTTTGTGACATTTTGTGCAGCAGTGAATCTATCTCACTATCATGATCTGTAACTTCTTTGGTGTTGATGGTCTGCTGCTCATTTTGACGTCATCGCATATCAGGCACGTCTTGCAGAACATTTCTGCATTCTACGAATAAGTTCATCGAATATCATTGACTCTGTAGTTGTGTTGATGGTGCCGCGTAGCAGTGAAGCGGCTGGTAGTGAAGTACCTGGTTTGAGTCCTTCCTCTGTTACAATTTTTTGTTCATTTTCAAGAGTTATGGTGAAAGCGACAAGATCCACCAACAATTCAGGCAATGATAATCCGAAGTTGGCTATATTGAGTGATTTACAAAACATCATTAGAAACTTGAAACAAGATCCGTTGAGATCCTTCAAAGAGGAAATTAGTCAGTTGGAGATTCGGCTTAATTTCCTGACAATCGGATTGGCATCCTTGAAAAATTAGGTGATGATTGTCGACGGATCAAAGATTCACAGCAAAGTGAAATCAATTAAGAAGCAAGGAGTAACAACGTAGTCATTTTGGGTCTTCCAGAGAGCAGTGGTTCCTTAGAAGATCACAAAAAGGATGATATGGACAACGTTCAGAAAATCTTTCGCTTTTTGAATGTCACAGACATCTGTCCCATCGAGATTCGGCGAGTTGGAAAGATATCAAACAGGCCTAGTAAGCCGCGACCACTCAAAGTTGTCCTTCCTAATCAAGGAGTCAAACATTCCATCTTTCGCTTATCAAAGACATTGAAAGATTCCAAAGAATTCCGTCGTGTTTACATACAACCAGATAGAGCAAAACAGCAGCAACAAGATGGTTCGATCTTCGAAGGCAATTGGAAATGCAGAGAGAATCTGGTGAAGATGTGGTCAACTTTAATGGCAAGATTTGTCGTCGCTCTCACCTGAAACATTTTCCGAACCGATTTTAAACCTACAAAGGTTTCCTTCAATTTTATTAGTCAACGATTTCAAACAAGATTGATTAACTACGTGGTCTCGTTGGAAATATAAAACCTTCCTGGATTGCGGTGACTGAGACTTGGTCAGCCGATGTCGTCCCTACCCCTCCTTTTAACATCGAACATTATACCTGCTATAGAAGTGACAGACAGAATCGCGTTGTTGGAAGAGTGGCTTTATGGATCCACAACACTTTCACCTTTATCAGAGTGGACTATCATTGCTCCTTTGAGTGAATAGCAATGAAAAACAAATTACAAATACCATACCTATGTGTTTGTATGTACCTCCAAACCTGTGTGTGACTACTAAACAACTTATTATTGGTTTACATGTTCTCCCATTTTGATCGTCAGTTCAATAGCGATCCCTCTTTGAGTTTTATCATCTGTGGTGATTTCAATGACTTCGATGCTTCGATTTTTAGAGATTCGTTTTCTTGTGTTAATTGTGTAAATTCACCAACTAGAGAGAAAACTCTGTTTTGGACCATATTTGAATCTCAGATAATATTTGCACATTTTACTCAGACCTGCAGCAATTGGTCCTCCTTTAGGCTCTCCTGATCACAACAGTGTATTTCTATCGTCAAGCTCAACTGTTCTATCAAGCAAGTGTATGAGAAGGACAGTGTTTGATTATCGGCGACATCATTTAAATGAGTTTCTAACTTCATTGAAAGATGCAAATTTCAGTGCGGTCTATGAACATTTGGATGTGAACGAAAAACTGCTTGCCTTTTATGAGGTCCTATTTGCAGCAATGAGTAGCATTCCTCAAAGAGAAGTCACATTGAACGACACACTGACAAACCCTGGATAACTCCACTTTTAAAAGCTCTAATTGAAGCCCGATGGATTGCTTTCCGTTCAAAGGACTGGCCCCGTTACAGACATCTGATTGAAAAAGTTAGGAGCGAGATTATGATATCCAAACAACGATGAAGTGACAGAATTATGAATAAACGCAAAAATGTATGGGACATTGTAAAGGAGATTAACGGAAATGTGGCAAAGAAGTCGGGTAATAAACTTCAAACCCATGAGTTTCTAAACGAGCTATCGCATCATCTTGCCAATCGCTCCTATTTTGATGCAGACGTCGAACAATCTTCATTTCTAATAATGCTTGGAATATGAAAATCAATGAGGAATATGTGTATGATTTATTGCGACGACTAGCGACTTCCAACGAAGCAATCAACAGGCCCAGATTCTGTGACCGCCAAACTTTTAAGTGAAGCTGCCGAACTGATCTCGGGTCCTCTTGCCCATTTATTTCAAACTTCTATTGAGTCCAGAGCGTTTCCAGACTTGTGGAAAAATTCATACATATCTCCAATTGAAAAGAAGAGTAATCCTGACATAAGTGATTATCGTCCAATCTGCTTGTCTCCTATAATATACAAGATCTTTGAGAGATGTATGTTAACAGAAATGAAGAGTGAGATAGTGTCAAGTTTCGGCGATGATTAGCATGCTTGTCGTCCTAACTAACTGCTCGACGTCTACGGCGCTGATTAATCTCCATCATACCATTACTCCGTTTATGGAACAGGTAAGTAGGGTTGCTGTGCGGGTAACTTGCCTGGACTTATCAAAAACATTCGACAAGGTTCAACATAACCGAATTGTAAGTACCCTATTCGACAAAGGATTCAATACCGGTTTCTTTGACTTGGCTATCATCATACCTCGCATCGAAATGCCTGCGTATTCGAGCAAATAGTGTACTTGGTCTTCTCATTGAAGTCACGTCTGGGATTCCACAGGGGTCAGTATTAGGCCCTTTTCTTTTAAACATATTCATGTCCTCACTCAATGTGAAGCATCGAAATGCTCATCTCATAAAGTTCGCAGATGATATAACTTTGGTGGAATCTTGTGAGCGTGGTTGTGTTCCTCCATCATTTTTGTCTCATGTAATTGAATGGACAAAGGAAAAACGCATGTATTTGAACTTTTCTAAGTCCTGTGAATTATTAATTAAAAAGCCAAGAGTGTCTTACGAGGTCCCATTACCATATGCTGATAGTCAATATTCTATATTCAGTCAACCATAATCCGTTAGATGCAATCTGTTCTTCTGATTTCCAGAAACTTCTACGTGCTTCTTTTTATTCAGACACTTCGTTCACACTTAATCAATATTTCCATCAATGAATGTCCATTTATAATCAACCTTCTGGGGAAGTGTTCTATGTAAATCTCTTATCTGATATTTTGCAATATCAGTGCGGAAATTGTTCAGACAGTTTTGATTGATTTCATAGAAAACCGTCAATGCTACGGCATTCACAGTAACATGGTACTTCTACCTCGTCTTCTCATGTCTAGGACAATTTTCTGTCGATTATCAAAATTGATATCACTAACTCAAACCATGGCAAGGTGTCCATAAATTTAGAGTCCATAAATCTAGAGTCCATGTTGTGATATCCAGATAGTGATATCAAATTACGCGACTGGACTTAAAAACTATGTTGGTGGTAGAAATTGGCGACACGGCCCTTGCATTGAACGTTTTTGTTGATACTTACATCAAGCCGAAGATGCATTAGTGAACCTGCTGAAAGCAATATTAAATTATCGCACAATGTAGACGGTTTTAGGAAAGAATCTTACTTTGTTTGTTGATCTACATGTTTTGAAGACCAATACTGCCCCCGGTGAAACAAAACTGTCGAGAACTGTCGGTCCGTTGTCGGGAAGCCGACTCGGCTTAATGACGGCAAAGATCCTAATTTCCCGACTAGTTGCCGACGCATCGGTGAGCCGACAATGTCCCGACAGTTTCGCCGACACGCTACCGACAATTCCGCAACAGCCGCCGAAAATGCCCCGACAGTTTCGCCGACACACTACCGATAATTCCCCGACAGCCGCCGACAATGCCCCGACAGTTTCGCCGACACGCTACCGACAATTCCCCGACAGCTGCTGCCGACACGCTTTCGACAAGTCCCCGACAGCCGCTGACAATTCCCCGACAGCCTCCGACAATTCCCCGACAGCTGCCGCCGACAATTATCGACAATTCATTTGATGAAATTACAGCTATGAAGTTACAGCAGTGGCGTCGCGTGCTCCTATACCATAGGCTTTTGCTCCATAGTGGATTCCTATATTTCTGCAGCAGACAGCATGAACTGGATAAAATAATTAATTTGCCGCTATCTTAATTTCAGTGTATTTTCAAACACATACAAGTACATGAACATTCAAGTCATGCTGGCATCTATGACAACAGAATGAAATGAAATGATGTTAGAAATAGATACTGATATTTAACTGAAAGTTACACTGAAATCCATAGACTACCCAATGTAGACTATTCTGCATGTGAATTGTGATTTGTGATTCACTGTAAGTCCTATGTGACGGCCTCTTCTTCTGAACAGCTTTATATGCATGCAATCCTAAGCTGATTGTTCGTCAACGCGACTCTTCTTTTCCTAAGATTTTAAACGTCTAATGAAAATGAAAATGTGATGTCGATTTCTCACATGACGCTTGTTCGCCTTGGTGAGATTAGAGAACATTCACTCTCGAAGAAGCTCTCGCCAACGCAAGACTCTGATGTGTTTATTATAGTCTGTCAATCACTTACATGTTTTAAATTTAGAGCTGCTAAAATGTTTTTGTGCTCCTCCTCACATTCTATCCTTTGAGAGTGGTTTAGTTTTTATTTCAATGCCACGAACTTCGCGTGAGATGGTTGGAGTTTTCTGCATAATCCCTCGGACGACTGGCCGGCGTAGAAAATAACCACTGTTGAAATCGCCGCCATAAACATAATATCACCAATATGGCTTGAATCATTATCTCTGACTGAATCGTAAGCTTACATCAAATTATGGAAACTTCATCGCTATACCTTTCAGCGAATTCTCACCTTCCGACCCGACATTCAGCCATTGGTGAACGCAGACACGACGATTCAACGCGTCATCATCTTCTCCAAAATTTAGCGAAGCCTCGAATAGGCATAACTGGCGCCTCTCTCTATCTCAATCTACGGATTTGTGAATAGATATTTTCTTACATTGTTGCTATGTATTTGCTTCTGCGCTTCTATCGGGAGAAGACGACTCTAATTATCAGCTAAGCGCACACGCTCCACATATCACACAAGCACACAACTCTCTGAGATTTGCTGTGAACACATCCCCGTCTCAATGTGTGATTGCTTAAAGATCCCTGCAGTTAACAGCTGAGCGCTGGCGCTCGTAACGTATTTGAGAGTAGTGACTTGAAACTGCAAAGTGTATGTAAAGTTGTAAACTTAAAGATCCTCTCAAAAGCAAAAAAATTAAAACTACTTCAATCAACCTTTGTGTTATGAACATAAATAATTATTTTTGGGTATGCGGCGAAGGCCTCGCAGGCACGGAGACGAGGCCACTGGTTATAGCCTATTTGACGTTGCAGTAAAATATTGAAGAAATTTGCTGTTGATATTGATGAATACTGTTGATCGCTGTCATCCTACTACGAAATGCTCCAAGGATTAACAGCAGAAAAACTCAATGCTGCTAAAACCAAAACATTCGGAGGCAGTAAAAAATAATCGTACAAGAAATTACTTTAGCGACTCACCTCAAAAGTAAATGTCGGCCTACAGAACAGTGGCATGTTTCTCTGCCATCGGCTGTGCTGGCTTGGTAGTATCAAGTTTCCATTTATGATGTCTTTTTGAGAGACAACGATTTCGGTCTAAAATGCGCAATAAGATGCTTGATGCAAAAACATATTGAATATTATTGACGCATAAAAAGAAGAAGTTATAGAATTTAATATAATTAAAATAAATAGGATCATACATTTAGGATAACATAATAAAAAGAAAAATGACATGAGCTTTTACTCACTTCATGTAATTATGCTGCTTAAAATCAATAACATTACATTAATTGCTCGACCTGTTGTTACATTTATTTCCCGGCAAAAAATATTAAAGCGACAAGAATCACTATAATTATGTATTACATGAGCACTAGACAAGTTCCGATGAAAAATGTGTCATAAAACAAATGACGAAATTATGATGATTGCGAAGGAGATAAAATGTAGTCTGGAAATCTCCAAAATCAAATATGCAGCTGACGATGAGTATAAAAAGGAAGTACAAGTATGACAAATATATCCATATCAGAACATCATTGCGAGTGTGGACCAATAGCGCAACTTTGGAAACAATTACAAACAGCTAACAATCATGAAAAAGAAATAAAGCAAATGTCTGTCCGATTGTAAACATGATTCAGAGGGTGGGTCAAGTCAAGTCTAATTTGGAAATCTTTTAAGACAATTATAGAGAGCCAACAATCACGTAGAGATGATGCCTCTTTGCTTGAACATTAGCAGCAATTTGGCATTCCCTTACTTTTGAATCATTATCTGATGTAATTTATGCATGTGTAACTTAATGATGTGATTTATTCAGCCGTTATTGAACAATTTCGAGTAATTTCAACTACAGAACGCAGTCATCTTCAGGGTATAAAATGATAACTGAACTGAGCATACCTTGATGGAATTTTAGGCATTTATAGATGCATGAATGAAGAATATGCATAAAGGTATATTTCTAAATGCTTTAAATTTTGAAATGCTTAAATTAATTTGTATTTTTTTACTGCTAAACAAATGTAAATAAATGCAAATTAATTGTTGTTTTTCTCACGATGAACGATGAACCTTCAGGGAACATAAATGTTAGGTCCTGTTTAATTAATTATAAGTTAGACAAATAGTCCGGCAAACAGAAGCTTCTGCAGGGAACAAGGCTGAAAATGAGGTTTTCACAATGATGTAGGCTGCACTCGATGCCTACCACGAATCAGCGCATCTGCAGAGCTCTAGCTAGTTCCTCTTGTCAGACAGGACCAAAGAAAAACGAATTTTTTTGATAAAAATACGATTTTCTCTGTTTACTCTCAACAGTTGAAAACCATAGAGCCATAATTTTTGACATGGACATGATATGAAATGACCAGACGACATATCATGCTGAAAATTATAGCTCTAGACACAATACTTTTCAATTGATAAGAAAAAACATAGAAAATTTCATTTTGTCGGAAAAACGTCAATTTGCGTCTCATTGAAAAACATTTGCTTTTCTTTGATCCTGTTTGACAAGAGGAACTAGAACTCGGTAGACGTGCAGATAGGTAGTCGCAGCTAGGGTGTACTACATCATTCTGTGAAAGTCTCCTTTTCGACCTCGCTCCCTGCATAATTCGTTCTTGCTGCCGGACTATAATATTTATGTTCCATGAAGATAGTTTCGTGAAGACAAAAAATTAATTTCCATTAATTTATTTTTCATAAAATGATATGATAACTAACTTAGCATTCCCTTACTTTTGAAATGTTTACATTGAGTCTACGTATTTTTTCACAATTGCATCAGTTATGGCTTTCGTATTTTCATTTGTATTTCGATAACAGTATCAGTGCAAAAAAGAAGCAACGAACCAGTGGAAGTATGATAACATTATAGTTTAATTGAGAATGTCAATATAGTCCTGTTTCCACAAAACGGAGCATGCACTTGAATTTTTACAGTTTTCATCATCATTATGTTATTACTTTGCCAATTTTAGATAGATGAAGATTGCGACTACATAATTCAAAAGTCTTTGTCATTCAGGAACTCGTCCGAAATGTTTAGCCTTGGTTCATCGGGCCAAGAGCCGATACACTACAAATCAATACAATACACTACACTGTAAATCGCTCAATACCAATCACATGCGAAGGATGCATACCAAAATATCTTTTTGGTATATTTCTATATTCTCTTGTTATATATTTGTAAGCTTTTCGTATGTTATTTCAAATGTGGTATGCTTTACATACTAAAGCCATACCAGCACAATGTCAAAGGAAAGCATCAATCATGTCCTAAGTATGTTGATATAAAGCCTTTTGTCAATAAAGATCACACAAATGTTACTACTGTTTTGTAAGTAGTGAGATAATGACATTCAAGAGTCATACTTTCAATACTGAATTCGATTTTAATACACGTAAGTCTAAGGCATTTCATGAATAATCAATAAGATTTCAGCCATCAACAATTATGCATTATGTAATTTTGAAATCAAGCATATTATCAATACGAAATAAAAACACATTATAATTCATGAACGCAAAATGTTTGAGATATATAAGTCAACAAGATTTCACTAAAGATATCGTTTAAATGATATGATGTTTATCAACTTGGGTCATAAAGTAGAGTTAACTATACGACCTGTTAATGTTGCTAGACAAGTAGCAACGACCACAATCTCGTGGAGCATAAAATTCACAATAAATCTTATCTAGTTAAATATCACTCTATCAAACAAAAAATATTCACGACTGGTATTACCGAAAAAAGTTACTTGACAGTGGCATGTAATATATATATATCTACATATATTTTGCTATGTGACTTAAAGCTGCACATACCAAACATATACCAGAGGCATACGAATAAGGATGAATTTGCACCGGGTTTCGTATATAAAACATACGAACAATTCGTATTTCAGTGTAAAACAGCCAATCACAGACAGAAGTTCGTATCGCTACATATCAATCACATGCGAAAGTAAGTGAGATGTGGTATGAAAAACATACCAGAATTCTGTAGACATACCAGAGTCTCGTATCAGATGTTAGTTTCAAATTGTATGTGATTTTGCTATATGTTTGTATGTAATTTTCGTATCCTCCGATTTACAGTGTAGGTGACTTTGCCACGCGTAATTACCGAGCACCCCAAACATCCGCGGTTAAGGACATTCTATTCTTCTACCCGCGTACATACGCGCTGTATTAAGAGTCAGAAATCACGTGATCTGATGCTGTCAAAATATGGGGAATGTTTATGAATACGCGCGGCCGAGTGTTTATGGTTTACTCGTCGTCTACGGTTGCCAGCGTTGCCGCTTGGCCCACGGATTAACCGCTAAGCATGTTCTGTCTGCCCTGAGCATGAAATTGAGGTCCTGTCACATGGTTTAGCCTCTCATACATAGACACATGAGACTTAAAATCAACATTACAGGACTGCCGACAGATGTTGCAGGAATGTCACGCACAGCCACGGATTAGGGTCATGTGTAATAGGGCGTGAATTACGCGTAATTGAGCGTGGCGTAGGTCTAATCACTGCGGTAATTTCACTTTCACATAGAAGTTTTATAACCTTTTTCGAACACGAATACTTACTATCGCTTTAATGGTTGATTATTGCTTGACATCATTGATTATTGATCGCTCATTCTTGAGAAGAAAAAATAGTATTAATAGACATTAATAAAAAAGGATGAACTTTTCTTATCATGTATTATTATTTATATCTATACACTTTATTCAGAGTTAGAAGCTAAAAACTGTTACATTTACTAAATGAGGATATTAACTTTGCGACCGATATCCCTGAAAATAACTACTTGAACTATTATACGTGTATAAGATTTCACTATGGGTTAATAGTAAAATTAATTTTTGCCATTATCAAAATGAAATCGTGTCAAGTTGCTCCCGTCCTTTACTAAACATAGTTGGGTATCCAGTTAACACCTTTGACAGCATCGATGAAAGAAGTACAGCTCTAATTCTCTTGGCATCGAACCTGGAAATAAAATCAAATTTCGTCTCAAGTGCTCTGCTAGAGATGGTCGCTCTGCTAGAGATATCGTTATCGACAAACGCTCGCGTAAATCAAAAACTATGTTAATGAAAATAAAGTTGTTCTAGATATTGAATTTATCAATGATAGTTTTTCTCGCAAAATTAATTATCGTATTCGTAAACATAAACCGAACATTAAATTTGCAAATTAAGGTAACAAAATTATGTCACTTATTTCGAAACGAGAATAATAATAATAATAAACACTCTAATTGTTTTCTTTGTAGTAACTTCTTATTCAATAATTTAGTATGTTTTGTTAATATTAGTTTTGTTGTTTATCCGTTTATTTGGCATTTTAGTTCTAATAGTTACATAGATGATCTTCACGCCCTTTTGGTTTGAGATTTGATGAACATCGCAAAGGAGCCACCCCAATGGGTTGTTCAATGTGCCCCACGCATGGGGAACATTGAATCATTTTGGTAGAAATTTTAAAATTAAAATTGTAAGGAGAATATAGTTGACCAGTTTGCGAGTCAGGCGATGAATTTCACAGGCAAGTAAAGAGAGTTTCTGATTCGATATAATTTATTGGTCGATTACACGTCACACAGCGTGACGGGCCTTCGGCGTCCAGCGCATTCTTAACGGTCGATGGTCAAATGGTGGTCTGCAAACTCGGTGTGAAGATTTCTAAAGAAGTGACTGATATTAAGAATTGTGTTGCTTGTTGAATGTGAGGTGATCAAAGTGAGAGGGCAGACTGTAGCAAGGTAATTCATGTCTTCTATTGATTGTTGGCTTCAAGGGTGTAATTGCTTTTGCTTCCGTGAATGTTGTGTCTAGAGTGTTCGTCAGCTTAGCAATGAAATTGACCTGAAAATCCTCGATGCTACCTGGATCATTATATTTATTTTTATTATGCTCTTAGAGAGCGCTGGATGCAGACTTATTAATAATTGCACGGCTTAATACTTTAGATGTGAAGCATGTATATTATCAAGATGTTTTGATCAATTACTTATTTCGAAAAAATTTAGTCTCTGATCAATCTTTACCATAGATTTACCATTCTAATCTCTACCACAGGATATTTTCTACGAAAGACCAACAAAATCAAACGAAACAAACAAAACGAAGGTCAGTTGGCATTGCAAGAAATTTTCAAGATGAATAATACCTCTGAATTCTGTTGATCAGACCAAGAAGGCTGATGATGAAAAAGTCTCCTTGCTTTTCGGCGTAATAATTGTAATTATATGTAAAAGAAAATTTACAAGGTCCCGACGCGTTTCGCGAATTCTCGCTTTGTCTAGGGACGAGCGTGAAGAGGACAAACTGACAGTCAAACTCGTCTTGAAATAGATGATGGTGATGTCCTCTTCAAGACGAGTTTGACTGTCAGTTTGTCCTCTTCACGATCGTCCCTAGACAAAGCGAGAATTCGCGAAACGCGTCGGGACCTTGTAAATTTTCTTTTACATATAATTACAATTATTACGCCGAAAAGCAAGGAGACTTTTTCATCATCAGCCTTCTTGGTCTGATCAACAGAATGAACAATCGTCAACTCCTGTTAACGGCTATCCTCTACAATACCTCTGAATACCTGACTTTTTCAGTAGCTGTATCTCTGAAATCAAGGTCACACACCATTGGGTATCGTCTGACATAGCGACAGAGAATCGAGCGCACACAATTGTACTCAAACAACTTCTCTCCACCAAACAACAGCTCTCAGTAGACAGCAGCAATTGTTTTCGAGCCTTAAAATTTGTATGAATTCCGCCCCCTTTCGATGCTGTATGAGGTGCAGCCATCACCCCTTTCAGTGACACTGACTCAATCATTTTTCATGAATGAAAAGAATACGAATAAATGAAGTTTGCTGTATTTGAGATTGTCAAATCTATCATGGGTTGGAACATTTGATGTCGAGAAATGTTAGGCGACATATTCTTCTGCATCACAAGGCGGTCAGCGATCTTGTGGATGCTTGTAATGGTCAGATCTCCCCATGACCCGTAGACAGAAACTGCCAGAGGTATGCAGCTCCAGTTCTGCAGTTCACAAGCATACCCATTGATTCTCCTCTTCCTGTCCTCAGCATTAGGAAGACATTCACTCACTGTTGTACTCGCTCCGTCAATGTTACGTGGTTTGAGCGGATGTACAACAGTAAGATCAAATGCTGCAGCCTTGCCGAGAGACCAGGAAGGAACTAGGACGTCGCTGTTGTTGCTACCGGGACTTTTTTCTAGCTGTGGACTCAACTGAACTTGTTGACAATAGCTGAATAAGGTGTCCCTCAACTCATTGCGTCGACACCCAAACGTAGACCAAGCCTCATTTTGATGAGCACTTGAACCTCATTTCGTTCAAGATGTTGATTCAGTCCGGGGATAGGCATAGCTGCCATCCAATCAGACGTTCTTGAGGATGAAACAGCAATCAACCGATCCATGTCTGCAGTTGGAGTACAGTTAGAAATCAAAATCTCCAACTGATCCTCCTCAATTAGTCCTGACAGGAACCTCTGATTGCGACAAGTGACCACTGATGCACTAGAGCCAAATCGGGATCGTAAAGAATCAAAGACTGCGTTAGTCTGAATTAAATTGGAATTTGTTCCAACAACAGATGACAAGTAAGCAGCTGAAGCATGATTTTCAAGAGATCCCAACCCAACTCCACCATGTCTCAGACTCAACTGACACTGTATCGGAACATTATCAGTCAACTCAATTCCGATCGGGGCACCGAGAACCATCAAATTTTGA
This sequence comes from Prostheceraeus crozeri, assembly GCA_907163375.1. NCBI lineage: Eukaryota > Metazoa > Platyhelminthes > Polycladida > Euryleptidae > Prostheceraeus > Prostheceraeus crozeri. The sequence goes on from CAJQUW010016154.1 coordinate 58,316, forward strand.
TTCATTACTTTTCAATATTTCTGGCGGGAAAGAGTCTAGAGTTTGCTGACTAAACAGTTCACACTTTTTGAGATTAATACTAATAAGTCAGACCATGATAGAGCATTTTGGATGATCGCAATGTTGTCTTCTACAGCTTGTCGTGTACCACACAAAAAACCATCATCCAAATGCCACATGTTAATTTCAGGTATTTCATCTAAAGTTATCACCAGACGATGTAGAGTAAGCGCAAATATAAGAGGCCCCAACGGATCCCCTTGTTGAGCGCCAGTAGCCGAAGTCAAAGATCCAGTAGCATGCCATAACTTTGGATGTTGACTATAACACCACGAAACCCATGGTAAGGGAGATGGTAAATGCTTTGCGCAATCTTCTAGTACGGCCTGTCGAGAAATTGTATTAAAGGCATTCTTCATGTCAACCTTAATTAAGTATTACAAAATCATCATCGTCCCAATGAGTATTGATGATGTCTCTTGCCCTATGCACCACCTTCTCAACTCCACCAGGACAGGATACTCCAAATTGAAAAGGATTAAGAATTCCTTTGGCTTTTTCCGAAAAATATTTAACAATTCATTTTCCTGCTAGACGTCTTACCACCTCACCAACAGCAATCGGGCGAATATCAAGGTCTGTATTATTATCCGATTTGATGAGTGTCGTAATTGATGCACCGGCATAGAATGGTGCTACTTCCATAGGAGCTTGGCCGGAGATCAGGTGATTAACAAATTAGCGTAAAACAACACACACGTTTGTAGGTAAGATTGCCTCAAACCCTTCAATCAAATGATCAGCGCGCAACCCTGAACGACGACACGCCAGAGTTGGAAATGGGTCAACGAAACTTGACCCATGACCCACCTGACCGATGGCATATGTGACCCACGACCCACCTGATCTACCTAACCTACATGCTTCAAGGGTGAATGATGTGAGTGCAATTTCCTTTTCTGGCATCATCAAAATAAGGGAAGTATGGAATCAATGGTTGATTTGTGGCGACAGCTATGATATTACTTTTTCGCCAGCTCTTATAAGCAGTTTTATTTGATATCGCAATTGACAACAGAATAGTATTGAAATATTGAATGGAAGGGACTGAATAGCTATGTCAAAACTATGAAGTACACTGTAAACCAACACCTCGTAAAGCGAGCTGAATCATCTCCTAAAGCAAGACACTATTCGTAACTAATAAAAAAATCCTAAAGCATGCGCCTTTTAGAAGGCTAGCCTCTCACCTCCTAAAACATTTTTTCAATGACATTTTCTACTTTTTCCCTTATGACAATGCATACTACTATCTTTATTCAGCAATAGACGGGCTACGCATTATTTATTGCAGACAAAGCTCTCATTATATTCATTCAATATTTATCTCTTGCTTCACAAACAACCCTCTAAAGAAATAAGAACAACCCCTGTAGTATTGTTATGAAAGAAAACATGACATTAGTGTTGTACTTTAAAGTACAATTCGAATACATGAAACAATTTATAAAATTTAATATATTTATTAATAATTAACAATAATTAGTAATATATTTATTTTATAAAACAAATTTGTAAAATTGACACCCGGTACCAAAATGAATGCATTCACAGGTCTATTGATGAAACAGATACAGCGAAATTTCATGTATACATGTACTGTACAATGAAAATTTTGGCCTGGCCACGCAATTTTCGGTGACAAAAATACAAATGCTGCATAATATAATCAGTGTCTGGACAGTATAAAATGTCAGAAACATGTAGGATATTTATTACAGAATTATGTGGATAAAAGCATGTGTGAGATCGCAGATCAACAGTTACAATAAAGATAAAGTAACAAATAGAGTCCCAAGATGCGAATATCGAATAACAATCAAATGCTAGATATGCAAGTCAATCTCTATTATTTTTCAAGTAAATTACGATCTAAACTAACAGATATTGCAGCTCTAAAACATCATGGAAAACATCAAGAAATAATTATAGAAAGATAAAACTAAAGAATTCAAAGTAATTTATGGCACAAACAAAAATTCACAGAGTTTTGCACTGATCTTGATGAAGATGTGACGCTCACGAAGAAGAACTTCCAGCAGTTTTTACGGTGGTCAAGTACTGTCGATTGCGTTGGAGATTATACGTATGAAACAAGACTGCATGTACCATGATGGTATAGATCCATCATCAAAGCGTAATTCCCATACCATTCCACTCAATGGTATAATTTCCATCCGCCAAAGCACCTATTCAATATTTGGACACCACATATTTGTATTCACTGATATTCAAGTCGAAATGATTGCTGAAAAGAAAAAGGAATTTTAGTTACGAACTATGGAGTGAAGGGAAAGAAATAATTAACTTTAAGAGACAAGAACGTCAGAACTAGATGTTACATGAAACAGGCTGAATATTTGACAGATAATTGAAAACAAAAGAATTTCTTATAAACATGCATACACAGAGCATATCGTGTTTTTTAAAATAATTTTTATTACGCTATTTATTTTGATATGCGCCTACATAATGTAATTTATCAATGCTGAATTGAATACATGTACCTGTACTTTGATAAAATAATTGAAACCTCTTGTTGCGGAAAATTGGCTCCTTTCTTAGTTATTTGATGTTCTACAGATTATGGAAATTCACGATTTTCAGGTCTCCAACAAATAGCAAATATTATGCTAATAATCCATATTCACAAGTACTAATTTTCGTTTGAAAGTTCTAATGCAATACTGCACATGTTTCTTATTGATTCCCCCACTTCAGACATCACACACTGTCTTGTAAACTGCTATGTGTCGACAACAAGTAGCCGTACTTATTAATCAGGTGAAAACACTATGAGCGTCACAGGTCTCTACCAAACATACATGAGCTAAGTTGACTTCAGAAATAATAACTGGCATAGCTTATATGGCCCAAGATCGTCGTTAGAAATGTAATAAAAATGAAAAAAATGGAATATCTCCTTTTCTACTGTGATTTACTGGCCATTGTGAAGGCGTCTGAAACTGTTCAGTGCTAGAGGTTTTGGTTCTATGTGAGTATAGTTCGTTTGAGGAAACCTGCATGATATGTGATGATTTTATGAGAAAGAATAAAAAAGTTCCACTCAATAGGCGGACATTTTCTTGCTATCAGAAATACCTTATCATGTATTTTTACAGAATAGAAATATTCTATATAAGTTAATTAATCTCTCTTTTTTTCGTTGATGACTATTTGGTCTTTCCTATTTGAGAACTTAATAATAATGACTAGTATGTATGAATAGAGTATGTGAGAGACTTTCATTGCTAAAATGGATTTACTTTTAAAAGTAGCCAACAGGATGGACTGAATATTTATAGGAAGTCGAGCACTTAACGCCGCACATTAGAAATACGTTGCATACAATAATGTCTGGACATTGTAGAAAAACCGCAGTTATTTCAATACTGACAAAAATGATAATTATTGGCAGAAGATTCTATATAGAAATATAGAAGATTTAATTTTTCAGTAGTCTGTCAGCCCTAGTTCGACATCCGGAATTTCATATATTTTGATGAATATTTATTAAGCGAATTCGCAACTATGTTGCGGCAGAAATTATACAAAATAGATAAAAAAGGTTAAAAGATTGAATGCGAAATTTTAAGCATAAGTTTACAAAAATATGTTTCTTCTTAAATGTCCGAATCAGGAAAGACTGAAGACAATTATACTAATTTAAACGAATGTCCTTCAGTGTCGTCTATTGCATTTTTTCGATGTCTATGCAGCTATCTGACTACAGATTATCATGACAGTTGGTGATAGATGCTTACATTAGCAGGTTGAATCCAAAACTTGATATGCCAATTCAATTAACCCTTCACATGCGTGTATTTTTCTGCCTTATTTCGGAAGCCTTATTGGACACACCACTTAAATAACAGTGAGTACTTTGAGCAGTTTCTATAAGCACGCATTTGCTTCTCAGAGGCTTTACCGTGCACAGAAAACGCGATTGAATGCATAAAATTGACAAATGCAATGTATGCCTACCTCGAAAAATTTCAGCATTTATAATTTATAATTTGCATTATCCGCAAAAAAAATTAATTTAGTCCCGTTAGAAAAAATGGCATTTTAAGTACAGAAGTCTTAAATTTGATTTACATTAAAGTGCTATATTGTATGCATGTATTACAACTCTTTCGAATAGGCTATCAGAACAACAGGAAACTCACGTAATTTTTCAGAGTTGCCGTTAGTTGATGAACCAGATTGATTAGTATATCTGTGACGATTGGCTGTCACGAGAAAATGTAGAATGCAGATTTTCGGCCATTTAGATTCAAGTCTTACTATATTTCTTTTCCATTTATCCAGTATTTCGGTCGGCGTTGATGGGAAAGATGTAGTCTCCTGGTATGACACCATGATATCCATATATTTGCAATTTACTACTGCATAATTTATTATAAAGTCAAAAGTTGTTTATTTCCAAAAACATTGGAAAACAATATTACAATTTTGATGCATAATATTACAATTATAATGCATTCTATAGATATGTTTCAGAAGAGGTTAATAATTTCCATAATTACCTCTGTACACGGATATCTCTCATAATTACCTCTAAACACGGATATCTTGAAGTCTGCATCTTGTCATTTCACAAGTTTTTTATAAACAGTTTTCCATTATGAAACATGAGAGGTCACCATGCTATGGTAAATTTTACATGATCATTGAGATTCAAATTTCTAGAGACAGAAAGCATTCAATTTCTACACCATTTCCAGTTTAATTTCAGACAACATCAACTATATTTCAGATATCATCACTTTAATTTCATATGCATCAGTTTAATTTCAGTCCCCGTCACTTATATTTCAGATATCATCAAATTAATTTCAGCTATGGTAATTTATATTTCAGATAAGGTCAATTTAATTTCAGATATCTTTTGTGCTCTATATTCATAAAACATGACTGCGCTTATTGATCCATTGGAGCCTACTGTTCTTGACATACAAAAATTGAAAGCGCTGATGCAGCAGATAGGCCCATCATATCACAACTATGCGCATGCATCTTCATGCAAATGCACGTTGAAACTAAAATAGCGAAAAAGAAGCCTGTATTCGCAATCTGGAATCAGTGTCTCCTTTGGACATGAAATGCTTCGAAGCAATCATATGACACTATAGCCATAAAATATTCTCTGCTTTTATTATAATTCCTTGTATATCGCTACTCCTCCCATACTGTTTTTCCCTGAAGACTTGAACATAGATGATAAAACTACATTTCGCTTGCATCACTTGCTATATATTTGCATTTCAAAATACATTTGAACACAAAAAACTTTTCAAAAAGTCATCAAAAGTCATATATTGCATATAAAAGCAAATGTAAATTTGGACCTTTTGAATTTAGCAGAATTATTTTTGCCCGATCACCTCGGCGAGACCAACCTTTTGTCCTTTTGCAAAACAGGTTGAAGTTTGTTTCGTCAACGAATATCAGCTGCCTGCCGTCACTTAGGTACTCCGACATCTGAAGACAACATTCTCTCCTCTTAGTCTTGTTTTGATCACTGTTCATTGACTGTGGCTCTTTATGGATTTTCTTCAATGTCATGATATGACCATCCAAATAATTGCCAACAGTGGAGACAGAGACGGAGGTGCTGAACGCTTGGCGAATCCTTTCTGCAGCCTGCTTCAGGGTCGTTTGACTGTTCTCTTCAAACCATGAGATTAAGGTTTGTATCTGCTCAGGTGAAAGCTTTTTCGTCTTGCATCCACCACGTTTCTTGAATTGAATTCGATTTTGACGAATCCAATGATACGCTGTCTTCTTGTTGATTTTTAGCAAACGTGTTGTACCTATCCAGTCGTCACCATTGTCAGCTGCAGAAAGGATTCGCTCTCTATCAGTGAATGAATGCCTTGAGTAGCTGCCTCTCACTGTTGGCTCATCCACACTGTCGTCAATGCTTAACGTGTCAGACATCTTGTCATCAGAAAATCCTGCCAAATTGTGATTTAAAGCATTTGAAATCTGATCACAATATTTGAAATACAAATGCTTTGAAAATTTTCGAGGATATCTACCTCAGACAGGTAGCAGATGAAATATAATTGATATCTTCTGAAATGAAAATGATGATATCTGAAATATATCTGACATTGTCTGAAATATAACTGACCATTCTGAAATTAAAATGATGATATCTGAAATATAATTGTTCAATCTGAAATTAAAATGACTATGTCTGAAATTAAACTGGAAATGGTGTGGTAGCACCTTGATAAGGATGTGTCAGTTTGCTGGCTGCATAATAGTAATAGTCGGTCGGTAAACAAAGAAATGGAAGATTTTATTTATCTCATAGAAAATTAACAAAAGCAAATGGTGGCCTAATTGAATGCGCATTTACTGAATAGCCTAATTTTGCAAGCCTATTCCTATTATGCGTTGCATCAAACGCAGTTATCTGCAAAATATTATCGCATTTGAAGTGGAAGGTCAATAGGCTATATCGACAAGATTGCTATTTTGATACTCTTTTAAATGGCATGATTTTTGGACCTGGATATATTTTGGAATAGTGAATGGTTGTCTCGACATAACACATTGTCTAATTTTTACAAAATTCTGATCAACATTGCAGAAGGTTAATGTATTTTAACACAACCAAAATTGTGTTTAACGGATTATGATAGAATAGATAAACAATAGAAAGATTGCAGTAAAAAAAGAGGCTGAATATCTAGTGACATTTTGTGAAGGAATGCAGTGTTTTTGGTTGATCACACTCAACGTAATAATGACGGAAGCAACAAGAGGAAGAGTTCTGTTTATCATCCAAAGAAACGCTCTAGCTGAACACCGATAGTGACTTGGACGTGATATGTTGATTTATATCACTACAAAATATATGTTGGGCCGTCACATTGCGCAGTCAAAACGTTCTTTTTCCAAGCATCATTCACGGTAGAACTATAGCTGCACCTGGTAGAATGACCACTATCAAAGCTGGGATCGTTCAACAAAATAGATTCTCTCAACGAGCGCACTAACTGCTACAGCAAATGCAAAGTGAGCGACTTCAAGTCCATTAAAAAGCTCTTCAAACCTGAAGGCGAAATCCGGAGATGCTTTTTCCAATTCTATTATGCCTAGTCACCGTCGCCTATATCGTTGCAAAGTAGGTAAATCTAGGTACTAAGGTGCTATCTAATCTATGGTGTCTATACTAGGTATCCAATCTATGGTGCTATATAATGACTTGATTGTGGAAATTATTAACCTGTATACATACGAGTAGAAAGCTACACAATAGCATGCATTATTAATAGGGAATCCAATCTCGACATCAATCATCAATCTCGAGATTACGAAATTAAATTCTCTCAATCTCGAGATCTCGATGTCGAAATTAGGCCAATCACACTAATTAGTTATCTCAGTAATCATTAACTTTATTATTCGGTAGACTTAACCATCGTATCTATTAGTCATCCCCTGCTGACAAATATATGAAAACAAGTCATGCTGGCCATGATCAATTTTTTTCAACAAGTTTGAACTATCAAAACAAAATGTTCGAATTTCGGGCTACGAATGTTGTAAATAAATTCACAAAAAGGTGTGAAAATTCACACGGCGGTCACTCAAACATTCTTTTCACTATGAAAAAATGTCGAAGCAAACAAAGTTTGCTAAGAGTTTCATTGTTCAAGCGTGATCTGACCTCACTGGCAAAGTATCCCGCGGCGGAAAATGCTCGCTCCGATTCGACCGAGGTAGGAGGAATGGTCTTCATGGCTTGTTCTACTTTAGTCAGAATCTCTCCCATCTCTCCTGTAGCTTTGAAGAAGTCAATTTCCTTCATAATCATTTGCTCACAAGAACTTTCTCGTCTCGAAAAGTTTTCCGTAGCAGTAGCGTTAGTGCATGCTAAAGCATCGTTCAATCGATCGAGAAAGGTGGAATTCTGAAAAGAAGACATACAATTGTAAGAATGCGTGTATGAGATTAGAATAGGTATCCATAGAAGTAGAGCATACGTGTACTACATTATTGTCTACATTAGTTTTGTATTAACATTAATGCACTTTTGTCTACATTGATCATTATATCATACAAATAGCATTAGGCCTAATTTCAACATGATTAAATGCATTTACACTGTAATGAGATATTAATTACCGTAAGATAGATTGATCTACTTAGATTAGTTTCACAGAAGATTTTTGAGTAACTTACCAATTCAGTTGATTGATTTTCTTTATTGCTGTGTTCTGTTTGGTCGACCTTCGAATCTTCTTTCAGCATCAAGCGCGTGCATAAATGAATTTTGGAGTGAAGTTCCGTTGAGAAACTTGATTGTCAGCAGCAATTCCGTTTGGTGACGCTCATTCAGTCTCTCGTGGAGGTAGCCAAGAAACTCGCTAACCAATAGATTGGTGATTAAACCGGTCAATTCTATTTCCAACATCTCAAGGCATGTAGACGAACTCATTATATTTGATTTCCTCTTGCACAGTACATTGACCACAACTTCAACCGGTTTCAAGACTTCGATCAGATTCTCTTCAACAAACGCAGATGTGCTTCGGTGATCTCGAATTTATGATCACAATCAATGAGAGCTTTCAGAACTCAATTTTGTACTTCAATAAATCTGTCGATCATGTGAAGAAGAGAGTTTCATCGCGTTTTAACGTCACTCACTAGCTGCAAACGTTTGCCAAAGTCGTTCATTATGTGAATCTGTAACCTTTCATTCCGCAATGGGCTTCGTCTGAAGAAGTGGGTTACTCTTCGGACTAGGTCAATAGCATCCCTCAGTTTCTTCTTGAGCTCAATTTTGACGTTTTCAACGCATACTTCTAATCCGATTGCTTCCGCTTCTTCGTCTTCTTCGCAATCGCCATCGTCTTCTGATGACTGGTTGCCATCAGAAGGGTCAGTTTGGAGACAGGTATCATGTTTGCCGTAGAGCATGTCGCATACTGAAAGGTGAATTCCATGAGCATAACATGTCTGGTGAATATTTGGAATCTGACGGGCAAATTTAGCCATCATGCTACAGTAGTCCGTCGTTACTGCAACAACATCAGTTGTCAAATAGAGTTCATATGCACTTATATGTTTTCTCACTAATTCCTCACAGCGAACAGCCGCTAGGCTTCCAGAAATCGGACATAGACCAAGATTATGCAGCTTGACATTGTCTTGATTGCAGCAATGTACGTTGATATTTAAATACCTGTTGTTCGTCGTACTCGCCCATTCATCAATAGTTAGCGCAAATCTTTGGCCAAGTGACTTCCTTTCCGTTATATCTTTCCTGATATCATTTTCGACGGATTCAGCGTAATTTACGACCTTGTTTCTCACTGTTTGAGCTGAACTTGGCAATGTAAAGCCCTTCGCCTTCATGCAGCTTATCAGATCGCTTGAAGTTATGAATATTGAGAAGGGAAGGCCATTCTTTGCTGTCATTCGCGCTAATGTTGCATCAAGAGAATTCTCAATCTTAGGCTTGAAAATTGATGTCATCTTTGCCTTATTTTCGAGGGTATTGTCATCTGCGTCTTCGTCACGATTGGACCTATCAATCTCGGTTGCCTTTCTTTTTGTCAACGGTATATTATGTTTATACTTTAGGTGAGTATGTAGACCAGTTGTAGATGATCCTCGTATGCTTATTGATGCCCCACAACGGTTACACGCCGCCTTCTCTCCCGCCTGCTTTGTAAAATAGTCCCAAACCAGTGATGTCGACATTGCCATGTGAATAAAGGGTATAATAGGACGATCAACGCCATCAACGGCAGCCAGCCAAGCCTACCGCAACGAAATCAGTTAGACAACAGACTTTGATGTGGCTACAGCAATGAAACACGTGCATATACCATATCTCACGCAACGGTAATAAATAGAGCAATGTCAGAACATGCACAAACTATTAGTAAACTTCGAAGTCTCGAGATCTCGACGCCCTAATCTCGAGATCTCGAATTAGACAAAAACAGTCGAGATCTCGAGATCTCAAGATTGGATTCCCTAATTATTAACTGGTATAACCGCACCAAGTATGTATTATAAGTTGATATCACTAACTCAAACGGTTGATGTTGTTTGATATCAACTGTTCTAGACAGTAGTGAGTGTTCCATATATAGGACATCTGTGATACAAGATATCTTGCATCATAGATGTGCCTGGTGATCTCAAGTTATGGAATATTAGCTACTTTGTTGTCTATTGTCGGTTGATAATATCGTCATCATAGAAGTAGATAATAGTACACTAGAATGGAAGTTTGATATCTTGCTCATGTACAATGATGTCACATTGAAAAATCTATGGTTTGTAGATCAGCTTCGATCTAATACATTGTGTCATAGCGAAACTATTTTTAAGTTAGCAAAGAAGAAGTGGGTGACAGCAAAGTACAGTATTTTCTTGAAGAGAATTTTAAGTGAGATGGTAGTATTGTTTCATATTAAATAGCCCACTATTCTATTGTTTAATATACTGTTTCTATATGCAACAATCATTGACAACCGCTATCCATTTTTTCAATACTGGAACACGATTTAAAATTTGGTTCACAGAGTAATGATTGTAAGTGGTCAGTGGATTGGTTGTGAGAACATATCAAGAATTCACTTGAAGCGGTAAAGAAACCTAGCGCTTTTCTGGAGTAAACACACTGAAAGTCTGAAAGCTTCTTTACCTACAATCATCACTCAGATAAATGAAATGTCGCTGGAACTTTTCAATTAATCATTGAATGATATATGTGATATAGTGTGATGATATTTTGGAAGCTGATATTTGAAAGCATGCAAAGATTTTGAAAATTGTTCTAATATAATGAGCAGGAAAGCCCTTTAAAGAAAAATGAATACTCTAAGATTTTTTGGCCTCTGATTTCAAGCTGGAGCAATGCATGTTCTGTAAATTGACATCACAAGTTGCATATGTGTCTGATTATACGCTTCACAGATTATAGGAGCGACATTTCAAAATGATGTGCGTACAGAACGTTTTAAAGGATTTCTTTCTTTATCATCCTGTCGCTGCAGTATTTTGCAAATTCATTATTGCTTTCGTGCACATGATCTTTGTACAAGGGGTAACAATCCAGATTACAAATTTGCTTGATAAAAATAAATGCCAACCAGCAAACAAGAAAACCAGTTCGTAAAATTTTCATTTCGCCCCAACTAAGTTCCTGCGGCGTGTGCCATAATTTTCCTGCAATTTCCATTCTAGGACATTCTATGGTATTGTTAATTTCTATGATCGTCATAGTTAGCTTTTTGGGTGCTTTTATTGACCAACTATATGGTAGATATAGAGGCAAATCGGCCGTCTTGTGCAGAAATGAATTTCAGATTTCAGTCCATGTGTTATATGGTATATCTATGAGTCCATGAACTGACGGATTTCTAGATATCTAGAAGCTCACGGTTTGGTCCATGGTTTAGACAATGGTTTAGAGCTACATGCTGACGTCTCCATGCCAAAATTTGATTGACATGAATTTTGAATTGGTCATTACCACAGTACGAGCACTTGGATGGTCAGATTCAGGAATCACGCAGTGACAGAAATTTCGAAATTTTTGAAAATGCTTCTCATATTGATAATCCTATTTGTTGTTCAGCTTTGTCAAGCCGAAATATGCTGCACGAAGAATCACATTACTAAGGTTTTCAATTACATCAGAGATGATTCCGAATCGGTAAGTACATTTTTAACTTTTCCTCGCAAATGAATGAGTGCCATGAAGGAAAGCCATGGATAATCTTTGATTCATGCCATTGCACAGAGGAAAGCGCAAAATTGAATATGCAAGACGCTCATGGTTTATGTAACACACTGAAATTGAGCTTTTAGCGAGAGTATCAGCAAACAATGCATCTTAGTTCGGTGATACTTAATGATTATGCTCTTGCGAGCTAAATTCTTAATTATCGAATGAAGTCTATCGAAGTTGATAGCACCATTTATTGCTTGAATTAGTGTTTTCTTTTCTTTAAATATTGAGAAATTCAGATTTATTTGAAGGCTAATAACTTACAATTTATGATGTACAGTAACAAATCTACACATTCTATTAATCTCCCACCTAATAAAACACAGGATTTGCCAGACAAGTCATTTAAAAATTAATGCAAGTAAGCCTTGCTTTCTTTAGATTGACATGATGTTTATATTTGAATACGGCATATTAATATATTTGTGAGAACAGCAAAGAAGCACAATTTTCCAGGTTATTAAAGTTAAAAAAGTCACTTTACAAATAGAAAAATTCTTGCTAGAAAACACTACGAAATAAACAATAAAACTGATCCTATGAAAGAAAATGTTGGCCTAAATCCGATCTGGAAATTAAAGGTCGGGCATTCGCTCTCGTGAGTGCAATGCCGAGTCTATTCTAAATAGTCGACTTTGGTACTCTATACGACGAATTCGATTGGGTCGCCAGACGAGTTGCTATCCGGCCAACTGCTGATTTGAAGAAATTCGTAAATGTATTTGAATAATAACTTAAATGCTAACTTTAAAGTAGTTTCACTTTTGCTACAAGCTTTAGCTTTGTACAATTTTTTTATATTACAAATGCTTCTTTTGAAGAACAAGACCACAGTTTTTGAAGTTTTATTGCACGACATGTTTCGGTCAGCTCTCTTTCAGGTGCAGCGGTGGACTGACAGCCATTGTACAAAATCTACACTTTACGGAATCGAAATCACAATTGACAAAAGGCATACTACACTGAACCACAGAGCAAGCAATTGTAATCAGAAAATCTATATAGACACAATGAAGGTAGCGTGACGATGACAGGCTTATTGAAGTCAATCACTGACACTCAGATGAAATAAAGATAACCAAGATAGTAACAAACACATTATAATACTGAAAGTGGACAGTTTGAATACAAATTATGAAAGAATGAAAGTAAACATAAGTTAAAGTTATGGATAATGAAGTTAAACGTGAAGCGAAAAGAATGAATAAATGAACACTGAAAAAATAGCGATTGAAAATAAGAAAGTTAATTTCCTAAAATTTTCCTTTTTATTTTCAATCGCTATTTTTTTCAATATATATTTATTCAGTGATTGACTTCAATAAGCCTGCAATCGTCACGCTACCTTCATTGTGTCTATATTGATTTTTTGATTACATTTGCTTGGTCTGTGGTTCAGTGTAGTATGCCTTTTGTCAATTGTGATTTCGATTCCGTAAAGTGTAGATTTTGTACAATGGCTTTCAGTCCACCGCTGCACCTGAAAGAGAGCTGACCAAAACATGTCGTGCAATAAAACTTCAAAAACTGTGACCTTGTTCTTCATCTACAGAATTTCCAAGGGATCAAACTTTTTCCGTATTTCTTTTGAATCAATGTTGTCTCTGTTCTGGGTGAACTGGGTACGAAGATTGATAATTGATCACTATTCAAGTTTCTATAGAGCATGCCAATATATTTTTGAGTTTCCACTTCGGAGATGCTCTTCATCTGTTCACCAAAAAATAGGCTAAATAATTGTTTTCGTATTTAATGCAATTTTACAATTTATTTTCCAGCAAAGTTCAAGACTAATTGATTAGAATGCTAAATTTTATTAGTTTATATAGTACATTACTACCTACCAATGTATAAAGTGTCATCGAATAGTGCGAATAAATTAAAGATCTACCACCGGAAGGATATTAACATGTACATGAAGTTTTTTCCTCAGATTCTTTTTCAAATTGGAAGAAAATAAACAAAATCCCAAAATGTCCCAATAAATAGAAAATCAAAAATTATTATGAGGAAAAGGCATATTTCCGAGCGGTTTCACCCTTAAGAATGATGACTGCTCACGGCATGATATATTTATGAAATTCAAAGACCAACCAATATAAATCTGAATGATTAAAAACATAAATTAACCCATTACAATAGTCAAGGTAATAAAATCTCAAAAGTTCGGCATGACATTGCGTGACATAGGTCGCTAGGCATCTAATAGTTCAAATATCACAGATCTAGGGATATCTTAGATCATTGAGTATTATTTCGAGCACCGTCCTATTTATAAGGACGGTGGGCACAAGGGGGATTAAGTCAAATTGCTATCATATTTGCATGTAACAGCGATCTACGGAAGCACTTTTCATTAAATGATGATGGATCTGCATTATTCATGTACTGCTGACAGATGAATGTATGCTAATATCAAATCTGGACAAACTAGACTTGTGAATATATTGAAAATTGTCGATGCATTGTAAAACATTGGAAATTAATCAATATATTGAAGATCTTCACGATTGTAGGCCCTATACATATCTTTATGATTTTATTGTGGCAAAAGCATATATAAGCAACACAATAAGCGCACAAACTCATAACACATTACCTTATTGTTGCTTTTAGAACTGTAAACAGTTTAACTGTGTGTGATTCGTTTGGTAGATTTCTTTAGGCCCACTCTTAGTCAAAGCTTGGCCTGTTCTTGCTGGATGTCGACCGTGACGATTGGAAGTCAGGTGTGCACAGCTACTGTCATTCCAACAGTAAATGACAATCGACACTTGCTTGTTTGCCATTATTTATCTGCTTTGTATTCTGTACTTCCCTTCTTTATCGCGATAGAATATTCGATTGAAGCTTTTGCACTTCATTATTATTTTTTTGCTATTGCATTTTATTTAAAGCATCCTGTTAATTAAAGTACCGTAATATACACGTTTATATTTCAAGTATGCAAAGGATTAATTTACTGAAAAATTGGGAACTCGAGTGCCCACCGTCCTAAAACAGGACGGATTGAAATCTTTCAAAAATATATTCAATATCTATAAAATTGCATATATTCCAACTCAATGCATTTATCAGTAATTTAGGTTGATACAAAAATATCATTTTAACATGACAAGAACATGATGTGAGCGGATTAAATCAAAATGAAACTTTGAAATAAGTGGATAACCTGTCAAATGATCGGTGTTGGGAATAGTCCTTAAAAAGGACTATGAGCATTAATGGGTTAATAACAGATTTGTAGCAGAATTAAGACAGCGACGAAACATAATCTAAGTTTAATTAGGTTTAGCTAAACATAGCGAGCTATCCAAGTTTCATCCAAATCTATTTTTTTAAAAATTCTATGATTAATTTATGCTTTAACTTATTTAGATTTCCATTGAATTTTATAAATATATTATGGCATGAGCAGTTCTTATTCAAGAGGCCGTGAAACCGGTTGGAAGTATGACTTTTCCTCGTTATAATTTTTGAATAAGTTCTAATTCAGAATTGAGGTTATTTTATATTATCCAGAGGTGGGCAATCGGATAATCGAACTAAATAGTCCGATTATTCGAATATTCTGAACTTCATTTTCGAATCGGGTAATTGAAGTAGATTGAAAATTCGGTTCAAAAAATCGAATCGGACTGTTAAGTACTCTAAAGTGATGCACGATTCGGCTGGGTCGCTGCTATCATACAGAATCATCTAGTGATTTTTAATGAATCCTTTTGCCCTATCATTAATTCAACCCCAATCGCAGACGATAGAAGAAGAATTTTGATTGATGACTGAGGTCTCCTGTATTATAAGTACATAATTTTGTTATTCTTCACAACGCGCATGTGTGTTCACCCGATGGAAAAAATCTTCACGGATTGGCCTAGGGAATTCCCAGGCTTGCCGTGGGTATGGGAATTCTGTGGGGATACTCATGGGTATGGGGTGGGTATGGGCAATGATGCCATCCTCACTGCTCCCATAGGGCTTCTATGGGGATTCTGAAGATTTTTGACATTCACTAGAAGCAATCAGAACTGACATCATATCACACAATCAACTTTGATGTTGAATTACAAAGTATCACGCAGCCTACCAATCTCACCACCTAAAATGCATGAAATATCAATGATGGTCATTTTCAAATTAGTAACACACGTTCAATAATTTTGAATGACCTATGATGATAGTTCTAAGTGTGTCAAGGACGTCTGAAGTGGAAGAATTCTACAAGTCTCCTTTGCAGCAGAGCCGAATGGAGACTTACAAATATTTGCTCTAATAGTATAAATAGCTCAGATAAAAATATTTGCGATATATTTGAGCTTGCGTGATGAATGCAATTAATCTTATTAACTTAGATTTTAAACTTATTACGATAAAGAAGACCTGTTGGGTCCAGCCCACAAATCAAGACACATGAAAATGTTTCGTGTGTTTTCGTCGGATACATGAACAGTGTGATAAAGATTTCTTGCACCAAATCATTCAACTGTAAGCCATCTACTCGCATGGCAGTCATAGTTATAATGAAAGCTCAGATTTTTCACCTGTCCACGACTTGTCAGAACTTCCATTTTCTTCTGATAGACATCCTTAACTGCACACTTACATTGTAAATGTCCCCCCTCAATAAATGGTTCATTGTACTGCATTTCATCACCATACCCAAATGGGTCAACATCCTTCCAATTCTTGTGCAATAATTCGGTGACATGAGTGGTCGAGAATATCAGGATGATTTTCATCGAAGTCTCTATTTATAACTGTAGATTAGATTGATTCAAAGCTTTTTCCTTCACCACGTGTAGGATATATAGTCGATTTCTACTGCGAAACAATTCTAGACTAGAGATGCATAAAGGCCAAACTCGCTTTGATATTTTACTTTTTATCGACATTGATGGAGATAGAATTATCAATGATTGCTAAATTAATTCAATTAACGAATATTAAACGGGTATATTCGCACATATGAACATGGCATGATCCACTGAGCAATAAACGATGGCTATAATACACATTGGTAGACCGCAAACAAGGCCTACTTAAGACTTTTTGACTGGTGACTTTTTTGTGATAGAGTGACCATTTTTAAGTACTGGCAGTGTAGCAACATAATGAATATTTTTTATTTATGTTCAACCCTGTCTTTGTATGTTGATGGACTCCCTATTATATGAAAATAGCACCACTATCAGCAACCAAACGAATGAAAAATCCTCACATTAGGAACCCCAAATACCAACTTACAGGACAGCCCAGGATTATATTCTCACAAATGGAACACGTGAAACTCGCATATAATCTATCAAAACAGCCAAATACATGCACTTAAAAATATTTCCAGTAAAAATCGAGTCTTCACGAAAAGCAGCTGACTGAAAATATTGTGTTGACATTAAGGTCCTTCAGGACTTAAACTTACAGTTAAAATGTCAATAGATATATTGATAAATATTCATTCTTGCTTTAGTGAAACATGCTCTACTTAATCACGATTGTCTATAGCGAGGAATTTAAGCATAGTTCTTTTGAAATGAAGTGTATATATTTCCTGAGAATGCTTCGAATAGCATGCATATATGATGTAATGTAAGCTTAGGTTTGATTTTACTTGATGTGGACTGCAATGCTCGAGTGCTGTGCAGAACTAAGTACATGCTCGTATTGATATTTCATCCCAACATTTTAATGAGGCCATGTTTACTTTAGTACATGTATAATTGTTGAATTTTTACACAAATGTGTTTCCTAAGGGAACAGTAATGCAAAAATTGTACCCTTGAAATAATACTGTGGCAAAATGAAGTAAGATCAACATGGTCAATAACTAGGTTAAGTGAAGCAAAAATCCTAAGTGAGTTAAAGAGGAAGTTTGAAGAACACAAGCTGATCAATAACCGATTTGCTATAAAAGCAAACAAATAAAGACAATGTCGTCATACTATTAAAAAGAAACATTACGAAATAGAATTACGTTTACAGTAAACTACGTTGTGGTGAGCTAAGCTTAGTTTTAGGGAAAAAGGGTGTCATGTCTCATGAATCATTAAAGAATTAATAGGGGAATGAGAAGATACTATGTAAACTGTACGTGTAAGCTGGCAGCAGACGACAAAAACTTACTAAAGGAGTAGGTAAAGAACACCTATCTACTAATGCAACCAAATGATTCAGGCAAATGTAAATTTGTAAGTCAGATACGTGTGCATAGGCTCTATTCCTTACTTGGACGAGCATTTAGTTAATTTTTTCGGTACAATATTTCTAGGTGGCAAGTCAGAATCAAGGCTCAATAATGATGGGTTACTACATTTTTAAAGAGCAATAGGCCTGTACCGAAGATAGCAAATAAAAGTCACAAAAGTTACAACACGCAGTCGGTGACTTTCTTCAAGGACTCCCATTCCTCATCTCTGGAGTCAAATACGGCCATCGGATCGTTGAATGATGGGCAGAATTTCCACTGAGATGGAGATATTGGACATCAATCATTCCATACGAGCAGGAGCAACATATTAGTCATGGGCCTAATCCGGTGGGTGTGTGAGGATTCTGTGTGGATTCCCCACTGCAACCCTGGAAATCCCTCTCTCACTCTCGTCTGTGGTCTCTGCGCACTGACCCACCGAGTGGCGCTTTGAAAACGCATTTGTAAGTCCTGTTAAATGTCAAAGCAACAAGATACATGTACATACGGTTCACAAACCGCCGCCGCATCTTTGTGCTCACCCAGACAATAATATCCAGTTTGTGCACTTTATGCAGCGTCGTAGTAGTAATCGTGCAATAATAGGTCATTGATCATGGAAAATCATCTCATTTTATTTTGGAGGTCGAAGAGAACGGTACTCACTGACGCAAGCAAACTTTGAACCCAAAGCATTTACGAGGTAACCTTCATCTGTTGAAGGATGTGCCTTGTGTAGATTTAGATGAGGTCCAAGAATGCATTTACACATCATTTTCTGCTTTAGCACAATATCTGTTTTAGGTGCGTAGCCTGTACACATGAACACATGAATGTAACACATGAATGTCATTTTTTGCTGTGGCTATTTTACAATGAGATTTTGTATAATCTTTTGTTTTAAATACCCGGTCAGTCCTAGAAATCTTATAGATGAAAGACAACACCAAGGTATTCATGACCGAATATTTTCACCTTTGGTTCTATTCATGATCATACACCGGAATGAATGAGATACAGAATTCCAACACAGTTTGAACATCGTTGCATTCCTTAGGTCTATAACTAGAGTGCTTTTTCACTTTACCGAATATCTAACGGTTGCCCTGCCCTCCCACATTGAATCATATGGCTAAGCAGGGATTATTTCGTCATCGTTGCATTCGTTAGATCAAACTGGGTGTACATACTAAGCAACCGCCAAAAGAAGTCAGGGGAATGCATTATACTAAAAAAGGAATGCAAGTAGACAGTAAATAAATGAGATTTGAAGAAGAGAAAAGTAGCATAATGAAAATGGTCACCATGGTAAAATCAACTTTACAACCGCCTCATTCTGAGTAAATAAGTCCGGCTGAGTGCGCTTTATCAAAATGGCCTAATGCACACTAAGATGCACCATAATTCTGCCATTTGATTTTGTCCCTCGCAGTCATCCTATCACTAGTTTAAAGAGACGAATTATAAATTTGATATTTGGAATGAAAATTTTGGTTGGTGCACCGGTACAAGGATAATGTAACCAATGCGAATTGAATTCCTTTTCATCCGATAATCGAGTCGGAAAATCGAAGCGCTTTAACGAAAGGCAATCGAATCGGATAATCAAAATTCGGTAGCTGATTTTTTAAATTTGAATCGGAAAATCATAATCGGAACTCTAACATTGGTAGGACATTTTTTCATTCCAATTGGTAAACATTTTCACAAAGATCACATGTACAGAAAGATAATCAAGCGTAAACCAATTAAGATGCCCAGCGTTATATAGATTGCTAATGATTGCAACAAGAAAATGTTAAAAAAGGAAGAGAAGACAAATGATGACAAAATGTGCAATATATATACGCATATAACCAAAATTTACAAACATTCAATTAGCAGAAATATCAAATAAACCATCAAAAAATATCTGATCAGTTCAATTTTTAGCGTTTTTTTGAAAATACAATATTCAAGCTTGCCGTTGGGATTCAGATCACAATAGCTATTGGGATTGGGTTGGGATTGGGCTAAGAAAATCCAGCCCAATCCCACTAAATTCCAAAAGATCCCAATAGACCCTCTCCCAAAAAAATTACATGTAATGGTTGACATTAGTCGGTACGTTACTAATGTTTTCGGGTTATGCTAAGCAGCTCACTTTGCTGTGTCTTCAGTCTGACCCTGCATAAAGACGAAATTCTTATTTGCCTTGATGGGGATGGATTTTGAAAGGAAGTCGAATTCATCTATAGATCGTTTTTGCCTTGGAGTCACTGAATTGGGGGTACGTCATCGTAAAATAAAATTTGATTTATTCTTATAAAAAAAATATAGGGACTTAGCCTATACTGAACACAAGATTTTGAGGTATATAACAATTTAAACCTGTTCGCCTATGTATAGACCTAAAGCAGTAGCATACTAGAGTGTGGGTTGATTTATTCAATGCCATTTTTAATCAATAAGAAATTAAATCAATTAATAATTAATTCAATTTAAAAGAATTTTATTCAATTAAAGCAACGATTCACGGGCCTATTGCTTAGTCATTGACGTACTCCTTATACTTAAACATCGGCCTACGGATAGCAGAATAGCAGGCCTAGATATAGCCTAAATATGGAAGGCCTAAAATATAAAGTGTCTTTCATAGGTGATTTTCTTTTATCAAGTTAAGGTAAATGCAAAATTATATACATGCATGCTACGAAAAAAGGTAGTAGCTATGTAATAGTATATAGGCTTATGCAATTCGCCTGTACGTTGTTATGCGCTTCGCCACTTCTGTAATTAAGCTATACATTTGAAGTTATTTAGGTCTACTTAACCGCATAAGCCACTGTTTACTACCGGTTGCCTACTGTCCGTATGAGCACGTCTGGTGACCTGCTTATTAACATCGCATTATCCGATGCTTAATACCAAGTGTGTTTGTAGTTCATACATACATATTAGCTATACACCTAGGCCCTTATATAGCAGTCTCGGTGCAAAATTTAGCCATACAGTAGGCCTTTTATACATAATTGTGTAAAATCAATTTAAGTCCCTATTGCTATTAAGGCCAG